>CM070637.1:14866227-15234660 GCA_036346255.1 Ampelocalamus luodianensis
GAGTGGTGACACTCTATGTCAACTTGAGATGTATTTCCTCCGTCATTTTTCGATATCATGGTCCATCTCATTGTTCATCTTGTGAAAGAGATAAAGATATGTGGTCCCGTGTTCCTCACGTCATATGTACCGTTCGAGAGGTATATGGGAATTCTCAAGTCCTACGACGGAATCGATCTCGACCGAGGCGGATCATCGAAGGTTATGCAACCAAAGAGGTCATTGAGTTCTGCGTCGACTACATGGCTCAAGTGGAACCGATAGGTGTGCCTCTATCTCATCATGAGGGAAGGTCGGATGGTATCGGGACCATCGGAAGGAAATCAATCACTCTCGACCGATATCGCACGCTCAAGCCCATTTCACGGTCTTGCAACACATGACCCAAGTGTCCCCGTACATCGGCGAGCACAAAGACATGGTACGCCAACAAAATGGGTCGAGGTTTGGATCACAAGAAGCACAAGCTGCCGGTTCAACGAATGGTTAAAGTGCGAATCATGACTGGGAGGTCATCAAGTGATGATACGCTGCTATGGTTGGCAAAGCTCCACAATTTACAATTGTCACATGCCAAGGATACGACATAAATGGGTACATATTTTATCATTCAGTCAGGATAGGAAGAGCCATACCGAGCAGCGGTGTCCGCATAGATGCATTCGCATGCGATGGTGAGGAGCTCGTACTATAGGCAAATAGAGGAGATATGGGAGCTCGACTACGTGCTTTTCAAGATCCCCTATTTCGGTGTCGTTGGGTCCATCTCCCACAGTGAAGGTCGACAAACAAAGCGTCACTACTAGTGGACCTCGATCGTGTCGGATACAAAGACGAACCATTAAATCAAGGCTAACCAAGTTGTTCAAGTCTTCTATGTAACCGACCGGCAAATAAGAAACGCCACGTAGTTCTTCATGGAAAAAGAAGGATTGTCGGAGTTGAGAATATAGTGGACGAGGAAGAATACAATCAATTTGACGAGTTGCCTCCTTCTGAGACGACATCGGGCTCGAGGAAGAACCAGTGAGGAAGCTAGCTATATGCGCGTCGATCATCATGAAGGGCTATATTTTAATTAAGAAATTACTCCATTGTAATTAATTTATTCCATAACATCATGTGTTATGGACTTGTAATATGTCGTACGTATATTTTGATGTCAACGTGGAATTGTAATCCCTCCTGTCCTTGTGGACCGTATATTTAAAAATTCATTTAATTTGGAAAATAGTCCAGCTGCACCACCTTTCTAGAAACCTAAAAAACTGAAATTTTATGGCAAATAGTCCAACACCTTTGCAAAGAAACTGGCATACTCATGCCTAATTCTGCAGTCGTCACTGCAGAAGACGACGTAGTCGTCCCACCCTTCCACACCGCGGCGGTGCTCGTGCGCGGTGGCCATCCTCCGACAGCGCCCACCCGGCCCGGTGGCCTCGCCTTCTTCCCCACGCTGCCCTGCCGACCATGTCGCGGCGAGCCTCGCACCGCCTTGCACTCCCGGTGGTCTTGGTCGTCTCGCATCGCGCCGGTCGGCTGCGTCCTCGACACGGCCGATGTAGTGCTTACCAGCGTCCGCGCGCCTCGCCGCCGTGTAGGAGGAGACCGAGCACGTGGCCGCGGCCAGTGGCGGCCACGGCGCCGTTCAAGGAACATGAGGCGCCTTGCATGTCTTGGGGCGCGAGACAAGCCCGAGGCCGGCGATGAAACAAGCTCCCGGTTGCGGCGCCGGCCGTGGTTGGCGACGGTGAGGTAGCGCCGTTGTCTTGCCACTTCACCGCCTCCTCTCGCTCCAGCCGCCACGCGCCTCCCACGGCGCGTTCCTGACACCTTGTACAAGGCCTTGCAACTCCAATATACGTACATACAAAATTCAAGATGTTAGAATAAATAGTAATGCGTGCGTATATTGTAGATATAGAGATGTACATCGTTAATCGTAGTGGTGCATAGATCCTCCATGGTGAGAGAGAGCTCGCGGCCACACGCGACGACGATGTCGACAGCGACATCGTGAGAAAGAGCGCGATCACCGACCTCCTCGCCTTGGTGCTCGGCTTTGATCGCTCTGCATGCTCACCTTGGCGATTGCTGCGTGTATGTACTCAAAACCGTGAGACGAAGAGCGATGGGAGGAGTTTAATCTTCGGTGAATTATTCTGTCTTATAAAGAATTAGGAGTAACTGGCATGTAAGACGAAGAGACGCATGTATCGTTGGCGTACGAGACGAAGAGATGGTTCTGCGTTGGTGAGATGAAGAGACACATTGCGGGGGAGATGAAGAGGTAGGAAAGAAATATCACGGACGGTTCTCCTTTGGAACTGTCTGTGATAATACTATCACAGACGATTATTTAATATAGCCATCTGTGATACTAGAATATTACCGACGATTCTAAAATTGAACCGTCTGTGATACTTCACAGACGGTTTTATTTCCAAATCATCTGTGATAAGGTGTACTCATCACAGACGGTTGATATTATGAACCGCTCAAGTGCCGTTAAAGTATCACAAGCGGTTGGTATTAAGAAATGCTCGTGATGAGGCGCGTATCACGCACGATTCCAAATGGAACCGTCAGTATAAGTTCAACACGCACTCCTTTGGAACCGCTTGTAATGAGGTGTCTGGTATGGTCTGTTTTGTAGTAGTGTCTTTTGCTCCTTTTGTCAATGATCCATTTATCTCACACAAGTTAGAATAGATAAGATCTAATGGTGCCAAGTTCTTTTCCTCATGTAACCCCTTAAAGGGTTTTCGAGGCTACTTTGCTTGCACACAAGTTTGACACTTTGATCTTTTGATAATTTCATATTTTAGAATTAATTCTAATCTAGACATTCGATCAATGTTATCAAAACCAATATGACAGAAATGAGAATGCCATATATTGGCCTCAAATTTATTCAAACCAGTTGCAACATTTATATTATAACAGTATTCTAAAGTACTTAGGCGGAATAAGACTCGACTCTCATAGCCTTTACCAACAAAGTTACCAAACTTGGATATTACAACTTTATTTGACTCAAATACTAGCATATAATCATCCTTACATAGGAAAGAACTACTTAACGAGGTTCTTGTTTATTGTTGGCACATGCTGCACGTTCTTGAAGTGAAAAATCTTTCTTGAAGTAAGCCTCAGATCCACCGTAACAACACCAAGAACAGAAGCATGCAATACATTCCCTTTTAGGATGGAGGAAGCCCCGACTGCCTGATAAGAAGAAAACAAGGAAATATCAGAACTTACGTAAACATTAGCTCTAGTATCAACCCACCAATCAGTGGATTGACATGTTGAAAAAATAACAGGTGAATTACCATACCCTCTTGTTGAGGCCTCGCCTATGATAACGTTGACAATCTTTGGATATGTAGCATCCTAACTGTTGCGAAAATGAGTCCTTTGCCATATAACCGTATTTTCCACACAAACAAAGGAGGTAATGTTCCTCATGTCCTTCTTCTCGCTTTTTTCTTAAAGTTAGTTGTCTTGTTTTGTTTAAAGCCTTTGTTTTTCTTACCATATCTTTTCTCTATGACATTTGCATTGATTTGATTGTTCTAACTTGAAGTGCTTGGTGCATCTTTTGCTCTTACCTTTTTCTTCCACATCAAGGACAACAATGAGATCCATAGTTGAAATCTCTTCCCTCTTGTACTTTTAAGCTAGTGGCAAAATCCCGCCATGAAGTAGGAAGTTTGGGAACAATGCCCGCAGCTACAAACTTAGGAAGCAAAACAAAATCCAAATGCGTATTCTCGTCGACCAGTAGCTGAAGCTTATGAGCTTGTGCAACTATCGACTTAGCAACATCCATGCTACAATCGAAGAACTGCTCACACATGTAGAGCCAATGACCAGCCTCAGCTTTCGTATATTTGTGTTCTAATACATCCCACAACTCTGTGACAGACTTGAAGTCCATGTACACATTATAGAGCTGATATGCCATATGGTTAGTATGCATCCAAGAGCAGTGTTGTTATCTGTGTTGAACCGCACGATCTATTTAATCATAAATGATACTGCGGATGGATCACCCACCACAGCCCCAAAGACATGATCCAAAACTCGACCCTTGTCTGCCATCTACAAAAGTTCTCACTAGAAAACCTCTCGGGTTTCATAGCATCAGAAGCATCAATCATTGTTGAATCACAAAAATGTTCACAATAATGTTTCTGAATTGTTGAAAATATGGATAATATTTTAATTCCAGATTTTATTATGAGGCAAAGATCATGAGGAACTAGAGATGCATAAAGCTATAAAGTAGTGCTAATAGGAGACAACTCATTGTACTTCTAAACATACAAAATAATAGGATTATTACATAGTAGTTTGGTTGCATAACCAACTTAAAGTCGGGTTTGATAAAAATCAGAAAGCAGCGCATACTCAATGCAGTGCATAACGTAGATGAAGCAGTAAAGCAAGTGGTCACGCAGATGCACAGCCTAGAAACCTTATTGCTGCCCCGTGCAGGTACTCTCTATGGTACTGGTTCAGAGATATCCACCCACCCTTCTTCCTGGTGCACGCCGAGGAGAAGGGATGACTTGGTTCGACAGTTTAACACACCAGAACAGTAGAACAGAGAGGAAGAAGAAGAAATGGAAGTGAATCAATTGGCCTAAAATCTAGACGTCTCTAGTTCCTTTTAAGATTGAGATAATTACTCTCTAGTAACTGCATAATAAAGCACATAATGAACTACTAGTAACTACTAATTGAAAACCCAATTAATAGTAATTAAGTAGTGTTTATCAGCTCCTGACTATACTCTGGTCTATGGCTCTAACCAAAGTGACCACCCGGTCTTCAATGACTAGTATCAAAGGTGAGAGAAATGCATGGTTAGCAAAAGAAAAGGTAGACTAGGTTCACGACACGTTCATAGTCGCGCGTTGCAAGTCACAAGCCACGCGATTGCCACGCAATTATACGTGTGCCCATGTGTGTGAGTGACTTTAGCTATCGTCCTCCTCATGTCACCTATGTCATCTATCACATGTTTGAAAGGGTGGCAATGACTCCACCTTATGAACTTATCTCCTATCACTTGACTTGGCAGTATGGGATTAAACTATGCATACTTTAGAATTTAAAAAGTGAATGTGCCTTTACACTTATGGGTTCAATTCTAACACCATTCACTTTTTCCGGAACCAAAGTATATTAATGCATTATTGGTCAAAAAGTCTATTCATGCAAGCATGATGTGCAAGCAAAATAACTCAATTGGCTTATTCCAGGCACGCTGAATCAGTTTGTATAAGGCTATGTTATCCCTCAGAAAATGTCATCTTTAGTTCCCTCTTACTTCTCTTTCAGTTCATTTTATCGAGATGTTATTATATTTCAGAGCATACATGTGTCCCTCTTATACTCACACACACTGTTCATTCCTGTGGCCCCCCTGGTTCACACACCCAGTAAACACAATCACACTGGACCCCACATGTCACTCTCTGAAACTTGGTTCCATGAGCACCCTTGCAATTCTATGCTACAAATGGACCGTGTCTTCCTCTGCTTCTTCTATACCTCCTTCTTCCATGGACAGCACTGGCGGGACATGTACATCTTACACAGCTAAGTCGACTGGGATTGCATAGCAACAGTGTAATTCAGGTGTACAGTGGAGAAAAACAAGTGCTAGCTCCAAGTTAAGGTCCTGAGCACGTCTGGCTCTTCCCTGTTGCAAATACACATGGCGGTAGTCTTTGCCAGCACTTCGATCCGTGCGTATATTGATTTGCTGAACATCTCGGAGGCATGTAAATTAGACAAAATGGAAAACCATATTCCTTTTTGACATTAGAAAAAGTGTATGCCTAACTGTCGACGTGTTTATACACTAGAAAGTACGTTTGGGCCGGTTGAAATTTTGTTTTTGTATTACAATATATTCAGTACTTGCCGCATCATTGTCAGTTTGAAGACGGATTGAATACTAATTGAATAGTGGTGAAATCATATTCATATTTGTATTTTTAAAAACGAATATGAATTCAAATACGCTTGAATACACATACGAATCTCATAACGAATACGAATGCGAATCGAATAACTACTCAATTCGGTTGGATCTAGACATCGTCATAACTTATGTGATGTGGAGATATTAGTGATGTTTTATCCTTGTACAGTCACACTTAATCATTCTAATCTATTTATTTCACCTAAAGGAACATGAATTCACATTAAACTAGAAAACAAATCATCCAACTAATTAGGCATACTGCAATAAACTACTTACAATATTTCATCAAATCTGAATAAGAATACGAATAGTTCGGATAAAATAACAATTCGGATGAGAAAATTCCAAAACATATTTTCATCCATATTTTTTTTGTGAATACGAATACGAATAAGAGAGAAATTGTTAATCGGATGAAAAAATCTACGAATATGGTAGTAGAATAATACGGATAATTTGTATCTGTTTTTCATCCTAATTGTCAGTCGATGAGTGCAAGTTCCCGATGCCTTCCAGGCCTACGATCCTCCATGGTGTGGTGGAGAATGAGGCTTTATCACAGAACTAGCATCAAGAGGTGAAACAAGATGCTGTCTATAAGGTGCCCTTCTCAAGCATGTGCTGCATGTTTCGAAATAACTTCTTGTTTATATAGTTTTGTCATGTGCTATTATTTTTTGAAACTGAGTAGATAAGATGAATAGTACATCTTGAAATTGTACAATAATATTTTGGCACTTGCAAGACTGGAAGGCGCCGATCTAGTTCACAACTTCAATCAACTAGCTTCCTTTCTTTATCTTCAATGCTGCAAGCCTGCAACTATGCTGCAACTACAGACAGCTTGCATTACTGCAGTCACCGCCTACTGCATATTCTAGCGAAATCATTGTAAATAAACTCAATGCGGCACTAACATGCTACAGTACTAATAACTTGGATTTAATATTAACAGTCTAACTGCGGCGTTGTTTAGACCTGGGACACTCAATTCAAAACGCTGCAAAGTCATCAACGTAGAATAACACAGTTAACTACTTGAAAAACAAGGTTGCATACTTTGTCATGGCATCTTCAGTTGGTTCCTTACCCGGTTTCAGCACACCTTTTTTTCACTGCACTTGCCGGTGTGAGAGATCGCTGTGGTTGCATTCTCGTCTGCAGCGCAGCAGAGGCAGTAACCGTTCCAGTCATGTAGAAGACCGTGCTAGAGACAGAGCAAGTATCCATGATGGCCAGGTTGCTGGTCTGTGAACGTTTGCATTCCAACCCGTCTATACATTAGAAAGCTGATTTGGGGATCGATTTGCAATGTTCTCGGTACTTACCGAGTCTATGCTTGTCCAGGGATGGAGATTCCTAATGCCTTCCAAGCCTACGGTCCTCCATTGTGTGATTGAGAACGAGGGATATCGTGTTGTTGCATTGTATGTTTGCTTCTCTTCTGTTCTCTACTTGATCCTCCTATGTAGAGCAAGAGATGAATAACAAGTTGCAACGTATAAGGTGCTATTTATAAGCATGGCACGATGCATGTTCTCGCATGTGCTCTTTTTTAAAAGAAAAGCAAGATGAATTATTGAGACCATACAATAAGTTTAGTATATGACTTTCAATGAATATGGGTGCTACCATATGTACTGTGACCGAGCACTCCAAAGAAGTTGAATTAGGCAAACTAGTTATGTGCCCGTGCGTTGCAACGGAAAATCAATTTTTGTATAGAATATGTTGTTGGAGCTTACCAATCTCCCTATTACCATTCATAAGTTAAAACTTCCGTGTCTTGCAGCAGATCCAATAAGGTTTCCTTGATGCAAGTTTGACTAAACAACCATGCAAAATCAATTTAGTATGTCAAACATATTCAGATGGAGAAAACAGGCAATTAGTCACAAAAGAACGTGGAGATGTATTGATTCTTTCGGACAGCATGAATCATGACATAATTAAAAAACATTGTGTTTACAAAGTACATTTGTTATTTACACAGTTTATTATCACAAAACATGAAAATATATATTGCTTGCTGCTGCCTCATGTGAGTGCAAGCTTCCCTTCCAAAGTTTCGGCCCATTGATCAACTCTTTCAAAAGAATCATTGTATTGAAAGAGAGCTAGAACCAAAGACACACCAACTTCAACAAACTTCTGAATAACCAGCACATACAGTATCTCCTCTAAAGCCCTCTGCTCCTTCTCCATAACCTCAGCAATCTGCCTATTAATTAAAAAAAAAAAGAATTAGCAAAATTTCTCTAACTCACACTAAATCATTACATTAACAAAAATACTTTCAGTGGAGTACAAAAGGAACATGGATTTCCTTACCAACTAAAACCGTGAAAACTCTATTCCTGTTTGTCGGAAGTTATGACTCAGAAAACATTCTAAACTATAATTCTCATATATGGACTATGGTAGATCCATTCAAATCAAACATGCCAGAATAATTCATATTTCCTTCTATATACGAATTACGAAGTGAAATGGATAGTTAGTATATCTGGTCATACTTCATACATCAAATGTTATTCTCAGAACAACTCCACATGTATTTCAAACCTCTCTAATGGCTAAACATGTCAGTAATTAAGGATCCATTAAAAAAAGGATTTATCAATGCATGTCAGCTGCCTCGATAGCTGGATAGTTATACAACAGCATTGCGATTGCGAGTCTGTAGAGCTCATTCAGTTAATACGCAAAGGGGTAACTCCGAAGAACCAAAATTTCTATCTTCGTATAACCAGATATATCGAAGTACCAAGAGCAACGAAGTCACCATTCCAAACAATATTTACCTGTGCAGAACGACATCATCGCCTAGCCGGCTTATCGCCGCCATTCTCCTTCTAAACCTCACACTCGATCTACGTAAATTTCATAGATAGACTTATTTGTTCTGAATCCATGTTTGCAAGACTTTGCAAGCTACTCCCAAATCAACAGAGATAGAAGGTTGATATGTGGTTCCAATTAGATCACATCAGACACCTTATAAATTACTATAAAATGGCCATTATCACAAATGCATCTATAACTAATAGTAACAGTAATCAGACTGTAGCTCACTAACAGGTGTTTTGGCACCATGGCAATTCATTGGGATATCAGAAACTCATAATTTATCTCATGTGATCCCAGTGGAATCTTAGTTCAGGAAAAAAGAAGAAGAAGAGAATCTATACTTACATAGAAAATGAAACAAAATAGAGCTTATTTTGGATGCTGCTTGCTCACCATTCCAAACTACCTCTATTTGTGCACAACACGCTACTACATCACCTGCTACTACTACTACTGGAAAATAAAATTTTGAGCTCATATATTGTTTACCTTTGGAAATTGAAAATTATTGTCTTGGACCTAAATAACAACAAGATAAGGAGAGAGTGAAAATAAGCAAAATTGAAGTTGCAGGGTACTGGAGTATACATCAAAGGTATTAAAGAGTAGCAATCTGTTGGCCAATTAAATGACATTCAACGAGTGAGATATATATAAAACTAATGAAAAGCTAAATATCAACACTACCTAAAATTTACACTATAAATTCTAATTCAACTTTCAATGAAAATGATGAAAATAAAAGCATAGCCTTATTGGAAACGAAATAGGGAAGGATCCAATTATGTTATGCATCCCGATGATCATGAATATGGCAGTGGATAATTGTGACAATGCGTGAACGGTATGACAAATCCATATGGAAACCTAAAACAACTATAGTGGTCTATCTCAAAGCCTGTCTTCAATGAATCAATTGTGTCTGTCGGTATCACATTTTAATGCCATGATCAATTGACAGACAAATCTCATACAAATCCCAGATGAGGGGGATTTTTTGGGAGTTAGTTCATTTGGTCTCAATTTTATAGCGGTAATTGACACATCTTTGAACAATGTTGCGACAGAACAGTGATACTGAATTTGCGATCCTAACGGTAACCAATAGAATTACAAAACAAAAATTGATGCAAATATGAATGCTTGCAACTCAAGGACACAATATCCCAAAAAGAATGGCACATCAAAATAATGCACATGACACAAAAATGAATCGAGACGTGAAATTACAGGGTGCTACAACACTCCATAGACTACAACATCATTTTTTCAGAATTTTTCATGTTGATTTGGTGCCATATACCCTCAACATCTATGACGTCACATACGCGAATATTGTCAAATTACTGATACAATACAGCTGATTTGAATAAAAACTACAGCCTTCCACTACTACAGAAAACGTTATCACGGACGGTTCGGAACCTTCATCACAGACGGTTCGGCACGCTCAGAAGTTTTATCGTCTGTGATAATCGGCGTTATCACGCACGCGTTAAAAACTGTCTTTGATAAGTAACAACACACACGGTTCTAATGAACAATCGTCTGTGATATCCATATATCACAGACGGCTATATTGACGAACCGTCAATATCAATATCACGAGCGGTTCACAATTCTCACCGTCGTGATATATAGATATCACGAGCGGTTCATAAATCTCCGTCGTGATATATGGATATCGCAGGGCGGGTTATAATTAGCACCGCTCGAAATATCCACATATCACAGACGGTGATAATTATGAACCGTCTGTGATATCCATATATCACAGACGACGATTTTTACGAACCGTCTGTGATATCCATCTATCACAGACGGCAATAGTTATGAACCGTCTGTGATAGCTCTTTCAGCATAACTAATTTAATTTTGATTTTCGGCTAGCCCCAGGAATTGCTAGCCATGCCCTCTGAAAACAAGCAGGCAGAAAATAGATACATTACAGATGAATCAATCATTGACACTCAAAGTGATCATTTAACTCAAAATCAATTCGACACGAATATGTATCAAATATTGTCTAGCCTCAGGAGTTACAATTGAATTACAACTATTCAAAGTGAATTACATTAATGAATCATTCAAGATCGTTCAGCGGTGTTGGAGTAGTGAAACTCTCCGTTGGCGCACTAACTCTGCGAGATTGACCAACCTAGGGATCCTCCAACTTAGCACTCATGAGAATCTGCATATGATGGCAAACGTAGAATGCACATTCTTCTGCTTTTTGCTGACGACACTGCAAAAATAGAATTACATATATAGGTATAATCAGTTCGAGATGCATTATTATGAAGTATGATAGAATTATTGTGTTGTAGCACGTACCGGAAATCGCGTCTTGTGATTAAATGTGGCGTTCGTTCCCTTATATAGCCCTCCCTCGGCAATATAGGAGATGAACGACCTACATGCTTCCAAAATTTTAACCTCGGCCATTTCAAACGAAGGAAGACTACAATAGAGTTATGTATGGAGGAAATAAGCACACATGTCGAGTACTCCTCGCACAAGGGTGAAGTCGTGGCTTTTTTCATTAGGGAATCAAGGTATAGTACCTGGTTCCTCTTTGGTATAATGACTAAAAGGACCCAGTGGTGCCTACTCATGTATGTCGCTTGAGTCATTAAACCTAAGTTCGTGCTGCGTATAAAGTACAAATAAAATTTGTATAGCAAGTAGTGAAGCACTTACTTCTGGTTGTAGGGCACCATTATGTAGTCCTTGTCGTTTTGAGCAAGCAATCCTGTCGTTATGTATTTCTCGATGTAGGATGCGTCCGCCAAGATGGTTTGCTAAGAGACCACGTGTGGGTCGAGAAACCCACCGGTTCTTTCAATCGCGGGCATTTTTAATCATGTATCTATACATAAGCAATGAGTTGTTATATTCGGTATTACGTGAATGTAGAACTTGATTGTACACACTACGATGTCGGCATCGTAGAAGTGAGGCATCGAGGCTTTGAGGTTGAATAGGTCGAATAAGTCATCGAAGCCCACGGCGAAAGGCGGCTCGTGGAGAAATAGTCCTCCGTGTATCGGATGATTCCATCAGCGCACTTTCTCTTTGGTCTTGTACAAGTACGAGATATGCAAACTCTGACAACCTAATCCAGCGTGGGCCAATACTGCGGTGGTCGCCAACGGACTTCAAAAGAGTATTTCTTAGGGTTAGGAGGTGGAAGCGCCTTAATGTTCTTCGATTTCAATTTGTCCTGAACGACTTGCCCGCTACGCGTCCTCCTGTGAGACGACTCGGGAACCGAAACGGCGGCACGCTTTTTTTGTTCTTTTGGTGTCTTCTCCACGGGAACCGATGAGGCGGGCTTCTGAAGCGAAGGTTGAGGTGACGACTCTATGTCAACTTGAGATGTATTTCCCTCCGTCATTTTTCGATATCATGGTCCATCTCATTGTTCATCTTGTGAAGGAGATAAAGATATGCGGTCCTGTGTTCCTACGTCATATGTACCCGTTCGAGAGGTATATGGGAATTCTCAAGTCCTACGTACGGAATCGATCTCGACCGGAGGGCAGCATCATCGAAGGTTATGCAACCGAAGAGGTCATTGAGTTCTGCGTCGACTACATGGCTCAGGTGGAACTGATAGGTGTGCCTCTATCTCGTCATGAGGGAAGGCTGGATGGTATCGGGACCATCGGAAGGAAATCAATCACTCCCGATCTGGATACGTACGCTCAAGCCCATTTCACGGTCTTGCAACACATGACCCAAGTGTCCCCGTATATCGACGAGCACAAAGACATAGTACGCCAACAGAATCCAGACCGGTCGGAGGTTTGGATCACGAGAGAGCACAACCGTCGGTTCAACGAAGGTTAAAGGTGCGAATCATGACTGGGAGGTCATCAAGTGATGATACGCTGCTATGGTTGGCAAAAAACGCCACAATTTACAATTGTCACATGGCAAGGATACGACATAAATGGGTACATATTTTATACGGCAGCTCAGGATAGGAAGAGCACGATCGCAACAGCGATGTCCGCATAGATGCATTCGACCGATGGGCCGAGGAGCTCGTACTATGGGCAAATAGAGGAGATATGGGAGCTCGACTACGTGCTTTTCAAGATCCTCCTATTTCGGTGCCGTTGGGTCCATCTCCCACAGGTGAAGGTCGACAAGTACGGTGTCACTACCGTGGACCTAGATCGTGTCGGATACAAAGACGAACCATTCGCATCAAGCAACCAAGTTGTTCAAGTCTTCTATGTAACCGACCCGGCAAATAAGAAGCGTCACGTAGTTCTTCATGGAAAAAGAAGGATTGTCGGAGTTGAGAATATAGTGGGCGAGGAAGAATACAATTAATTTGACGAGTTGCCTCCTTTCGAGAGAGCGGCATCGCTCGAGGAAGAACCCAATGAGGAAGCTAGCTATATGCGCATCGATCATCATGAAGGACTATATTTTAATTAAGAAATTACTCCATTGTAATTAATTTATTCCATAACATCATGTGTTATGGACTTGTAATCTGTCGTACGTATATTTTGATGTCAACGTGGAATTGTAATCGCTCCTGTCCTTGTGGACCGTATATTTTGGTGCATTAAAAATTCATTTAATTTGGAAAATAGTCCAGCTGCACCACCTTTCTAGAAACCTAAAAAACTAAAATTTTATTGCAAATAGTCCAACACCTTTGCAAAGAAACTGGTATACTCATGCCTAATCTCGCGATCGTCATCGCAGAAGACGGCGTAGTCGTCCCACCCTTCCACACCGCAGCCATTGCTCGTGCAGCGGTGGCCATCCTCCGACAGCGCCCACACCCGGCCCAGTGGCTCGGCCTTCTTCCCCCACGCCGCCGCCTAGACCATGTCCGCGGCGAGCCTCTAGCACCGCCTGCACTCCCGGTTGGTCTTGGCCGCTCGCACCCGCCACGGTCGGCTTGTCCTCGACCTGGCTGATGTAGTGCTTCCCAACGTCGCGCGTCTCGCCGGCCGTGTAGAGGAGGAGACCGAGCACGTAGGCCGCGGCCTTGTGGCCAGCCACGGCCGCCCGTTCAAGAAACATGAGGCCGCGCTACATGTCTTGGGGCGCGAAGACAAGCCCGAGGCCGACGATGAAACAAGCCCCCGGGTTGCCGGCGCCGGCCAGGTGGTTGGCGCATCGCAGGTAGCGCTCGTTGTCTTGCCACTTCATCGCCTCCTCTCGCTCCAGCGCCACGCGCCTCCCCACGGCGCGTTCCTTGGACACCTTGTACAAGGCCTTGCAACTCCAATATACGTACATACGAAAGTCAAGATGTTAGAATAAATAGTAGTACGTACGTACGTATTTTGTAGGTATAAATATGTACGTACGTTAATCGTAGGCTGCATAGGTCCTCCATGGGCTGAGGAGAGCTCGCGGCCACGGCCGGACGATGTCGATTTACGACATAGTGAGAAAGAGCGGCGATCACTGACCTCCTCTTCTTGGTGCTGGCCATCATGCTCTGCATGCTCACCTTGGCGATTGCTGCGCGTACGTACTCAAAACCGTGAGACGAAGAGCGATGGGAGTTTAATCTTCGGTGAATTATTCTGTCTTATAAAGAACTAGGAGTAACTGGCGTGCGAGACGAAGAGACGGTTGTACGATGGTGAGATGAAGAGACATATTGCGTGGGAGACGAAGAGGTAGGAAATATCACAGACGGTTCTATCTTGGAACCGTCTGTGACGATAATATCACAAACGGTTCTATCGTGGAACCGTCTGTAACCATAATATCACAAACGGTTCTTTAATAGAGCCGTCTGTGATACTAGTATATTACAGACGGTTCTAAAATTGAACCGTCTGTGATACTTCAGCCATATCACAGACGGTTTGTAAATAGAACCGTCTGTGATGTGGACTATATCACAGACGGTTGAATATAGAACCGTCTGTAATATACTAGTATCACAGACGGCTCTATTAAAGAACCGTCTGTGATATTATGGTTACAGACGGTGCCACGATAGAACCGTCTGTGATATTATCATATTTCCTACCTCTTCGTCTCCCGCGCGATATGTCTCTTCATCTCACCATCGCTACAGCTCCCGATGATTTGCGTCTCTTCGTCTCACGCTCTGAATTTATTCCTTATTTTATATAAAAGGATCATCCGCCATTGAAGATGATCATCCCACACACTTATAAGAAAACAGAAATGGCCGCCTCTTCCTTGTCGCCGACATTGATAGCCTTCCTAGCCGCACTGTACGAGCACCTCTCTCGCTGTACGCTGAACCGTGCTGCAGAAGAACACTGTTTCAACAGTGTCTTCATCCTCTGCCGGCCGAGAATTTGCCGGAGCAGGTGATGGCCACCTTTCGTCGCCTTGACATCCTCCTCCACCGTGTCTTCCGGGTGATCTCCCACTTTTGGCGAGTTTATCGTGTCATTGACGTGGTCCTCCAAAATGACGTTGCACATCTCCAAGAGGCTTGCCGTGACTTGGACTGCGTTATCGAGGCAGCAGGCGACCGAATCCATCAGGGCGAGACCCCTGAAGCAAGGGAAGAGAGGCTATGGGCTCAATACTTCTTGATTCTGATGACGATGGTCTTGAGGAGACACTCGAGCGAGCGTCGTGCGGTGGACGCATTTCGGGCTTCGTTACTGCGATCGAGAACCGTCCGTCTGCCGACGCCGTCGCTTATGAAGTATTGAAGACGGAGATAGCAGCCTACCTCTGTCACTAGAAAAACTTTATTTACAAATTTTTGGTTTCTACCTTTTGAAAATCGTTATCTTTTCTTAATCTTTTGTTTAATTATATCGAGAGCGGTTTAATCTTTTTGTTTAATTATGTCGACGTGTGATCTTTTCTTAATCTTTTGTTTAATTATATCACGCACGGTTTGTAAAAGAACCGCTGCGTGATAAGTCACTATCACGACGGTTCCAAATGTAACCGTCAGAAAGTTCAACACGCACGGCTCCTTTGGAACCGCTCGTGATGGCGTCGATATCGCTGAGCGGTTACGATTACCAACCGTCGTGATACTACCGCACGGTTTGTAGAATTAACCGTCAGGATACCTGACGGTTCTTATTAGGAACCGTCAGTGATAATCCTGACGGTTCCTAATAAGAACCGCTCGTGGTGAGTAGATCACGAGCGGTTCCAAAGGGAACCGTCTGTATAAGTTTAACACAGACGGCTCCTTTGGAACCGTCTGTGATGAGGCGTCGAGTATGACCTGTTTTGTAGTAGTGTTCCTTTCTTGCTTTTGTTCTGAAGGTTCGTATTATACTGAAGAATAGATAAGGCTGGAATAAGCTCAGACCTCAATTACTTCACCGAGAACCTCACTATCCAAGTTCCTTGGAACAAATGCTGCCCCAATGCCTTGAATCTTATGTGGACCTACACGAGTGGGGTAACAGTTGTAAGCGAAAGAACAGAAGTTTGACAAACTCATAAGGAAGTCTGATCACAAACATACCAGGTTTTCCACCAGAGAGTATCTTACTTTCAAAACAATGCATAGAAGATAGAATAGGCTAACCCACTAAATAACAGTGAATTTAAGTAACTTGGGGACTACTTTCAAGATGAATGCATAGAAGATAGAACAGGCTAACCCACTAAATAACATCTAGTCCAAACTTCTTATGTACAAGTGGAATTTTTTATTTTTGAGAAACCCAGACCTTAGCTTTCTGATGACAGTAGTCAAAGTCAACAAGCTGCGATTTATATGGCATCCTTCTTTCAATCTTGCGCCATTTGCATGGGTTTGTGCAGCCCGTTCACTTCCAGCAAGGTCAACAAAATTATGTGCACAAAGCAAGCCAAATCATTCAGATTAAATAACATCAGCACACCACATTCCGAAAGTAGACAGTATGCTTACCAGGCTAGCCACAAAAGATTTAACACATCCTGATACTTCACGGAGTCTGCTCTCCACTTGTCTGGATAGAGATATACACAATAAAAAAATTAGTACTTTCCTCGCTATTTTTCTTGGAAAGATTCAATGTAAACAAGAAGGATTCTTCTTATATATACCAGCCTAATGATTTGGTGGGAACGTGAACTGGTGTCATTTAGTGCAGTCTCCCGAACCTGTCTTTCTTCTGCAGTTATTTGGAAGGTCGTTAACATTATTATAAGATCATTAACATTATATATCACTGCCCATTTCTTCTTTCTTTTTTAGAGGGAACATTGTAAAGATGACAGTAGTTACCTTCGCAAATGCTGATTAGATGCCTTAGATGTTGGCTGTCCTTGGTAACTTCTTCGACCGATTTCTCCACAATTGTTCCTTTCTGTCAAACCAAAATAATTTTTATAAGATCATTACAACATGAAAGAGAATTTTGTAGGGGCAGTGCATAGACTGAACCAAGTTGCAACCAAGCGAAGGGGACCAGAGTCAGGTCGTAAAAGATCCTTCACAATCTCATTGTAAATTTCCATGGCAGAATTTCTGATGATAAATTCCCTCTCAGGAGTCTAAGCAATCCACAAAAGCAAGAAACAATTATGACATGTTAGAAAGCAATCTTCCATAATTGCGCAAATTTGTTGCATCAACAGATGTATTATTACACTTTTTTTTTGCATCAACGGATGTATACAACTCACATTTTCTATATGCCTGTAAATATCACTAACGGCGCTCTCTGTGATGCCTCGAATCGTGAATGTCTTGCCACTACTAGTCTGGCCATAGGCAAAAATGGTGGAATTATCAAACCCATCCTACACAATGTTTTGGGATACCATTTTGCTGCTACCAAACTATCTTTTTCTAACCATTGAATAAAACTATTGAACCCATCCTACACAGTTTTCAACCTAAAGTTGCAGAAAATGGCAATCACATGCATGCTTCAGACATAATATACGACCTATAAGACTATGAGAAGCAGTAATCACACAGAGCATAAAAACAATCAGCAACAAGTTGCGAATGCAGAGCCATTGCAAGAGAAGCATCTGAAAACCATCCTAAAAGGAACTACGGAAAACAATGCCATATCAACATCTAGTTATCTGCAAATGCTGTCTGGGGCTCAGGGCCATGTATATGGTAATAGTATCATCAAATAGCAACCGGAACTCATTGCAACAATCACAGTAATCATACAGATCTCCACCTCCTCATGCGGGTTGGAGCTCATCAGATCGAACAGCTCTCCTCCTCCGCCCCCGCCGCTACCGCCACCGCTGGAGGGAGGGGACGCCATTCACACCCGCTCAAGAAAAGAAACAAAAAGGTGCTCACACTATTGAGCGAATTGGATACCTCGGAGGCCAGCATTGTTGACCAAGGCGTCAATGCGGCTGAAAGCATCCCAGGCCCTTTGCACCGTCGCCTCCACGGCTGACCCTCCGATGGTGATGTCGAGCTTGACGACCACCGTCTGGGGGCCATCGGCGGCCGCATACGCAGAGGCGTTGATATCGTCGCAGAGCGAGCGGAGGCAGTCGGATTAGCACAATAACTCAAGCAAGAAAAGTATTGACGCCTATTGAGTTTACCTAGAGAATCCCAGATTAATGAGGAACCCTCGCCGCGTCACCGCCTTGAGCAAGAAGCCCCAATCGAATCCCGCCGAGGTGGCGCCTCCCCCCCGGAGGTGGCCGACGCCAAGAACCACCGCCGTGGCTGGGGCCGAACCCGTAGCCATACAGAGCCGAGGACGACGAGGAGGCCCAGGCGGAGGAGGAGGCACGGGAGTAGGAGAAGGAGCAGAGACGGAGGTCGTGCTCGCCCTACGGCGATCGTCGGAGAGGACGTGGTAGGCTTCGGAGGCAAGGGGTGGGCGCAGAGGCGAGGGAGGTGGGCGAGGGGCGAGGGCCCCGAGGGGTGGGCGAGGGAGGTGGGCGCGGAGGCGAGGGAGGATGGTCAGGCGACGGTTTGGCATTGTGGGTGGTGTGAGAAGTACGTGCGTACGGGAGAAACCAAGAAAGCTGCATCAAATCCAACGGCTCACGTCGCACAAATAAGACCGGATCTAACGGCTCATGTCGCATGAAGGACGAACGACCATCACCAACTCCAATATTTAAGTAGTAGAGGTCTTACCCGGCGAGCCCGTTGGGCCAACTAGCGAGGCGGCCGGCGCCGGGATCAGCGAGCCCGTGTAGCTCAGTTGGTGAGAGCTCGGTGGATTGCTTTTACTCACCAGCGTTCGAAGCTTGCTTCAGCGCTCGTGTTTATCCGGGTTTTATAAATAGTACACTCACACATGAGTTCGTTCAGTGATCAAAGCGCGTGCCCACGCTACGTAGGATTTAAGCCCCCATGCTCTAGATTAGACGTGTGTTAAGAACACACCCGTATGTATGTGAGTGCGTGTGACGTGTACTCTTTGAAAAAAAGTGCCAACTTCGCGAGGTCCAAACGACCAGACCTTGATCCAGGAAGCAAGCGTGCCGGCCACTAGGCCACATGCGCAACACCCCAGCGGCCAGCCCTATCCCCTAGACTCTGATCGACCTCGATGCTCTCTCTTGCTCTCATCTCACGAGTCGCGGCCACATCGCCATCGCTCAGCGATCCCTACAGACGCCACGTCGCCGTGTCGTTTTGCTGGTCTCTGGAAAATCCACACCGCCCTAGCCCTACCAATCCGCCATCTCGTCGCCGTGCTCGACGTGCTGAGGACAGCTTGCCGGTTCTCCCTGACATTGCCGGCGGTGCCGGTACTGACGGAAGCGAAGTACTCCGTCGTCAACTATATAGAGACGTGCGGTCACCACGGTGAAAGTGGAGCGGCCTCCAGCCTTAGCAACAGCAGGTCCGCACTCCGCCGCACTAGCAAGGCAGTACCCTCATCTCTCGTGGGCGTGCCGCGAGAGCGAGAGCGTCGCCGACATCATCTTCATATGGCACATCGCCATGAGCCTCCTGGAGGTGAAGTATCTGCAGCAGAAGGTAACGCCAGCGAACTCCAGCCGTAAGACGGCGACGAGGCTGTCCAGGTACCGCGCCTACTTGGTAGCTTTCAACCCGAAGCTTCTACCGGACGACCGAAACGAGACTAAGAATTTCTACAGTGCCATGAAGATGGAATTGAAGCAGACGCTGGCGCGCTGGGCATACTACTTCTCGCGCCGGAGAGCGCACGGTACAAGACGATGATGAAGATCGGCGAGCACGAGGCGACGATGACGATCGGCAAGCACGACAAAACGAGCAAGACGGTTGTGACTTGTGAGGAAGGGCGCGAGGCTGGGAAGGCGCTAGTTGACGCTGCGAAGGAGGATGGGGAGGCGGCGTTATGGAAGGTGTTGGCCGATCTCTGGGTGGAGCTCGTCGTCTCCGTGGCACCGGCGAGCGACGACGCGCATGTGAGGGGTCACAAGGAGGCGCTAGTGGAGGGAGGCTAGTTCGTCACCGTACTGTGGGCGTTGGCCACGCATACCGGCATTACACCGCCGGCCATGGAATCGACGGCGGCAAGGTGGTAGTCATGAAACGTGAGAGAAGGGGCCGACTAAGCTATGGTCTCTTGAAATTTTTTTAAAATCCAATCACTTTCTTCGGTACATTAGATCATCATCAAGGATTTTTGTTTTCTTATGTTAAAAATTTCTAAACTGAACAAAAATAAATATAGGTGAACCTTACAAATACAAAAACAAAACAAAAAAATTCTAAACTAGACAAAAATAAATCTAAGTGAACCCTACAAATACAAAAACAAAACAGAAAAATTCTAAACTAGACAAAAGTAAATCTAGGTAAACTCTATAAATACAAAAACAAATAGAACTAAAAGTTACAGTAAAATTGTGTTAAAATTGCACGTCACTTGTTAGAAAAAATAGGGATACAAGAGATGTGAATTTTTTGTGAAAAACCCTTGCGAAAAAAAGCCATGGACGTCAATCAGCAATGATCACTATATAAGAGTGTTTACAAAACGCAGAGGAATCACAATGAGGCGTCTCCCTCCCCTTACAAGAGGTATATAAAGGGGTAAAAGGACTTGGAGTCCAAGTAAGAAAACTAATCCGCTAATATGGCAAGTTTGGATACATCCATATTAGAAATTCGGAGTACAATATCTCAACAATCTTCACCTTAAGACGAATTTCCTCTTGTAGCATAATAAAGAATCATCATCACCAAATAAACTCCAAAATAAGATAAAAAATCATCGTGCGCTAATTAGTCTGTAGGACTAAACTATAACACCAACTAAGCATGAGCAAAGTTCAAACTTAGTAACAGGAACTAGCTTCGTTATCATATCAGCTAGATTATCATGAGTACTTATCTTGCACACCTTGACATCATCTTAAGCAATAACAACTTGAATAAAGTGACATCTCACATCAATGTGCTTTGTTATCTCATGGAACATCTAATCCTTTGTAAGGCATATAGCACTATGACTATCACAAAATATAGTAGTACAAGAATTATCTCTGCAAGCTCAGTGTACAAACCTCTCAACCAAATAGCTTCTTTACAAGCTTCAGAAATAGCCATATATTCTGCTTCAATGGTAGATAAGACAACAGTAGCTTGCAAACTTGCCTTCCAATTAACAGCGCAATCACTAATGGTGAAAACATAATCAGAATCAACATAACCAACAAGTTCATCTCTAAAATTTCCAAACTGCAAACAAGCATTAGAAGTACCACGCAAATATCTGAAAATCCACTAAACTGCTTTCCAATGCTCTTTTCCAAGATTAGTCATGTATCTACTAACAACACTCAGTGTATGAGATAAATCAGGACGAGAGCAAACCATGACATACATAAGAGAGCCAACTGCACTTTGGAATATGAAACTCGAGATATGTACTCAATATCATAATCTGACTCAAGACATAAGGCTGAAAATAATCTGAAATGTGAAGCTAATAGAGAACTTACTAGTTTTGCATCGTGCATATTAAAACGATGAAGGATCTTCTCAATATAACCTTTTTGACTAAGATATAACTTGCCAGATTTCCTCTCTAATAATCTTCATGCCAAGAATTTTCTTTGCTGCACCTAAGTCTTTCATCTCAAATCCATTACTCAATTGTACTTTCAGTTTTGCTATTTCTGACTTATCTTTTGTAGCAATCAACATATCATCGATATAGAGAAGCAAATAAATAGCTGAACCATTAATAGTTTTTAAATAAACACAATTATCATAATCAAACCGCTTAAAATCATGGGAGAGCATAAAGAAGTCAAATCTCTTGTACCATTACCTAGGAAATTGCTTTAAACCATAAAGAGATTTCTTTAATCTACAAACAAGGTGTTCTTTTCCAGGAATAACAAAACCCTCAGTTGATCTATATAAATATCTTCTTCCAATTCTCCATATAGGAAAGCAGTTTAAACATCTAATTGCTCAAGTTCATAATCATGCATAGCAACAATACTAAGTAAAGTGTGAATAGAACTATGCTTCACAACTAGGGAAAAGATATCATTAAAATCAATACCTGGAATCTGACTATAACCTTTAGCTACCAACCTTGCTTTATACCTTGCTAGTTCAGTAGGAGAAATACCTTCCTTTGTTTTGAAAATCCACTTGCAATGAACAGGCTTCTTATCTTTTGACAATTTCACTAATTCCCAAGTGATATTCTTTTCAAGTGACTCCATCTCATCATGTATAGCAGTTATCCACTTATTACAATTAGTGGAGTTAATAGCCTCAGGGTATAATGAAGGTTTTGTATTACCTTCAATTTCTTCTACTATACTCAAAGCATAAGCAACAATATTAGCTTCTTCAATCAACCTCTTTGGTGGATTAATCACCCTCCTAGCCCTGTTAACTGCAATGAGCTGTTGTGGTGGCTGCTCAACAATAGGTGCATCATGAACAATAATATTTTTCTTATCTGATATGTCATCTGAACCAACAAAGTGCTCCACCTGAACATCTGAATTCTGCTCACTCTCAACAGGAACATTAGTAGGCAATTTATCATGAAGCATAACAAATTTATTAAAGACAATGTTTCTATTAATCACGACCTTATTTGTTTCAGGATTTCACAACTTATATCCTTTAACACCAGATTTATAACCAACGAAGATGCACTTAATAGCTCTAGATTCTGATTTTTCATTATCAACATGAGCATAAGTAGTACAACAAAAAACTCTCAATTCTGAGTAATTTGCTGAGAAACCAGACCATACCTCAATTGGAGTCTTCTTTTCAATTGCAATAGAGGGTGACCGATTAATAAGATACCAAGTAGTGGAAACGGTTTCAGCCCAAAAATGCCTATGTAAACCTGCATTTAACAATATGCAATAGGCCTTGAAAACGATGATCATGGTCATACGCTCAGCTACACCATTTTGTTGAGGAGTACTCGAAATAGTGTAATGCCTAATAATGCCTTCAGTCTTGCAATATGATTCAAATTCATTAGAACAGAATTTCATCCCATTATTAGTGCGAAGTTTTTTACCTTCTTTTCAGTTTGCCTTTCAACCATAGTCTTTCACTCTTTAAATGCTGAAAATGCCTTGAAAATGATGATCATGGTCATACGCTCACTACACCATTTTGTTGAGGAGTACTCGAAATAGTGTAATGCCTAATAATGCCTTGATCTTGCAATATGATTCAAATTCATTAGAACAAATTTCATCCCATTATTAGTGCGAAGTTTTTACCTTCTTTTCGGTTTGCCTTTCAACCATAGTCTTTCACTCTTTAAATCTTGAAAATGCTTCTGATTTATGGTTCAAGAAATAAGGGCATACTCTTCTAGAGTAATCATCAATAATTGTTAATATATAACGAGTACCTCCTAGCGATGTCTTGCGAAATGACCCTATAAATCGAATGCATATAATCCAAAATATCTTACGTAGTATGAACTAGAGTATTGAACATCACCATCTTGTGTTTGTCAAACACACAATGCTCACAAAATTTCAGCTTCCGATGCTATGTCCATCAAGAAGTCCTCTCTTGCTCAATTCTGTCAATCCAATTTCACTCATATGCCCAAGACCCATATGCCAAATATTAGTAGCATCAGAATCAGATAATGAACTTGAAATTATAGCAACATTACCTGATATTGTAGTACCTCACAGATGGTACAGATTGGCAGATTTAATATCAACTTTCATCACAATAAGAGAGCCATTTGATACCTTCAAAACTCTACCTTCACCAGAATACTTGTACCTTTTAGCATCAAGAGTACTCAAAGAGATGTGATTTCTTTTCAAATCTAGAATGTGTCTCACATCTGTTAAAGTTTTGACAATACCATCAAACATCTTGATCTGAACTGAACCAATTTCTACAACCTTGTAAGATGAGTTATCACACATCAACACAGTATCACCTTCAACAGATTCATAGGTGGAAACCAATTCTTATTAGGACACATATGAAAAGTACATACAGAATCAAGAATCTATTCATCATTGGTGTAACACCCCAGCCCAGCACAGAGTCTGGAATGCCACTAAACTACCCAAACTAACTGATATTCAACTACTCACTATAAATTTTCAACAAACAAAGCATTAATGAAACCCGTCCACGGGTCACAATAGAACATGAATAAAGACTTATCAAGCATGAATAAATAAGCTAGGGAAACATAGCAAGGTAAAAAGTCTAAAACAACACCAAATCAATAAATCCAAAGTCTTGGAATGAAAAGACAAGTCCAAAACATTCATCTATGTTTATTCAATTTCTAACATGTCCTAAAAGAGGTCCAGCATAAAGAATCAAATGGTTCTTATGGCAAAAGATCATGTGTCTGAAGTACGAAATTATCCCATGTGCACTAGTCCCTCTCAATCGTGGTGCCATCAATGATCACCTAAAAATAATAAAGAAGCACGGGTGAATCCACGACTCAAAGAAATGCATCAATATATAATGAGCAATGATAAACCAATAGTATTCAATAACTTCATCACCATCACATGTCCTTTTATTAAAATTCTTATACTATTCTCTTCTCTTTGTTCTCACACACATTCATCTCATAACCGTTCAATGCAACTCTACTCTACATGTCCACATGCACTCCTTTCGCGTATACGGTATCGTGAGTGAGCGCTTCGTGACAACGTTCACTCTCAAGCCCGTTCCTCCACAAGGATTGGGGACCTCCTCCACTCCTGTGGAGTTGTGATCAATCATGATCACCTGCTCATATATAAAGATGCTTATGAATGTAAAAATACATAATTTCATCATATTTATCATATCCAATTTTCCTCATGTTCGCCAACAAGATATAGTCATACCATTCCATTGCTTGCAATTAAATAAAAATAAAAGTACAATAATAATGGTAATGAATGATAAAGAAATACAGTGATCAATCATTGATCGTTGTCTACCATGCACTTGCCTTTACTAGTTACGACGTACGGTTTGGCTAGAAGATGGCAACAAGTACGACGTCTCTCCTACATTAAACACTCAATTTCAAAATAAGCTACAGCAATACAAGAACCATAATTAAATGACATCGCTCCTACACATTCCCTAAATCCACAACGCTTCCTCGGTACCGAACAGTCACCCCTTGTTGTCTCGGTACTAAAAACATCATAAATTTTTTTACTCACAAGTCCGATCATGGAAAGCCACCCAGTTCTGGAATCTACTCAAAATTCCTCACATTTTCTTAGTTGACCAAGACTTCCAATTAAATCATCTAATCCCCCGTTTTTATCCCAGAAGACTGATATGTTATCTTCTGGACAATGGGTCTTACTAAATTCATAACTTTTGTTTTACCCGACCAAAATTCGTGTTCTTGGATTCTACAGAATCCTTAGACAATTATCTACATCTTTCATATCGATCAAAAACTCTAATTAGTCTATTTACTATTTTTAATCTACAGTCTACCAAGAC
This sequence comes from Ampelocalamus luodianensis, assembly GCA_036346255.1. Classification (NCBI taxonomy): domain Eukaryota; kingdom Viridiplantae; phylum Streptophyta; class Magnoliopsida; order Poales; family Poaceae; genus Ampelocalamus; species Ampelocalamus luodianensis. The sequence goes on from CM070637.1 coordinate 14,891,949, forward strand.
GCCGCCAAAAGACGACGACTCCCTAGACAGCAGTTTCACAAAATTCATAACTCAAAAATTATTCGTCCTCTCGACATGGTTAAATATTCTATGGAAAGCTACTGCAATCCTCTACAATTTACTAGTAGATGACATTCTCAAAATTCACCATTGAAGTACCCGAAATAATAGTACAACAGAACAACAGAGTAAACATATCTATTATTGGGCCCTTGACTAGAAAAATTCTAAAACCCTTCTCTAATCTCAATTCTAATCTTTAATTAAAGAACACAACAGAGCAGAAGTAACCAAATCATTACCCAAAGAAGAACGCCGAAAACACTTTTTTTCCTCCCTCTCTCTCTCAAGAACTTCCTTGCGTTGATCTCCTTCCTCTACTGTTCCAAAGCACACGCACCCATACAAAACAAGATTGAGACTAGATAACTTCTTAGCGGATGCTTGCATGCAGTCAGCTTACCTTTTCTTCACTGTTCTAACTGAGATGTAAGCATACAAACCAAGGTTGCTCGACCAGATAATCTACTAGAGCTAACAAAGCTCGCATCTGACAGCAAAATCGTGAGCGCCAGCATCACGCACTGGCCGAAAGTAACCCACTCCCAGGCGACCACGCGGCAAGGACCCGAGCCAGCCAGAAAGAACTCCACACGCAGCAACCAACTCGGGCGGTTCGCATGCAGGCGCTCGGGAGGCAGGAAAGGAAAAACGGCGACCGAATGGGTGTGGGGACCCGGGTATACAACCCCAGGACCCTCTGTGCATTCCGAACTAGTCCCAGATCAGTAGCTAGCTCGCACAGTTACAACATCGGTGTAATCACAACCATACAACAAAATAACGACGAAGCGGACAAATTAATATTACTTAGTAGCAAAAGGGACCTTATGGTCAAGTCTTACAGAGTGAGCCACGCAGGGCTTAGCGACAAAAGATAACTTGCAGCGGAAACATAATAACTCGTGGTAGCCACGCGACATGCCCACAGGCAATCGAGTGGAGGACGCGACCTAGTTCGCAAAGTCTTCGGGATACTCCTCTTCATAATACTCTGGGTTTCCTGGTTCTTCTGTGGGGATTAATCACACAGGGCACAAGCCGTGAGTACTTTGAATGTACTCAGCAAATCATAGGGAAATGTATGCAATTATTATTCATGCGAGGCTATACAAGGATGGCTTTATGTTTATTTTTGCAGAAAGCAGCATTTAACAGTAAATACAGTAAGTAGATTCAAAGCATAATTTGAAAGATTAATACATAAGTAATTCAGTTCTTTGAAACAACTAGAGATCAACCCAACCTTTCCATCCAAACCATCAATTCCACCATTTTAAAGAAAACATCTACCCCTTGCGTGAAATCTCCGGGCATGTCCGTAACCGGGGACACGGCTATTCGAATAGTTTTATACACTCTGCAGAGGTTGTACAGCTTTACCCACAAGAGATAATTGACTTATAATGTCCGTCTGACACACTGCCGAGGGTGCGCGACTAAGTCATTATCACAAGGCCTTTACAAAGCTCTGTTTTGACTCGGTTCTGCTCGCTAAGGATTCGCTTCTAACGGGTCTATCTCCCGCCAGATTCATGCCCCCTCTTGCGCCATTCTCAGCAAAACAAAGCCGAATCAAAGCATTGCTAATTAGTTGGCCAGGTCCACCCCATCCTGGACATGTGGTTGCACGATGTGACCCAGATCAATGATTCAAGGTTAAGTCCTTAGTTGGTTGCTCAGGCGAGACTAATCCACGTCCCGATGTGCGTTACGGCACCCACACTTACCACCATCCACTCGCCCGAGCATAAAACATTTTCGAGGTTCAACCCGGCCGAAGACCACCCTAGCCTTGGCACAACATCTTTTAATAAAAGTGGCCGCGCCACAATTCCATAATTCCTTTAGTCACGTTTATTCATATAAGCATGTGATCATGAGTCCCGACGTACAACTAAAGCATGGCTAAGCATAATATGATACCCATGTTGGTAATTTATCGATGTCCAACTAATATAAACCCTCCTAAGGTATCCAATGGTTCATGTCATTCAAGGGTACATGTCATTTGCAATTTATCAAGAAGGTATACATCAATTAGGCAATTATCTACTCCCAAAACAAATTAATATATAAACTAGCAATGCATGAATAAATAAAACAATATAGTTTTATAAAGATGGGTTCAATATGATCAAAGGTCTATGACTTGCCTTCGTTGAAGAGTTGAGGTGCTTCAATCATCGGGTCCGAGAAATCTTCCAAAATGCCGGAATCTACACGCGCGAAAAGAGCTAAATAAATAAAACAACTCCAAATAAATCCAAAAATTACAAAATTAGAAGCGAAAGAGAGGGGCCGAATTTATGTGAATTTAGAACCAAGAATCGACGGAATCGGATTTCGTATGAAGGAGAACAAAAATCCGGAATTTTGACTTCACATGAAATATAGAAAATCATCAGACATGAATAGTGCAGGCTTAGGCAGAAATGATGGCGCCGGTGAGAAAAAGGGAGGGATGGCCGGCGAACTAGCAAAATAGAATCCCATGAGTGAGATGGACCCAATGGTGATGGTCACGTCGTCGACGGAGGTCCGGCGTGACGGTGACGCGCAAAAAGGCGCTTGGGGGAATAGTGACGCTGGTGAACCGATGATGTTTCAGAGAAAAGGAAGGGAGCATGACGTAGAACGTCATGAGGCGAAGCTAACGGCAGCGACTACGTCGCCGAGGGATGATCGACGGCGCGAAAATGACGACGGAAGGCTGTTCGGTCCGCGGCGGAAATATCTCGATTGCGGAAAACGGAGGCGAGAGAGTGGGCGAGTGCAGGAAGTGGAAGGGAGGCTTAGGGCACCTCGTGGCGTGGGTGGCTTGACGAACGGACGATCGGAGATGGAGAACCGAGGTGGAGTGTAAAGAATTAATCTTGCTACATGTTTGGTGTGTACGTGAGTTTGCATGTAGAAGCATCCATGCAGTTGTTAGTTGTGAGCTACATGCACAGTGTCTATCTTCTTCCTACCTTCTTGCATAATCCTCAAACGGACTCGCATGCGAAAACTAATCTCATGGATGGGATGCTAAAGAGAAGATGAACACAATGGCGTGACATGCATAGGCAGATTTTTGGTTCTTGGTGGTGTTTGGAAAGAGAGAAGGTGATAGAATAAATATGTGTTGAGGTCATGAGAGAAGAAAGGATGACTAGAAGTTGGAGTTGCTAGTAGTGTTGTGCATGCAGCACTAGAACGTGAATGCATGGCGTGAGATGGGAGCTCGGTTGGAGGTTTCTGTGGTGGAGCTTGCCGTTGTTTTGAAGAACAGGAAATGGAACTTCACTGCTGGGGAAAGCTTCACCCGAGAGGGAGCTTGGCTTGGGGAAGAACCGGCTGCAAGAAGGAGCTGCTGGGGGGGGGCTTTTGCTGGCTTGGAGAAGAAAGGAGAGGAGACTGCTGGGGCTTTACATAAAGGAAACATGGGGGAGAGAGAGCAGTACAAGGGGAGGAGCACTGGGCTGCACGGCAATGGAGCTGCAGGCTGGGGCGGCAACAGCATGCAGCATGGGAGGTGGCGTGCAGGGCTGGGCGCTAGGGCATGGGGCGGCAGAGGGCATGGCATGGCAGCGGGATTCCAGGGAAGCAGGGCATGGGGCGGCCGGGAACCCTGGGTTCCAGGGTATGGTGCACGGCACGGTTGCAGAGCACTTGCACAAGTTGGTCCTGGGGTTGAAGAAAAACATGAGGAGAGAGAAAATCCGAAAAAAAGAAAGAAATTCAAATAAATAAATAAATTCTAAAATTTTAAGAAAATTTTATAAAATACTTTGGGACTTGAAGAGATCAAATAAAATAGTTTTGCTTTTTTTTTAAGTTTATTTTGGCTAATTACAATATTTTTCTTTTAGAAATTCAATTTAAGCTTTAACAAGTTAGGACATTTAAATAGTTATTTTTATTTTTGAAAATTTTCAAAAAGATCCGAAAATTGGGATGTTACAAACCTACACCCCTTAAAGAGAATCTCGACCCCGAGATTCAGGCTGACTAGAGAATACTTGCGGAAACTCGGTCTTCAGGTCCTCTTCACGCTCCCAGGTGGCTTCTTCTTCAGTGTGGTTACTCCACTGAACTTTGCAAAAACGGAGAATCTTGCTTCTGGTTACACGCTCGGACACTTCCAGAATCTTGATGGGTTGCTCCTTGTAGGTGAGATCTTCTTGCAAATCAACTACTTCTAGCGGCATCTGCTCTTCTGGCACACGCAGACATTTCTTCAACTGAGACACATGGAAGACGCTATGCACATCTGATAGCTGAGGCGGAAGCTCCAACTAGTAAGCAACTTCTCCCCTTCTAGCGAGGATTGGGAAAGGTCCAATGTATCTTGGTGCAAGCTTCCCCCTCACTCTGAAACGACGCATTCCTTTGAGGGGTGAAACCTTCAGATATATATGATCTCCGGGTGCAAAAGTTAAATCCCGACGATGGTTATCAGCATAGCTCTTTTGCCTAGTCTGAGCTGTTCTCAGCTTCTCTCTGATTGCCCGAACTTGATCTTCGGCTTCCTTGAGATATCAGTCCCGATGCTTGTCCTTCTCTGTTTCAGTCCAATACAAGGGTGTTCTGCACTTTCTCCCATAAAGGGCTTCAAACGGGGACATCTGTAAGCTCGACTGGTGACTGTTGTTGTAGGAAAACTCTGCATAAGGTAGCATTTGATCCCAACTGGCTTGGTTCTCTAGAGCGCAGGCTCTTAACATGTCTTCTAGGATTTGATTCACTCTTTCTGTCTGTCCATCTGTCTGAGGATGGTAGGCTGTACTGAAATTCAAGTTAGTGCCCAAAACACTGTGCAGCTTCTGCCAAAACCTCGAGGTGAACTGGGAACCTCGATCTTACACGATCTTCTTTGGCACTCCATGCTGACATACTATCTTGGCCATGTACAATTCTGCAAGTTTGTCTCCTGAGTAGGTGGTCTTGACGGGGATGAAGTGAGCAACTTTTGTTAGGCGATCCACGATTACCCAAATAGAATCGTATCCAACTCTTGTTCTTGGCAGACCGGTGATGAAGTCCATGCCAATTTCTTCCCATTTCCATTCAGGGATCCGCAAGGGTTGTAGGAGTCCAGCGGGTCTCTGGTGCTCAGCTTTAACTCGCTGGCAAACATCACACTGTGCTATGTATTCAGTAATTTCTCGCTTCATACTAGGCCACCAATACATTTCCTTAAGATCTTGATACATTTAGCACTTCGAGGTGAATGGAATACAAGGTTTCATGAGCTTCCTTGAGTATCAACTGCTTGAGCTCTTTTTGGTCCGGTATGCAGATACGCTTATCGAACCAAATAGTTCCTCTTTCATCTTCTGAAAATCTTAGGGATTTACCCTTCTTCATGTTACTTTTGATCTCTTTGATATCTGTATCTTCGATCTGGGCTTCCCTGATCTGACTCTGTAGAGTTGGTTGCACTTCCAATGTAGCCAAATAACCTTCTTCAACCAATTCAAGCTTGAGCTTCTGAAATTCTTCATGTAGTGCTGGCTGACTTTCCTTGATCATCAGGGTATTGCAATAGACCTTTCTACTTAAAGCATCTGCTACCACATTAGCTTTGCCGGGGTGGTAATGGATTCCAATGTTGTAATCCTTTATCAATTCCAACCATCTTCTTTGCCTCATATTGAGATCAGCTTGAGTGAAAATGTACTTTAAGCTCTTATGATCGGTGTAGACTTCACAAATGACCAATGAGGTAATGGCGCCATATTTTCAAGGCATGCACTACGGCAGCCAATTCCAAATCATGAGTGGGGTAATTTACTTCATGAGGCCTCAACTGACGGGAAGCATAAGCTACTACCTTCCTTTCTTGCATTAGAACACATCCGAGACCTTGTTGTGATGCATCACAAAAAACCTCAAAATCCTTTTGAACATCTGGCAAAACCAACACTGGAGCGGTGGTTAAGCGCTTCTTCAACTCTTGAAAACTCTGCTCACACTCTGGCGTCCAAGCGAACTTCTTTTCCTTCTTCAACAACTGAGTGAGGGGTCTCGCTATCCTGGAGAAACCTTCTATAAACCGGCGGTAATATCCTGCCATACCAAGGAAACTTCTGATCTGAGGTAATGACTTAGGTGACTCCCAATTGAGCACATCCTCGACTTTACTAGGGTTAACGGCGACTCCTTCTGCAGACATGACATGTCCCAGAAAAGTAACTTCTTTCATCCAAAACTCACACTTGCTGAATTTGGCATAGAGTTGATGATCTCTAAGCCTAGTCAGAACCGAGCGAAGGTGCTCTTCATGCTCTTCTTCACTCTTGGAGTATACTAGAATGTCGTCAATGAAGACAATGACGAACTTATCCAGATACTCCATGAATACTTTATTCATCAAGTTCATAAAGTAAGCAGGGGCATTGGTCAATCCAAAAGACATGACCGTGAACTCATACAGTCCATAACGGGTTGAGAAAGCATCTTGGGTATATCCTCTTGATGGATCTTCAACTGATGATATCCTGACCTTAAATCTATCTTGGAGAACACTCCGGCTCCCTTCAACTGATCAAACAAATCATCTATTCTAGGTAGAGGGTACTTGTTCTTGATGGTGACTTCATTGAGTGCACGATAATCCACACACATCCTTTGGGTACCATCTTTCTTCGCCACAAAGATGACCGGGGCTCCCCAAGGTGAGGAACTGGGTCGGACAAATCCTTTTTCTTGCATCTCTTCGATTTGCTTCTTCAGCTCGACCAAATCATCAACCGGCAGGCGGTAGGGTCTCTTGGAAATTGGTGCGGTCCCTGGAACTAAATTGATGACAAACTCTAGGTCCCTGTCTGGTGGCATTCCAGGTAGTTCATCAGGAAAGACATCTGCAAATTCTCTAACTACCGGTACATCTTCCAAGGATAGGGTTTTGACACTGCAGACTAAAGCTCCATCATGCTTCTTCATGGGGGCTTCAAATTTTACTTTAGTCCCGCCTGGACTAACCAAGGTGATACTTCTACCACTACAATCCAAAACTGCTTGGTGCTTGGCAAGCCAATCCATACCCAAAATCACATCTAGGGATTTGGTGTCAATGATTAACAGGTTGGCTAGGAATTCTACCCCTTCTATGATCATCTTAACTTGTGGGCAACCCTGGTTCGCACTTAACTTCGAACCGGGGGATTGAACCAACAAGGCAGTCTTAAGGTTTGAAACCTTTAACTGATGCTTTGCAGCAAAAATCCGTGAAACAAACGAATGCGAAGCTCCAGAATCAAAGCGAGCGATGGCAGTGCGAATTTACTAGGAACTTACCCGGCCACGACGTGCAGGGCTGTGCGAGCTTCCTCCACTGCGATGTGGTTCACACGGCCTCTTCCATAAGGCTGAGGGGTCTTAGCTGGTGCAGTTGGAGTCTGAGGTGCTCCACGTCCGGCCCCGGGCATGGGGGTCCTGGTTGGGGTAGCTCCCAAGTTGAATCGGCGGCGAAGGACCTTGCCTCTGCGGGTAGTTCTTTGGCGTAGTGCCCGATTGATGGCGATTGAAACAAGTGACTCCGGTGGCAGGATTGGGGTTTCTTGGAGGTTGGTTGTGGGTATTGTTGTTGGGGCTGCGGAATCCTGGTGCAGTCGGGCGAGGTGCCGGTGCTGGAGTCTTGAACATGACAGGAGGAGCAAAACGGGTAGGGTGTTGCACATTTGTCCTGGCTCTCTGTGAATGACCTTGTTGAGCACCATGCTGCATCATTTTCCTCTTATGAGACTCTGCCAGCTCACGGCGAGACTCTTCTATGAGCATAGCCTTGTTCACCAGATACTGGAAATCTGCATAGTCGTTGCCGATGACTTGAACCTTCAAGCTAGGGTTGAGTCCACGCTTGAAACGCTTCTGACGTGCATCATCTGTGGCGACGTCCTCTTGAGCATATCGCGAGAGTTGAGTGAATTTATTGAGGTATTCACTCACGGACATGTTCCCTTGCTTCAGCTCGTGAAACTCATTCTTCTTCATTTCCACCTTTCCATCAGGGATGTGGGAATGGCGGAAGGCTTCAGAAAACTCAGCCCACCCAATGTTCTAGGGGTTCGCATGGCCGGCACAATAGTTCTCCCACCATTCTGCGGCGGTACCTTCAAGTTGGTGTGCAGCATACAGGACTTTCTCTTGGTCATCACACCGGGTAATGGCTAGCTTCTTTTGATTGGCGCGACCCATCATACGCATCCAGTGGCTCGGAGGAGCTAGAGAATGTAGGTGGATGAGTCCTCATGAACTCTGCCAGCCTTGACTGAGGGAAAGCTGGTGATGGTGGCGGGGTTGCGGCAGTGGCTTGACTGTTCTGGTTCAACATTGAGAGGAGGGCAGCAGCGGTCTGGCTCTGCTGAGTCATCATCTGGTTCATATTCTGCATCATTGAGCTCATCAGCTGTGTTTGGGCTGCCATGAACTGACCCAGACCTTGATCTGCCATGGTTGCTGGAGGAGGTGGTGGTGGCGGGGTGTTGAGATCCACAGGGTCAACTTGGCTTGTAGTGTTGCGGGTCTGAACCATCTGCACAGAACTTTCCAGGTTTAATAGACAAGAGGAAGAAAGTACGATAGATAAGAGGGAAAAGCACGAAAGACGAGGGAGAACAAGGGGGAAAGATAGAGCAACCTAATTGGGTATGTTCGGTTAAACCCGAAGAATAGATAGCCGAAAAGCTATCGAGAGGCAACAAAACTCGTGCCTAAAGGCCCTATTACACGAACTAAGCGATGCTACACTAGGAGGGTAACCCTACTAAAACACTTCTAATTTAACTTATTATGGACGGTCGACCCGAAACGAGGCTCGATCTTGTAGAGATTTCTGAGGTAAGGGAGATTAAATTAAATTCGAAAACAGAGTTTCCAGAATAGATAAGATGTAAGAATCTAAGAAGGAGATGAGAAAAGAATAGAATCAGGTAAGAGAAGAATAACAATCCACATTAATTTGCTGGTTTGATTTAGAAAATAAATTTTGAAATTTTTGACTAAACGACCATGCTAGCTATGGTTACGTCCTACAGTCAATATGACTCTGATACCACCTCTGTCGGGACCCCGGGTATACAACCCCAGGACCCTCTGTGCATTCCGAACTAGTCCCGGATCGAGAGCTAGCTCGCCGATTACAACATCGGTGTAATCACAACCATACAACAAAATAACGATGAAGCGGACAAATTAATATTACTTAGTAGCAAAGGGACCTTATGGTCAAGTCTTACAGTGAGCCACGTAGGGCTTAGCGACAAAAGATAACTTGCGGCGAAACATAATAACTCGTAATGGCCACGACATGCCCACGTGCAATCGAGTGGAGGGCGCGACCTAGTTCGCAAAGTCTTGAGATACTCCTCTTCATAATACTGGGTTTCCTGGTTCTTCTGTGGGGATTAATCACACAGGGCACAAGCCGTGAGTACTTTGAATGTACTCAGCAAATCATAGGGAAATGTATGCAATTATTATTCATGCGAGGCTATACAAGGATGGCTTTATGTTTATTTTTGCGAAAGCAATATTTAACGATAAATCTGATAAGTAGATTCAAAGCATAATTTGAAAGATTAATACATAAGTAATTCAGTTCTTTGAAACAACTAGAGATCAACCCAACCTTTCCATCCAAACCATCAATTCCACCATTTTAAAGAAAACATCTACCCCTTGCGTGAAATCTCCGGGCATGTCCGTAACCGGGGACATGGCTATTCGAATAGTTTTATACACTCTGCAGAGGTTGTACAGCTTTACCCACAAGAGATAATTGACTTATAATGTCCGTCTGACACACTGCCGAGGGTGCCCGACTAAGTCATTATCACAAGACCTTTACAAAGCTCTGTTTTGACTCGGTTCTGCTCGCTAAGGATTCGCTTCTAACGGGTCTATCTCCCGCCAGATTCATGCCCCCTCTTGCACTATTCTCGACCAAAACAAAGCCGAATCAAAGCATTGCTAATTAGTTGGCCAGGTCCACCCCATCCTGGACATGTGGTTGCGATGTGACCCGGATCAATGATTCAAGGTTAAGTCCTTAGTTGGTTGCTCAGCGAGACTAATCCACGTCCGATGTGCGTTACGGCACCCACACTTACCACCATCCACTGCTTGAGCATAAAACATTTTCGAGGTTCAACCCGCGAAGACCACCTAGCCTTGGGACAACATCTTTTAATAAAAGTGGCCGTGCCACAATTCCATAATTCCTTTAGTCACGTTTATTCATATAAGCATGTGATCATGAGTCCTGACGTACAACTAAAGCATGGCTAAGCATAATACGATACCCATGTTGGTAATTTATCGATGTCCAACTAATATAAACCCTCCTAAGGTATCCAATGGTTCATGTCATTCAAGGGTACATGTCGTTTGCAATTTATCAAGAAGGTATACATCAATTAGCCAATTATCTACTCCCAAAACAAATTAATATATAAACTAGCAATGCATGAATAAATAAAACAATATAGTTTTATAAAGATGGGTTCAATATGATCAAAGGTCTATGACTTTCCTTCGTCGAAGAGTTGAGGTGCTTCAATCGTTGGGTCCGAGAAATCTTCCAAAACGTCGGAATCTACACGCGCGAAAAGAGCTAAATAAATAAAACAACTCCAAATAAATCCAAAAATTACAAAATTAGAAGCGAAAGAGAGGGGCCGAATTTATGTGAATTTAGAACCAAGAATCGACGGAATCGGATTTCGTATGAAGGAGAACAAAAATCCGGAATTTTGACTTCACATGAAATATAGAAAATCATCAGACATGAATAGTGCAGGCTTAGGCAGAAATGATGGCGCGGTGAGAAAAGGGAGGGATGGCGGCGAACTAGCAAAATAGAATCCCATGAGTGAGATGGACCCAATGGTGATGGTCACGTCGTCGACGGAGGTCGGCGTGGTGTGACGACGCAAAAAAGGCGCTTGGGGAATAGTGACGCCGTGAACCGATGATGTTTCGAGAAAAGGAAGGGAGCATGGCGTAGAACGTCATGAGGCGAAACTAACGGCAGCGACTCGTCGCGAGGATGATCGGCGGCGCGAAAATGGCGACGGAAGGCTGTTCGGTCGCGACGGAAATATCTCGATTGCGGAAAAACGGAAGCGAGAGAGTGGGGCGAATTCTGGGAAGTGGAAGGGGAGGCTTAGGGGCACCTCGTGACGTGGGTGGCTTGACGAACGGACGATCGGAGATGGAGAACCGAGGTGGAGTGTAAAGAATTAATCTTGCTACATGTTTGGTGTGTACGTGAGTTTGCATGTAGAAGCATCCATGCAGTTGTTAGTTGTGAGCTACATGCACAGTGTCTATCTTCTTCCCACCTTCTTGCATAATCCTCAAACGGACTCGCATGCGAAAACTAATCTCATGGATGGGATGCTAAAGAGAAGATGAACACAATGGCGTGACATGCATAGGCAGATTTTTGGTTCTTGGTGGTGTTTGGAAAGAGAGAAGGTGATAGAATAAATATGTGTTGAGGTCATGAGAGAAGAAAGGATGACTAGAAGTTGGAGTTGCTAGTAGTGTTGTGCATGCAGCACTAGAACGTGAATGCATGGCGTGAGATGGGAGCTCGGTTGGAGGTTTCTGTGGTGGAGCTTGCCGTTGGTTTGAAGAACAGGAAATGGAACTTCACTGCTGGGAAAGCTTCACCCGAGAGGAGCTTGGCTTGGGGAAGAACCGGCTGCAAGAAGGAGCTGCTGGGGGGGGCTTCTGCTGGCTTGGAGAAGAAAGGAGAGGAGACTGCTGGGGCTTTACATAAAGGAAACATGGGGGAGAGAGAGCAGTACAAGGGGAGGAGCACTGGGCTGCACGGCAATGGAGCTGCAGGCTGGGGCGGCAACAGCATGCAGCATGGGAGGTGGCGTGCAGGGCTGGGCGCTAGGGCATGGGGCGGCAGAGGGCATGGCATGGCAGCGGGATTCCAGGGAAGCAGGGCATGGGGCGGCCGGGAACCCTGGGTTCCAGGGTATGGTGCACGGCACGGTTGCAGAGCACTTGCACAAGTTGGTCCTGGGGTTGAAGAAAAACATGAGGAGAGAAAAATCCGAAAAAAAGAAAGAAATTCAAATAAATAAATAAATTCTAAAATTTTAAGAAAATTTTATAAAATACTTTGGGACTTGAAGAGATCAAATAAAATAGTTTTGCTTTTTTTTTAAGTTTATTTTGGCTAATTACAATATTTTCTTTTAGAAATTCAATTTAAGCTTTAACAACTTAGGAAATTTAAATAGTTATTTTTATTTTTGAAAATTTTCAAAAAGATCCGAAAATTGGGATGTTACAATGGGTGTCGCGTTGGCGATCGGGAGATGGTGGCGCACGGGAAACAAAAAAACTAGTTAGGGTTTTCTGAACTCCTCTCTCCTCACGACTCATGATCTTTTTATCCCGACACGAACCAACTCTCCACCAAAAACTCTAAAATACCATATTTTCATGTATCATCTTTTGCTTAATTACACACAGGTCCTCGAGGGATATTTTAGGATATTACAATTGGTCCTAGCACATCTAGCAAAGGCAACAAAAACTTCTCTATCAGAACTATTATCAGCAGTAAGGGAGGCTTTATCTTCATCATCTGGTTTACCTTTTGGTTAATAATAGTCTATTTTTTTCTTTATTCTGCAGCTTCCAGCATTCAGAGATATCGTACCTATTTTTCTTATAATGTTTACACGACTTGTATTTGCTTCTAGATTTCGACCGGTTCTTACAGCCGTTCGAACTTTTACATTGAGATCCATTATTTGAGTTCTTCTCTTTTTGCTTGCCACGAACAAACAAGCCTTCTCCTTTTGAACTTGAATTTTGAGAAGGTACTCTTTGTTTCATCTTCTCCTTAGCATGCAAAGTTTCATAAACTTCATTAAGAGTGAGAGTATATCTACTATATATTATGGTATCTTTAAAATTTAAAAAGAATTAGGCATGGAACACAAAAGAATAAAAACTCAAATCTTCATCATCATATTTTACCTTCATCGACTTTAGGTTGGCAACGATCTCTTTAAATACCGAAAGATGATCAAGCACGGATTCTCCTTCTTGCATTTATGAGAGTACAACTTCTGCTTGAGATACATCTTGCTGGTGAGATCTTTGTCACACAAATTTGTTCTAGCTTCAGCCATAATGCAGCAGATATCTTCTCCTTCAAAATCTCCTGTAAAATATTATTTGATAGATGAAGGTGAATCTGAGATAAAGCCTTACAGTTTTTACGCTTCTCATCTGCGGTCCATGTGGTAGGTTGTTTCGCAAATCCTTCCAATATATCATCCAAATCCATCATGTCGATCTGACCCTCATCTTAACTTGCCACAGCGAAAATCTTGTGTCTCAACCCAGGAGTGGAAGATCATACTTCAAAGTCACCATGATTAATAAATCTTGAAAATTACTGATACTGATATGTGTAAACCTAGCAAAAATCACTATCTCTTTGATACAACTTCCGTATACGTGAATCAAAGATCTTCGAATATCTGGTGCACGTAGCAAAAATCCTCCAAAGCTACCAAAGCGGTAGGAGCACTTCACGTGAACTGTTGCATGTTGCTGGAGAGCTTTTTGCCTTTTTGGATTGGACCGTGCACACGCAATGATCTTGGTGGTTGACGTCGCTTGGACCGAGCGACGAACGGACGACGGCACCGAAGTTTGCAGGCGCCGATCGGACCGAAGCGACGCGCAGAGTCCACGGACGAAGGAAAAAATCCACGCGCGTCGGTTGAAGGCGACGCCCGACGCACGGACCGAGGATGGGCGTTGCTGGTGCTGCTACCCGCTTGACCGAGGCGACGAAACGAAGACGCACTGCGCGACCGGAGCGACCGAAGATGTGCTGCGCATGACGGCTACGGCGGATTGAATCTGCTATTTTTTTTATCGTATCTCTCAAAAATCTAATCTCCTGTGTTTTGATACCACTTATTAGAAAAAATAGGGATACAAGATATATGAATTTTTACGTGAAAAACCTTGCAGGAAAAAACCATGGACGTCAATCAGCGATGATCACTGTATAAAGGGTGTTTACAAAACGCAGGGAAATTACAATGAGACGTCTCCCTCCGTGTGCGGCTTATAAGAGGTATATAAACAGATAAAAGGATTTAGAGTCCAAATAAGAAAACTAATTTGCTAATATGGCAAGTTTGGATATGTCCATATTAGAAATTCGGATCGCAATATCTCAACAGCTTGGTAATATAATTTTAGACTTAGTACTGATTTTAGGAAAATTTCAAGTGACAGGAACTAGCAAAAGCGAGAGAATTAAACCATGCATGGCGTTTATGTGTTCGTGCTACGCGTGCAAACAGGCTCTGCGTGGTACAATATCTGAGTAGTGCTTGTATGCTTTCAAGAAAGCTAAATTGCACAAATTTTGAAACAGGACCGTTTGTAGTAGTAGAGTAGCGCTTGTTAGGCTGCTCCCAGTGCTCCACCTTGGCTGGTATCTTAGTATACCATGTAGGCAAAATAATGATGTGGCACCATAGTTAATGAAGAGAGAGGGTAGTCTAGTATCTAATTTAGATACTAGTTCAGCTCGAAATCCAACGCAAAACAGCTCATGCATGTAATTAAATGAAACAACTTAAGATACTAAACCATAAGAAACAATGCATTGGGAAGATAGTATCTTAACACTCCTCATACACTAAGAAACTGCACTAAGATACTGCCCATTGGGAGCAGCCTTAAGTGATTTTAAAAAGGTAGTGTTTGTTGTCTCATTTTATCGTGACTCGTGACTCGTGACAATTTTAAGTGTTGTTGATTTGGATTGGTAAGAGAAATATCTTCTCTTTAAAAATTAGGGCAAAAAAAGTGTTCAAATATTAATCATTGCATCGATCTAGTGAAAAAAAAACTATCAAATCTTTGAAAACCTGAAAACTTCCATCCGTCCGTGGCCCTTGAATTGTGTCCCGACAGCCTAGATGGAAATGGATCTCCCTCCTCGCCTGTCCTAAAGATTTGGGCACAACAAACACATTGAAGATTTCTTTCTGTGGCAAGTTTGTCCAAGCGGACGAAGTTGTTTGCATTGTTTTGTGAGTTCTCCAGGGTGGGATTCAGGTGGGCGCGTCATCCATTGTAGTTGGTATGCAGATACCGAGGAGAACACGTGTGTTGTGGTTTCTAGTTGTCAGCTACCTCAACTGCCTATCGCGGTTGGATTTTTTAAAAAAAATTGGCTATGTGATGTCATCTTAATTATAAAAATAGCCTGTTTGATATTGAAATTGTAAAAATAGCTTATTCCCGAGCGCAAAAGCACCAAAAACTGACATATGGCGTTTTCCGCACTGGGGGTGTGGAACCCCAGTGGATAGCGCTGGGGGTGCGGAACCAGCAGGGCCGGCGCACTACCGTGACACCCGAGCGCGGGAACCAGGTGCATGCATGCCGAATGCATTCATGCATTAAAAATGATTCAGGCTGGCATTCATGTGCGCATTGCATGCATTAAAAAAAAAGCTTAACGCGTCCATTCATGCATTAAAAAATGTGTTATGCATGCAGGCATGTGTTAGTACCGCACTCTGGTGCCGCGGAATGCTGCCGGCGTCCTTCCGCATTCCGGCAGCGCGGAAAGAGCTCGGGATCCACCATCTTCCGCTGTCGCCGCTAGCCACCGAGCTTTCGTGGTCCCCGAGTGCAGAAATGAACACGTGTTGTGTCAGGACATTTCGCGCTCGGAAGGAGGCCAAATTTGCAATTTCAAGACAAAGTGGGCTAGTTTTGAAATTCAGATGGCACACGGGGCCAAATGAAAAAACAATTCTCGTGGTTGCAGAGGAAACGACACACTCAGCAATTAAGAAGCCACCTGAGGCTGAGGTTGAGGTTGAGGTTGAGATTGAGGTTGCAGGAGATACTACAGCCGTCACGATCTTGCCGCCTTTGGAGGTTCTGCCTTTGTCTACGGTGAAGAGGCCCCTTCAATGATGAAGAAAGACCATTCAAGGTTGGGAGGTCAGACACCTTGGGCTTTACTGACGTTCACTTCTACTGATAAATTTAGTACTACTAATCCTCACAAGATTTTATTTATCTACCCTCTCCCTAATTACTAATTCCTACCCCTTTTTCCTAATCCTCCTTTACCTAACCTCTAACCCTAATCCCTTTCTCACCTAATCCCTCCCCTTATTCTCTCTCTCCCTTATCTCTTTCAGCCGAACACCTCCCCTTGGTTCCTTTCCTCTTCTTCATTTCTTCTCTGCAGTCCTCGCTTCCTCTTGTCTCCATTTCTATGCTTTGGCCGAAGCTCCCATGGTGTCGCCTCCTCTGGCTCGGGCTGCCCCCATGGCACCGCCGCCCGCCAGCGTAGCTCACCCACGTGGCTCCAACTCGGCCTGGCCTGATGAGGATATCACTTCTTCGGATACACACAACAATCCTCCACTTGACATTCAAGGACCAATCATTAGAGCTCGCACCCGACAATTGAATTTACAGGTGAGCTCGTTCCTAAGTACTTCTTTTTGTTCATTTGAGAATCGATTGCTACCTAATGATTTAATTATGATTAGGAACCATGGAGAGGACCTGGAAGTACTTGGAGAAGGGCTACGAGGCGCACAAGTCCAGCAAGGGCGGTCGAATCATGTTGGAGGCCCAACTCAAGCCGACTTGAATCCAATTCGAGTCCAGGACCAGCGCACTAAAACCGACGCCAGATCGCATCGAGCTCCGTTTTGGACGTTCCACATATGTATGGAAAGCTGAAAGATGATCTTTCCAATGGCTCTGGTCCCATGTTAAAATTCCTTCGAGTCAGCGGAATCGTCGAAACAAGTGGGCATTCGAAATCTGTCGGTCTTTGCGTCACCGTCTTTTGAGCCGTTCGGCTTTGTATCGTGTTGGAGCCCATTAGGGCGTGTCCAGGGGTTTTGCACGCCCCTCAGTCCTCTATATCCAGCCGCCACCCCCACCATTAGGGTTGGGTTTTGCTTAGATTAATTCTGTCTTGAACAGTTTCGCCGTTCATCGGTTTGTGAGATCCCAACTTTCGAGTGCTAAAACAATACATCCGCAATTCCGTTGTGTTCTTCCTTGTTCTTGCTTGTGTTCTTGATTCGCGGCGAGATTAGCCTTCTTGGCGAGTCAGCGGGCTGCGCGCGGTTGATAACTGAGAGACATGGTGCTGCGATTGCGGGGTTCGGAACGTGTTGTTCGGAAGCCGAGTCGATTTGTGTCGCGCCTCCACCAAATCGAACTTATCCATAACCTGTTGGAAGATCGGGACCCCGTTCCCACCATGGCCAGCGCCTCCCTGCGGCTCGACCATGTGCACGCCTCCCCTCTGTCGTGCGCCGACCCGCCTCCGGCTCGGCCCGGCTATTGGAATTTTCCTTGTCCTCTTGCTCTGTTTACTACTTCGGTTCCAGAGAATACTTTAGCCCTTTGGACTTGTTTCTGCTTCGTCGCTCAATTCTTGCAATGCGGTAGAATTTCCTCCGTGAGACCAGCCTCTCTACTCTTCTCTTGACGTGACTCAACGTTAAGTAGCAGTGCCTCTGGTCTTCTGTAATGCACTTCCTTCCACACGTGATAGCTTCTTCCCTCTGGTCTTCTTTCTTCACTTGATAGAAGCCCCTAGCAGCGCCTTCTTTATTGCTGGAGAAAAACCACGCCAAACAAACGAAAGCAAACACCGAGAGCTCAAATGATTTCTTTCTGGGAGCACGCTCCTCTTTTTGTGTTTTTTTTATTTCTTCTCAACTTCTCAATTGTTACAAGGCTCTAGGCCTAACTTTATACCCTCTGCATGCAAATCAGAATCTGGCTCTATCTACAAAACAGAAATGGACACGGGAAAAACAACTCCCGCTCGGATACAGCAAAAAAGAAAACAAGATTAAACCCAACAATCACCCCCTTTATCTTGTTTCTTCATCTTGATCATGCCAATATTTTCTCTCATCTGAACTTCTAAGTCTTCCTCTTTTACCTGCACTCCCGTGCGCCGTTTCTTCCTGGACTAATACCGCCCTACCGCCTGCAATTGCTCCATCCTGAGCCATGCACAAACTAAGGCTTGCCGCACCTCGCACCTGGACTGAACTTGTCCTTCCTTGCACGCCTGCTTGGGCTAGAGCACCTACTCCCACGGCTGCCTGGGCTTCGCCATTACCTGAGCCTCTCGCTCCTCTCTCTTGGACCAAGTGTGTACACTTCTCCACGTACATCTTAGCTGAGGCTATACCGCCTCTCCCTCCTGCGTCAACTTCATGTACGCCGCATCCTTCATGCGCGTGGGACTCACCACCCCCTGTAGCGCCCTGTGCGCCTTGCTGTGCACCGTCTGGACCTCCCAAGGCTCCGCCTCCTGCGCCTCCTGCGCCAACTGTGTGCCACCCCTGGGTCCCGTTATGTTCTGGTTTGATACCCAAGTTCCACTTTGACTCCTCCAGACTGTCCTTCACACAAACTAGCTTACAAGTTTTCAGAGAAATTTTATACAACCGGTTCAGAGATTTTTTTCACCATCATCAACAAATCTTTGTTCTTGTCATAGACACGCAAGAACTCATCCCACAGCTCCACCCTGCACCCCCGTTCCGCCATCTGCCCGAGACTGAGTATGTTGTTGCACAAACTCGGTATAAATATCAGGCGTCATCTTTCGATTGTCATTCTTGCATTGCAACAACATTGATCATTTGTCTCTTATCTCCACCGTGGAGTCGTCGCCAAACTTGACTTTCCCTGAAATCTTCTCATCAAGATCATGGAATATGGACTGATCTCCCGTCATGTGATTGCTTGATCCATTGTCCAAGTACCACTCATCAGTGTGATCGTGGTTGCTTCCCTCTGTGCGTAGTTTAGGAACTACGTTCTCCTCGTTCCACATCACTATGACCGGCGCCTCTTTGCCACATAAGGAGAAAAGTAGGGCACGCTCGTCATCTTCACTGGCTCAGGTGAGGTTTACCTCCTTGTTCTTCTTCTTGTTTTGGCAATCCGAAGCGTAGTGCCCGTACTTGTCGCAGTTGAAGCACTTTATGTGGTTGTGACACTCCAACACGTAGTGACGGAATTCTTCACATTTAAAACACTTGATATGTGACTTATCACAGGATCTATCACCACCGTCTTGCCTAGCCCCGTCTCCACATCCTCCTCTGCCGCCTCGCCCACGCCCGCATCCATGCTCGCTTCTTGTATCTCCCTTTAACAGCAACGCCTGCTCGTTATGGGACTGATACCTCTACTCATTACGGGACTGATACCCCTTCAGTAGCTCCTCATGTGCCTTGAGGGAACCGGTGATCTCCTCGATCTTCTTTGTCTCCAGATCCGAGGAGTATATGAGCGTGGTGATGATAGGTACGAACTTTTCTTGTAGCACGCGTAGGTATTTCTTCACTGCCACAGGTTCCTCCATCTTGCCGCCGAGAGATACAATCTAATTGTACAGTGAAGTCAGCTTACCGTCGAACTCATCCACCAACTGGGTTTCTCCCATTTGAAAATTCTCGAACTCAGTGTGCAAATTCTGGAGCTGCACCTCCTTCACACGATCAACTCCCTCATGCATCTTCTGAAGCGTCACCCATGCCTCACGTGCCATCTCCTTGCCGATGAGCTGCCGCATCATGGAGTCTGGCACCGCCTGGTAGATGATGGCCAAAGCCGTCTGGTCCACCTTATCATCCACCTCATTGTCCTTCGCCTTCAGATTGACTACACCCCAGACTCCCTGGGTGCGCATGTTTTCCTTCATCTTCATAGCCTACACCGGGTAATTGTCGGGTCATCAGGACAGGATATAGGAGAGAGAACGGCCCATCCCGGGTCTTTGCCTTGTCGCCAATTATCTTCAGGTACCACCAAGATCAGAATGCTTTGATACCAACTGATGGAATTTTCCTTGTCCTCTTGCTCTGTTTACTACTTCAGTTCCAAAGAATACTTCGGCCCTTTGCACTTGTTTCTGCTTCGTTGCTCGGTTCTTGCAATGCGATAGAATTTCCCCCGTGAGACTAGCGTCTCTACTCGTCTCTTGACGTGACTCGACGTTAAGTAGCAGCACCTCTGATCTTCCGTAATGCACTTCCTTCTACACGTGATAGCTTCTTTCCTCTGGTCTTCTTTCTTCACTTGATAGGAGCCCCTAGTAGCGCCTTCTTTCTTGTTGGAGAAAAACCATGCCAAACAAACGAAAGCAAACACCGAGAGCTCAAACAATTTCTTTTCGGGAGCACGCTCCTCTTTTTGTGTTTTTTATTTCTTCTCAACTTCTCAATCGTTACAAGGCTCTAGGCCTAACTTTATACCATCTACATGCAAATCAGAATCTGGCTCTATCTACAAAACAGAAACGGACACGAGAAAAACAACTTCGGCTCGGATACAACAAAAAAGAAAACAAGATTAAACCCAACATCGGCCACCTGTGCCCCTGCGCCTCCCTTTGTGGCCTAGTCTGCCCCCAGTGTTTGGCCCACTCGCCCGCGCTGCTCGCCTCTGGCTCGCTCGGCGCTCGGCCGGCTTAGGTCATCGGCCGGTGCGGCTCGGCCCGCGCCTCGGTCACCTCGCCCCATGCCTCCTCTGGCCCGGCCCGGCCCGGTGGTGTGCTGTGCCTTCCCTGTGGCTCGACAGTGGTCGCCGGTTTTGGGTTTGTGACTTGTGGTTTCATTCTTCCCTCTTCTTTGTTATTTAGCTTTTTATGCTTAGGGGTTGATTTGAGTTAATGGTTGCTTAAGCATGATGAATGTGATGGGGTGGCTACTGTGGTTGTTCGATGTTTGGGGTTCAGGATATGATGATATTGCAGCTATGGTGAGCTTGAGCTTTAGTGGAAGTTTTGGTGAGGGTTTGATGAACTTGAGCTATGGTGGGTGCTAAAGCTACGAGGGTTGGAATGGAAATGGCTAACATACGGTCTTACCGGTTGGTTTGTTGGTCGGGGAGTGGGTGCCGTGGTTGCCCACTAGGTGCAATGGTTGTTCACTGGTGCTGTGGTCGTTCACTGGTCGTTTCCTCTTCCTTCTAGCTTCTTGTCGTTGGTCTTCGTCCTTGACTTCCTTGTGTTGGCAGTGGGTGCTTGGTGTATCTCGCCTTGGCTTGCTCGTGCTTGGGTTATTACCTTCAGCTATGGGAATGAAAAAGGGGGTTGGGGAGGAGATGTTGGCTTGCTCATGTGGGTTTTGCTTGCTGGCTTGTTGCTTGCTTTGTGGTGGCTTGCTCTTGGCTGTGAAGAAAGGGGAAGGCTTGTGAGTGGCTTTCTTTGGCTTTCTTGGCTTTGGTGGTGTGCTCCTGGTTGTGCTTGTATATGGGGCTTGTGAGGGTTGGGTTGAATAGAGAGGCTTTTGTGATGTTGGCTTATACTGGCTGGGCTTTGTGGGAGAGGTGCTCTCGACTGCCCTTTCTCACTTGGTCTGCGCATGACCATTTTGCCCTCCTCTTATCCCCAATTTTCTCTAATGTTACTATTTGGTTGAGAAATAGTTATGGACTAATGATCCATAATGCACTATTTGTTAGATTTTCTGCGACGAAGGTAAGTCGGTATAATGTGGGTATCGGATTTTAACAATTGTCGGGTGATGAAACCCACTGGAGTAAGACGGTGCCGACTGAACTAGGTTGGTCTGGGAACCTCGATGATCTTCCTACGATCTAACGACAATCTCTCTCTACTTCTAACTTTAATTTATAGCTTTTGGTTTTACTACTATTCTTTTGGTTGTTGGCGGTCGATGGAAAAGTGGTTAGGGTTTCGGATTGGCCGAGGACCGGGTTTGACTGGCTGGCGATATCTGGATAAGGATGGAAGGGCTTCAGTGATATGCATGCAAGATTTTATTTCTATTTTGTAATGTACTCAAAGCTTGTAATTTATATTTTTATCTGTTGTAAATAATTCTTGTAATAAGTTAATATTTTATTTCTGCTTGTAATGCATTCTTGTAAATGACTTCGAGTTTATAATATTTTACTTTCACTTGTAATGAATTCATATCGTGATTAATTCCGTGAGTGAATTAATATTGTATGTCCTCTTGTAATTGACTTTAAATTTTATAATGATGATGAGATATTGATTTAGCAATCTTAGTGTAAGTTTGATAAAGAATCCCAAATATTATTGTTTTGTGAGGTGTTCAATTTGTTTGTGATTATTGTGTTGGTGAGTTTATTTTACTGCGTATTACTGTTAACTGACGCTTAGCTTAATTTAATTGCTAGGGTTCTCACATAGATCTAAGCTTATTATATCATCGATAGTGGGCACTTGGAATGTATGCCTGACGATGACACTTGTGAGCGCGAGATGGTCAACACCAGCCATGGCGAGCACAGGATGTGCAACAGCGAATACGAGATGGTGACAGAGTAGCTACAATGAGCACAAGGGATGATTAGTGGTAGCCATGAACTTGGTAAGCACATAGGATACCAATGGTAACCACAATGAACATAGAGGATGGTCGACGACGGCCCAGTGAGCATGGGCCAGACAACACCGGACATAGTGATCGACGACGAGTGGGGGATAGCTGTTAGTGAGGTCAAGCATGATAAGTGGTCAAAATGTGAATTCTGAAAATTGGTCAAAAATCATGTATGAAGGAAGGTGAGAGGATGCATTTGCACTTGGTCTCATTGGAATTGGAGTTTCAAGCCAAAACTAGATAGAGTTTGAAAGTTCCAGAGATGGTGTAAGTCTAGGACATGGGATTTTCCCTTAAGTCCTAGGCGGTTTGAACGGCCATTCGTTGGTAGTCAGACTGGCTGGCCGACGGTCAGACCGGCCAGCTTTGGTTCATACACTAGGAAAGTGGCGAGCTTCGTGGGATTGGACAAAGTCATGAGTTTTAGTGCATATGTGTTGCATGATGTATGTTTTGGCTAACATAGGACAAGTTGCGATGAACATGTGCCCGAAAACGATTTCTTGGTCTATTGTTGGCATGCTGGGCATACTACTTCTTGCGCTGGAGAGCACACAGTACAAGACGATGATAAAGATCGACGAGCACGAGGCGACTATGGCGATCGGCGAGCACGACGAAATGAGCAAGATGGTTGTGACTTGTGAGGAAGGGCGCGAGGCTGGGAAGGCGCTATTCGACACTCCGTAGGAGGATGTGGAGGTGGCGATGTGGAAGGTGTTGGCCGATCTCTGGGTGGAGCTCGTCGTCTCCGTGGCACCGGCGAGCGACGACGCGCACATGAGGGGTCACAAGGAGGCGCTAGTGGAGGGAGGCCAGTTCATCACCGTACTGTGGGCGTTGACCATGCATACGCAACTAGCCATGGAATCGATGGTAATGTTTTTTTCCAGGAACCTCATCCTGTTGTCCTACAATGTTGCATTTTTTTGTTAGCATGTAAAGTTCCATAAAAGTAATTTTTTTTTTAAAAAAAAACAACTCTTTACAACCATTCTTCAACTAACCTCGTCTTCTTCTATGCATCTGAACATATCCAGGCCCCAGTGGGTTGCATTGTCGTCCTCTTCAATTGCACTCCTTGGTTGGTCCAAGGATTTCATCTACAAAATTCACCGGTAATAGCTTAAATTCTATGTTTTATATTTGTTTCTATCTTTGGTTGCTTTACAATATTCTGTTTTTTGCAATTATATATTGTACTTACGTGAATTGAGTTGATAAAATTGTATTACTGTTGTTTGTATACTCATTTGAGTCATCCAAGCAACTGATATCATTTATTTGTAAATCAATAGGTATTCATCTCATCAGTTCGTTATAATATGAAAACAAATTTGTTCCTATTTTTTGTTTTACTGTAACTACATATTGTGATTTATGTAAATGTGTAAACATGCGTTTTCGTAGGTATTTTCATGTTTATGTGCTGTTTTGATTGTTAGTTTGTATGTGTACACATGTAATCCTCATGTCTATATTCTCATGGTTCATTATTGCTTAATCATTCCTCTAAAATCTTCAACATCCTGGTATTCTTTTATTGCAATTTTCATTATGTCAATCATTGGAATTAAAATTTTCAACTTTATGCATGCTTCTTACATGTTCTTGCATAGTTGTTGCATCATCATTTTTGTATGGTTCTTGATTATTTGACTTCATCTCCCTGCTATTGCTTACCTGCATAAATTCAGATTTCAAGTTTTACTGATGAGTTTGAGAAAACATATGTATCTTAGGTCTTATTTATTTCATCTTTGATTTGTAGTAAGGTTGAAAATTGAACAATCACCTAACACATGTGATTCAGTAATAATTTGTTCACAACAATATAGATGAATGTTACATTAGCAAAATATTCTAAGTTGGTCTTTGTTCTATAGACCAGTTCTACTTACAGTTAATTTTCACAAAATTTGGATGTATTATTTTGTTGTAATAAAGTATTTATCATTATGTAATTCCAGTTTTCAAGAAATATACCTCAACACGCAACCTTGAAATTTGTGTATACTCTTCACTTGTTCTGCTTGTTGTCAATATCATCGAGTTTTGCATGTATTGATAATTCAAGTAAATTGTTGATCTAATGCGGTTGGACCTAACAATATATCACCTCCTTTTTTTTTTACCTCAAAACTAGGTGAAGCATTCAAAAGACCTGTGTAGCTTGTGATTCCATGCCGTGAACCAAAATTTAAAGTTAGTCATATATCATTATGTTCTTGTAATGTTTTAGTTTTGAAGTTTAAAAAAATATGTACCTGGTATTCTTTGAGGGTTGCATCACTACAGTTCATGATTTGGTGCAATAGATTTGTGTAGCTACTTTCTCCTGTATGTGAGAAAAGACTATCTTGTTGTTTCTATATTTCTTTGTTGTTCCTATTAATTCTATTTTTTCCATACACTTAACAAACACTTACACTGCCTGCCAGTAAGGGGTTCTCTGTGTCATCTGGACTCAATTCACCTTGATTTTGAACCTGATTCTGCAAATAATAGCTCAAGCTTTCCTATAAAAAAAAGGAAACCAGTTATATGCACTTTTTAAAATGCTTTTCTTGTGAATCTACAAAAGAATGCTCAATGCCATTAAATTGAGGAACTTACTGTTCTTGGATCATCATTCATCATTCTGATCTCATCTAATGTGATTGTTCTGCATCCTGTGAATTGAGAGTATTAGTACATGATCATGATTGCCTTTTTTATTTCATTCTGTAATGTATAGCTAACATCCCATTAGAGTGGTTTTGGTTCATCATTATGATTCTATCTTTACATGTAAATTTACATGTTTTTACATAATTATTATTTATGTAATTTATAATTATTGGGGGTGTAATTTTTGAAATTCTTACTTTTGTATTGTCATATTCATGTTCTGAGTACCAACTTATGTATATACATGATCATTCTGAACTCATCAAATGTGATTGTCCTGCATCCTGAGAATTGGTAGTATTAGTACATGATAATGATTGCCTTTTTTATTCCATTTTGTAATGTATGGCTAACATCCTATTAGAATGGTTTTGGTTCATCATTATGATTCTGTATTTACATGTAAATTTACATGTTTTAGCACAATTATTATTTATGTAATTTATATTTGTTGGGAATGTAATTTTTGTAATTCTTATTTTGTAATGTCATATTCATGTTCTGAGTACAAACTCATGTATATTCTGTAATTTACATGTTTTTTACACAATTATTAAGATGTTCTTTTAGCTAACTACAAATGCTTCTGAATCTCAGTAAAGAATACCACACAAGATTTAAAGTAGATTGCTCTCACTTGGAGAACATATTTAGGGTAGATCCTTTTCATTTTGTCAGTAGATTCTGATTAATGTTAGTTAGTAACTACTGTTGTTTTAGAATTTCTGCAGCTTATTTGTCTAAAAAATCATAACTACTTCTCAGCATATATATACATTTCCTATTTTTTATGAACTAGCTATATCTAACAAAGTATCACCTTTGTGACGTAGGATGTCAAGGACTTGGAGATAACAAAAGCACCCAGCAATGGCCATGTAATTTTTGTAATGTCATTCTTTTTCTGAGTACAAACTCATGGATACAAAGCCATAAAATGTTGAGTACAAACTCATGTATCTTAACAACTCTAATCTATATTGTTATCTATGTCAGATTGGAGTAATTTAGTAAATGCTCTTGTTAGAAGGAAAAGATTAATAGTTCCAGTGCTAATAACTTCAAGAACCAAGATCCAGGGGAAAAGCTGTTTTGTTGGAGACCAAAGATGATTTTGCAAAAAGAACAATAGATTCCAGCGCAAGAGAATTGACAACCACCTGTTGCATTATGGTGAAAGAAGGATTTTCAGCAACTTTCAGGTTTTTATTTTTTTGTTTTACTGATCGATCGACTTCGCCTAGTTCTTTTTTTCTTCTACTGGGCTCTTTTTTCCCTTCTGGGCTCTTTTTTCCCTACTGGGCTGCCAGAATGAAGAAAAGGACAGAAAACTAACTTTTTTTAGTTAATGGGCTTTACGAATCAAAAAAATAAAAACAAAATTAAGGCCCAAAAATTGCAGCCCGTTAAGAATCCCTGACCCATTAATTTTTTACGGACTCATTTTTTTGGCACGTGGAAGCATCTTAGCATTGTTGGTTTTGATCCTATGGATCAAAATCTGACTGATATGAAGAAAAAAAAGTCAAAAGATGTATAGACAGTCCCTTCTTCGAAAACCTGAAAACTTCCATCCGTCCGTGGCCCTTGAATTGTGTCCCGACACCCTGGATGGAGATGGATCTCCCTCCTCGCCTGTCCTAAAGATTTGGGCACAACAAACACATTGAAGATTTCTTTCTGTGGCAAGTTTGTCCAAGCGGAGGAAGTTGTTTGCATTGCTTTGTGAGAAGTTCTCTCAGGGTGGGATTTAGGTGGACGTGTCCTCCATTGTGGTTGATATGCAGATGCCGAGGAGAACCCTTGTGTTGTGACTTGTGGTTTCTAGTTGTCAGCTACCTCCACCGCCTATCGCGGTTGCAGAGGAAACAACACACTCAGCAATTAAGAAGCCACCCGAGGTTGAGGTTGCAGGAGAGACTACAGCCAACTCATCACGATCTTGCCGCCTTTGGAGGTCCCGCCTTTATCTCGGTGAAAGAGGGCCCTTCAAGGTTGGGAGGTGAGACGCCTTGGGCTTTACTGGGGATTGTGCCCCGAGAAGCAGGGAGCTTGGCATGGAAGACTGCAAAGGCCAGACACTTATCCCACGGTCCTACAACCAAGAGGTGCTTTGTCTAGCTTCCAACGTGAAAATACTACTACCCATCGGGAAGACTGTTGAGCAAGTTGGGCTTATCAGACGAGGCAACGACGGTGACGACGAAGTGAACGAACAAGTCACGGACTAATGTTTGGAGCTCTAACATGATTCCTTCCCTCTAAGCTTGATTTGTGACTGTTCTTTACAGATCATACAAGGTGCATGGTCCAAACGGTGAGCTGTGGGATATCACGGCCTCTGTTGCCTCTGAACCCGCAGAAGCGGCAAATTGAACTCCACAGTTGAATCCACATAGCCCCTGGTAGCATAGTTATCAATATCGTACCAATACCGATCATACTGGCCGATACATAACATACCGCCATCTAAACCAGTATAAAGTAACCCTACATACTATACTAACCTAAATACCAATAAATACCGGCTCAATACCGGTCAATATCAATCATATAAGTGGAATTGATAATACCATCTATTGAATTATATATTATATTTGATAGTACTATTATATATTTAGAATAATACTACAAGTGATATTTGATGTGCATATAATTAAACAAATATATACTTGTAAATATATATACTCGTATTATTATATTAAATCCAACACAGTATGTCGGTATGGGCTGGTACCAAAACGTACCATTCAAATAACCAAACCGGTATGACCTCAGTATGCTTGGTAGCCAAGGCGCCAAGTCCCTCACCCAACGCTCGCAACGGACGACGATCGCACAACACAAGTGCCATAATTTACATTATTTCGACAAGATCATTCCAAGCAGAGGAACTTCGCTGCATCAAGCAAGTACAAGAGGGAAGTCTATCGGATGCATCATTATTAGCTACAATCCTCAGTAGATGTACTCCGGCGTTTCCAGAGGGAATGGAGCCACCGTGGCCTCGAATGGTTTTCCTTCTGGCCGGCTCACCCTAATGAAAGGAAAAACAGCATCAGATCTCAAATCAACACAAAAGGAACAAAATGATTCCCATGTAACACACAAATATCTCCAATGCTTTGAAGAACAGAATGCAGCCGCTAAATTCGTACACAAGTTCACGTCAAGTTAAAAGTTTATCTAGTTAATCCAAACATACCTCCCTGGAACAAATGTAAAAGAGCCCTCCACAGATCCAGGATTGTCGGGCAGGGCCGTGCAACTCTCATAGACAAACTCTTCCTGGCCTGGTAATAGTAAAGGATACTGCAGAGGACATGCCAAAGAGCCATATTAAATACTTTTAAAAAAGTAGCTGTACATTCGAAAACACAGAATTTAGTTTTGTTTTCTGCTCCCAAAATACCTCCCCAATAACACCTTCTCCACGCACATCAGAAACAACCCTGTCTCTCCATCGGATGATCCAGTGGCGTGAGTAAAGCTGGCAGGAAGAATAGTACACGCCACCTAGCATGCATGCCTCTGGAACTGACAGGCGAATGGAATACGTGTACATATATCTGCCCCCAGGCCGGCCACTCTCAGGATGTTCTGGCACAAAGACGGCAGAAGCACATACCTATAAATATCAGATATGTTAGCCCAAAGCTCCAACAAGATCAACCACGATAATGGTTTATGGGATGTCTACTGCTGTCATGATAAAAATAGATCACAGAAAGCAGTGAAGTGGGGGATGCAATGTTGCAAGTGAAGAATAAGAACAGTCAACACACAGGGAGATCCAAATTCATCTAGGTAGTTAAAAGAAAATAAACCTAATCTGTTGCAGCTACCTTTCTTATATGTGTTATAAATAATGTGTTCATCTATTCAAGAGGCCCAATGGGCAATATATATAGGGAGTACAAAGGGGGTTGCCATATACAGATAAGGAAACTATAAACCAATATACAAGAGTCCTATTCTAACACCCCCCCCTCAAACTCATGGTGGATCACACACACTGAGTTTGGAGAGAAAATACAAATGTTGTGCCCTAGTCTGTGGCTTCGTGAAGAAGTCAGCAACCTGTAACTCTGATGGCACAAACTGTAAAGCAAGTACTCCCTCCTGCACCTGTGAGCGAGTGTATGAAGCATCCACGCCAATGTGCTTAGTGAGCTCATGCTTCACTGGGTCCCGGGCAATGCTGATCGCACCTGTACTGTCAGACAAAAGAGTCGTAGGTCCTATCACAGGCACTCCAAAATCTGCAAGTAGCCACCTCAGCCAAGTAATCTCTGCTGTCACTGCTGCCATAGCTCTCAACTCAGCCTCTGCACTCGAGCGGAAGCTGCGATGCAGCTGCTTAGTCTTCGGGCAATCGGGGAAGAGCCAAGAAAAACACGATGGCGAAGAGAACGGCGATCGGAAGGATCACTAGCCAGTCGCATCGAGATGCGCTGAAGGCGTAGTGAGGTGGAGCTAGGGAAAAACAAACGACGAGAGATGGTCCCACGCAAGTAGCGAAGAACACGAAGAAGGTGGCTGTAGTGAAAATGGGTAGAACAAGCCATGAACTGACTCAAGATATGAGCAGCATAAGCAATATCGGGACGAGTGCTCACAAGGTACACAAACTCCCAACAAGATGGCGATATCAGTAGGATCCTCAAGAGGATCGCCATCGTGACACGGTGGAGGATAGCTCCATTGGAGTCTCAGCGGTGCGAGTGTCAGTCAGACCAGACCGATCAAGAAGATCTTGGACATACTTCTGCTGGGAGAGGTAGTAGCCCTCAGGCATGGAAGAGACCTCAATCCCAAGGAAAAATGTAAGAGAACCAAGATCAGTCATTAAAAATTTCTCACTGAGGAGCTTCTTCACATATGTGATGAAGGAGGAATCATCACCAGTGATGAGCATGTCATCAACATCTGAGAAGAAGCGATGTCCTACCCGAGATGAGGTATGGACAAAAGAAGCGGATCGTGAGAACCGGTGGTGAAACCGGCGGCGTAATCAACGAGGTAAAGCAGCGCAAACCGAGTACGAGGAGCTGTTTGAGGCCATAAAGAGCACGGCGAAGGCAGCGGACATGCCCGTCGAGAGCAGAATACCCGGTGGTGGTGCATGTAGACTTCCTCATGCAAAACACCATTAAGAAAGGCATTCTTAACATCAAGTGAGAGATAGACCACCGTGACGAAGCAACCGCAACAAGAGTGCGAGCGGTGGTCATATAGACGCGAGGGCAAAAGTCTGCGTCGTAGTCACGACCATCTGCTTCTTTGAAAACCGCGAGCCACAAGGCGAGCCTTGTAGCGCTCGATAGTACCATCGGGCCGGGTCTTAATCTTGTACACCCACTTGCGTGATCGGACGAGCATGCACAGTCTTTGGTACAATATCCCAAGTCTCCGTCGTCGAAGAGCATCAAGCTCCTCTGCCATAGCGGTGCTACTCGAAATGAGGAGCGACCTCACGATAAATTAGGCTCGGTGATGAGAGAGCATGAGCTATCGGAGCAAATCCAAGGCGATTAGGAGGTCGAAGGATGTCAGGTCACGAAGGAAGTAACGAGGAGCATCATCGGGAGGATCGGATGTGGGTGTCGGCAATATACCGGAGAGAGGCGGTAAAGGACAAGGGCGTGCAGGTAGTGAATACCGAGCGAGGCGTGGTGGTGCGGCAACAAGAGGCGGTCTTTGCGGGAGGCGGCCACCGGAGGTGGAGGTGCGAAAGAACCACGAGGGCGGACCGGGGAAGGCGTGATAGTGGAGAAATGGGTGAAGAGTCGGAAAGAGATAACCACGAAATCGACTCAGCGGTGGAAACAGAGGAGCCGAATCTCGATAGAAGAAAGGTCGAGATTCGTCAAAGACAACATCTCGTGAAACCACGATCAGTCGAGCGAGAAGGATCGGCGATAACCCTTATGCTCGAACTATAACCAAGAAACACACACTCAACCGATCGTGGTGACAGTTTAGTGCGCTCACGTGGCTGCAATGAAACAAAACAAGTACAACCAAAAACACGAAGGTGAGTGTCTTTGGGGGCTCGAGTAGAGGCGCTCTATAGGGTGACACCCTTAAGAGCAATGGAAGGTGCATATTGATGAGATATCACGTGATCAGCTGACCTCGACCAGGCGTGGTGGAGCGTGAGAGGCAAGGAGAAGAGTGCGGCGGTCTCAATCGGATGGCGATGTTTGCGCTCGAACCCGATTCGAGCATGGGCACGGGACAAGAAGGCGGTAAAGAGTGCCTGCTCGAAAAGAAAGCGTCAGCGCGCCGAGCGATTGCTCGCCGGCGAGAATCACGAAAAATACGGATGGGAGAATCAAGCGAGTGCGAACCATCGTTGCAAAGCTACGATAGATCGCAAGAAATCGAACTCGATTAGACATAGGAAAATCCATGTAAAGCGGGAATAATCATCAATGAAGATCACATAAAGTTTATGCCCGCTTTAGAGATAATAGGCGCGGTCCCCATACATCCGAATGAACTAAGTCAAAGGGCGAAGACAATGACTCACTAGAATGATAAGAAAGCGTAGTCGCTTGCCCGACACAACCAGACAAAACATGGTCGTGTCAGCGATAACACGTCCAAGAACACCCTTACGAACTAATGAAGAAAGACGGGACCCACACAAGTGTCCTAAGCGGTGATGCCATGCGCAAAAACTCGGAGGTGGTGGCGGCGGTGGCGGTGGAAGTAGTCGTAGAGGTGATAGGAGCAGCTGAAGTGGACGGAAGGTGGAGCGATCAAGAATGTAGAGACCACGACGATCTCTACGGCCGGCCGATCCCAAGTACCATCCATGTCGCATCGGTCTGAACAAAGCAGAGTGAGAGTCAAAACCAACCCTCTGACCAAGGTCGGTGAGTTGACCCACCGAGAGAAGGCGCATGGTAGGCGGGGAACATGAGAAGCAATTTGGAACAAAAAAATCGATGGACAAAAGAGTGCCACGACGGTGACGGACAAAGGAGTATCGTCGGTATGCGCGCGAATAGGAAAAAGCAGGAGGTCAAGCGGCGTGAGAGATGTGAGTCGGTGTCATGTGGAAAGAGGCACGAATCCGGAACCCAAGAAGTACGGAGGAGGCGTCGAGCTAGACTAGCGAAACCTGCCGAGTGTGAGAGGCTGCGAAGTAGAGCACGCAAAATTGCTTTGAGCGAGTCACCTCATTGAGAAGGTCGACATGTTGGTCGATCCTCCGTCGAGGAAGGGCCTCCTCGCTTCTTTGATCGTCCACGCGTCTTGTTACGCTTTTACGCCGCACTGTGGCGTAGTCGTGCGAAGTTCTTACAATAATTGCACCGAACCCGGTTGGTGCAAAGCGAGGCAGCAGACAACAAGCGAGAAGATCCGTAGTCAAGCGGCCGGCGGTGTAGTCGGCGAAGGGTAGCAAGCGCGGTCGGAACAAAGTGGGCTGCTAACCGCGGCGAAGCTCCTCAGCACGAAGAGTCGAAAGAGCCTCGGTAGCGCCGGTCGTGGTGGCGGCTCGATGAAGCTCAAACTTCGAAGCGCGACGGCGAGACAAAATCATAAAAGCGGCGATCACGATCCGCCTATGCGCTTTATGACACTCGACGAGCGGGAAGCGAGCTCGTCGGTGGCGCCGTAGGCGGCGGGGCTCGGAAGAAGTCGTCGGCGGAGGAGTCGTCTGGCGGCGTCTCAACTCACGGCCCGGGCGAAAAGAAGCGAGCATCGTTGCTCTGCTGGTATCGCTCGCGCAAGTACTCCCGGATCGGCGAGTGGCACGCGGACCAACAATATCTGGTGGATGGAGTTGTCGTGGCCGACCGCGGGATGGCTCGAACACGGGCCTCGTCGGCCACCAACGCTCAAAGCGTCTATGGCATCTTGGAAGGCCTCATCAGCCCGACATCGCCCGCCGCGGCGGCGACCTGCGCCTCCGTTTGGCGGCCTCGTCTTACGTAGAAGGTGCGGTAAGTTTGTCGAGAGAGGCGAACCGGCGACAGCGGACAAGCTCGAGCACCGTGACATGTCCCGAGGCGGAGACCATCGAGGTGATCTCCATGGCGAAGACCACAACATGTAGTTCGTCCCGATAAGCTTGGTTCCGAGAATGGGATCGCGGTGATGGAACGGAAGCCATTGGTAGCGGCCGGGCGGCGCGGCGACCAAGGCAACGAATCTAACGGCGGCCGGGCGGCGGCGGTTAGAACAACATGCGATTTTTTCTTTTTTCCTTTTTTTCGGCTCGCGAAGAAAAAGCGCTGTCGGCTGTTAGGCCTCACGGCGGCGAAGAAACCACGCGCTAGGGTTTCCTCGCTCGGCGGCGCCTCGCGTGGCGGCGGCGTCGGCGGCCGACCAACGGCGGCGCGCGGCCGACCTGCGTCGGGTTCCGCGGCGGCGTCGAGCGGCGGCGGCGGCCTCGCGTCGGCAACAGCGGTGGCGGCAACGGCGGCGGCCTCGCGTCGGCAACGAGCTGCGGCAACGGCGGCGGCAACGGCGGCGGCCTCGGCGTCGGCAACGAGCTGCGGCAACGGCGGCGGCAACAAGCGGCGGCGCGTCGATGGCGGCCGACGGCTCGGGGTGGCCGCGTCCAGTGGCGGCCGACGGATCCGGCGGCGGGAAGGCCTCGGATCGGCGGTGATGCTCGGCGTCGGACGACCGGGAACACGGGGCGGTGGCGACGGCAGCGGAAGCGGAAGGAGAGCTAGGTTAGAGACCTAGCTCTGATACCATGTTATAAATAATGTGTTCATCTATTCAAGAGGCCCAATGGGCAATATATATAGGGAGTACAAAGGGGGTTGCCATATACAGATAAGGAAACTATAAACCAATATACAAGAGTCCTATTCTAACAATATGAAGCACGAACAAAAGCAAGTTATGCTGTCATGTAAGCTTTCAAACTTAATTAAATGACGAGGCAATCTGTAGGATGTCAAGATTTATCACCTTTACACCATTTGTCATTGCTGAAGTACACGATGGGGGTGCTTCTGGATATAAGCTTATATACCTCGATGTCTTGAGCATACGGGTGTTGATCATGCCATTCAGTAAGCGCCTAAGATGCTCTTCCAACCACAAAAGTAATCCATCTTGGGGCATATCCTTATTAGTTGGCCTTATCAATGATTTAGGTACGCATGGTATCATTTCTCCATCTGGTAAGTTGGCGGTGCCAACATAAAGTTCACCATTTGAACAATTAAGGAGAAACGTTTTTGGACGATACCATGAAGATGCCACTATGATGAGCTTGGATCCATTAAAAACACCTTGCTCATTGAACTCATTATAAAATTCTTTTGTATCTTCAACAATTTGCTCAAGTGGTGATAAGTGCACATTTACGAAGTGGTCATAAAACAGATAGCCTCCTATTATGCCAAGAGGAGCCATGCGTACATTCTCATAATGGTTTTCACTTAAAGGCAGCTGACCATTACAAAAGCGGTACAATAGCTTTGTGGGCATAGGGAGCTTGAAACCAAGATCATCCTCTGCTGATTTTATCTGAGCTTCGGAAACACCTTTACTCAAAGTTTTGAGTGCTTCAGGAAAGTTTTCAGACAACCAGCTTTTCAATGAACTCCAGAAAATTTTCACTCTCTTTACCAGAGGAAAAGGGTACATACCAAAAGACTCCAACCAAACTTTGTATGCATCCTGAAAGATTGATTACAGTTTGTTATCATGGACTGAATCAATTATGTTAAAGTTCAGAAGATATGTAGATTGTAAAAATGAGTTGAAATAGCATCATGAATAATAACCCACACAAAAAAAAGGACATTGACAAACAATGACCGAATTTGGAGATTCATAAGTGAACAATAGCGAGCACAATGATTAACAGAATAACAAGTGTTGTAATCCATATGATTTTTCTTTGACTCCTATTTTTGCAGTTACTAGGAAGTAGGAAGTAGAACAAATATTAGGGTGCAACTAAACCAAATATTCACAACAGAATAACAAGTGTGGTATGGAGTTCATGCATTTCTAAAAGATCATGCGTAAAAGGTTGACAAGTGACAACTACTTGTCCAACATGCTGCTGCAAAGCATGTCTCATGCATGAGAAAGAAGCACATCAAACAACATGAAGCCTTCAGTTCTGGTGCTGAACAGGATGTTTTGAAACATCTATTTCTT
Source organism: Ampelocalamus luodianensis (assembly GCA_036346255.1). Lineage (NCBI taxonomy): Eukaryota > Viridiplantae > Streptophyta > Magnoliopsida > Poales > Poaceae > Ampelocalamus > Ampelocalamus luodianensis. Next base: position 14,927,267 of record CM070637.1, read on the forward strand.
GTAACACAAGAAAAGGCTGATCACTTCATGTATGTGTCGGGGGATGCGCGTTGGGAGCAGAGCCAGAATGGCGTGGATGTACAATAGCAATGAACAGTGCACACAGAGCAATGGGGAGCAGTGGGTTTTGGTGCAAGGGAGATTGGGAAATAACCCAATCCTTTGCTGATTTTCATTGACGCATATGCTGCGTATATAAAAGGATACAAACGGACTTGGAAGGTATTATCCTTCCTAATGCAATACAGACTAACTTGAAAGGTATTATCCTTCCTAATGCAAACTTCCCTAATAAGACTTTTCTATAGTAAAGTTGCCTAATTGCAACTTCCTAATTTGGGGATTCCTAAATTGCCGCTTGGGCTGGCTGCACCTTCTCCTTGCAGCGTCGGCCATACATGCAGCGCCACATGACATCTCTCCCTCCGTTGACAAACAACTCGTCCTCGAGCTGAAAAGAGGGATAAGACGCCCGAAACGCGATAACGTCTACCGACGTATCAGCATTGTGAAGTCCTTCCCATTGAACCATAATTTGCCGCTTATCTCTAGAGTCTAGACAGGCGTGCACGTATCACCGTGACCAGCGTGGGGATAACCCGACCATGTAAAAGAGGCGGCAATGGCGGTGGATCTTCAAGAGGGAGGCCGTCATACTTCTTCAAGAGATTCACGTGAAAAACATCATGTAAACGTGCCGAGTTGGGCAAGTCCAAGCGGTACGCGACCTCCTGATTCTTGGAGATGACGCAATAGGGCCAAGAGCCGCCCTTCTTCTAGACCAAATGCACAGGCGCGGGAGAGGCAGAGTTGTTGCGCCGGATAATGCCCTGTGCCAACATGGTAGTGTGTTGACATTCCAACTTGTCCTTTTGAAGTGGGTATTTGTAGGGCCAAACCACCACTGCGCTGGTGCCCAGCATGAGATGGATGCGGTGGTCGCGACCATGCGGCGGTGGGAGCCCACGTGGGTCGTCGAAGACCGGCTGAGATTCCAAGAGGAGCTCCTCCATGAGCTCCCCCACGGTTGCTGTTGCGTGAAGGTGCGGCACTGGTCGGGCCGGTGCGACGCCCGAGCCCTCGCTAGGGCGGTGCCGACTGGGCGGCAACTCCCCCTCGGCCCCTGTCCGTGCGGCGATTTCTCCATCTTTGTCGCCCTCCTCACTGGCGGGGTGTCCCTCCATGCGCGACAGGTGACGATCGTGCTGGTCTAGCCGGTTGATGTTGGTTTCAATCAACCTAGCGTAGCGAGCCAATTGATCGTGGATACTAGCAAGAGATTTTGCTATATTCTTGGCGAATTGGCGCATCATCTGTTGGAACTCATCGTCACCACCGTTGCTCGACATGGTGGAAGAAGCAACGGTTGGCTCTGATACCAAGATGTCAGGGGATGCGCGTTGGGAGCGGAGCCAGAACGGTGCGGATGAACAATAGCAATGAACAATGCGCGCGGAACAATGGGGAGCAGTGGGCTTTGGCGCAAGGGAGATTGCGAAATAACCAATCCTTTGCTGATTTTCATTGACGCATATGCTGCGTATATAATGGGATACAAACGGACTTGGAAGGTATTATCCTTCCTAATGCAATACAGACTAACTTGGAAGGTATTATTCTTTCTAATGCAAACTTCCCTAATAAGACTTTGCTATAGTAAACTTGCCTAATTGCAACTTCCTAATTTGAGAATTCCTAAATTGCCGCTTGGGCCGGCTGCGCCTTCTCCTTGCAGTGCCGGCCATACACGCAGCGCCACATGACAGTATGGGTGTATGGCTGTATGCACAACAATTTGAAGAGAACAAGATGTAAGTACTTAGCTTGCCCGATTAGTTGATAACTGCTCATCGGGCTTGGGGAATTAGTTGGACAGACAAAACTTGATCTTTTTGAAAAATGAGATATCACAATTGGAAGAATTAGATATGCAATGTCATGTGGGGCCTGCACTATTCTCGGCGCAATCGGCGGGCCACTGGCGGCACAAGCGGCATAGCAGATCCCTTTCCGATTGCCCAGGCTTAGAGATAAGCCAACTATCGTTAGTTTCCTTTTGTTAGGATTTGCTTTCCTTAAGTTAGTGATTAGATAAGCTTGATTACTTGCTAGCTAAGTTTGTTAGGGCCATCTCTATATAAGAGATTAGGCCCACTGCTTTGAGGAATAAGAAAGAAGAAAACCAAATCTCTCTCTCTCTCTCTCTCTCTCTCTCTCTCTCTCTCTCTCTCTCTCTCTCTCCGGTCGTGTTCCCTTGCCCTTGCCGAGTGGGTGCCGCACCACAGCTTCCCAACCGCGCCGTTGGGGTCCAAGGCCACGTCCGATTACTCACCATGATTATACTCTCCGATCAAATCCTCCCACTAATCAGCCAGCACGTGAGATGCAAGATCAGTAGGGCAAGGTCAGATGCAATAATTTTATGTCATAACAACCGAACATGGGTTGTAACAGTTGAAATTTTAGGTTTAGGGTGATTTTAGCCACTATTTGGATCATTCCGACCAGTAGCAACCACATTTTTAACACTCAGACCTTCAACTCCAATGACACAGTCTTGAGGAATTAAGTTCCTTTGGTTGAGCAAGAGACTATTATATAGGCACTTAATTATTCTCATACAAAAAAGACAAAAAAAAAAAACCAGTTCTCTTACAAAAAAAAACAGCTATCTACTTTTCTTCTTTTGTGGCAAGTAAGAACTTCATACGCTTTACTGCAAATAGTTGTGGAAAATACCATGGGTGGATGTTGTTGTCTTTTGAGGGTTCCTAATCTCTTCAGCAACCATAAATCTTTATTAGCCGGTTAGCCCGTAAAGGGACTGTACATCAGGATTCAGGACATTGTTTCAAAAAAGTCACTCCGAGCTGTGTGAAACCCTTGCCTATTCGGTGGAATGCTACGATTTAAATTTGCATATAAACAGAGTATTTATCATTCTGTCTGACAAATGGGAAGCAACATAGATTTTGCCATCATACCAGATTATTTTTCTGGAGCAAAACAACCCAGTCCCCCGTCCAGATTCAAGAATGATCAGTAACAGCTCTGATACCAGTTTCTGATACACTAGCAGCACTTACACCACACTCCAAGAAACCCCCTTGATCTTGGTTATGCACCGAGGTTGTCTAATAATCCAGTAACACAAAACACACATCCCTCAAGTACAAAAAAATATCACTATCGATAATTAACTGTATTATAATGTAAGAGATCAGAAGGAGCAAGAAGTGAAGTAACAAGTAAAAATGCAACCAAATGGACAGACATATAATGCCAGCTATTCTGAAGTACCAAATCCGAGGAGAAATATCTAGTCAGAACCACTAGTCAAATTTCAGTGCAACCCCAATCAACATAGAGATGCGTCGGCTCGTCAGAATGTGATTTAAAGTGAAGCACGAAACAGTAGCACCCCATGATCGAACAAACGACAATCTTTCTTCTATTGTCCAGGGTGGGAATTCTAACCCTTGCACCAAATTAGTGGTTCATAGGATACATCCAATGTCTACCACTAAAGAATACACCAAAGCAAGGAACTTATTATCACTATGATCAAAAGAAAATTGGAAATATTTTACAACACAATATATGGAGCTAAAGAATTTAGCAAAGGTAATCTGCACACTTCAAACAAACATAAAATACACACAGCAAAGCAGCGGCAGAGTCACTTTGAGTCATGTGGTGTCCTTATGATCCGCACAGGATGTTTGCAAACAGGCACTTCAATGAAGAAATAATTACGTAGAAAAACATAAACAATAAATCCACTAAACTTTTTTGTTAGAAAATTAACCCTAGTTGTCACTAGGACTTCTAGATCTGCCACTACAGCAAAGTACAACACTAAACCATCCATCTGTCAGGAATGTCATAAGAGACGAAAGAGAATAAGGATGAAGCTTAGCAGTAGCCATTAACTGATATCCATGGGTGAAGAAAAGCTTTATAGGGCTCTGTACCTTAAGTGTTCTAACAAGTCCAGTGTTTTTATCTGTTCTAACTCCTATAAAAGGGGAACTAATGATGTAACATGGGTCTGAAAAGTGGGAAAAGACTACTTCTATTGCATTATCTCTTTCTCTCAATCTCTACTCCACTTTCCACCAAGGTAGTTAAGTCTTAGCCTGAACAGTTCAACAATTTTGCAACCCTAGTTAAATGAACTGACTCAAGTCTGAACTCTGCAGTAGAATATTTATTTCGTAGAGACTACGACTGTAAAAAAACATTGTAGTTGACAATAGTGATGTACATCATATCCAATCCTAACAATCTTAGTAATCAGTTATAAAAACTTACTTATCACATGTCCTTTCCATTCCAAAGCTTCATCATTCATCTTTCTTATATCCATTATTACTTGTATAAAAAAATCTTTCATTTGCACTATGTCTTTGCAACTTTATAAGTATAATTTAAAACATAATATCATTAGTTTCACATAATGTATTATGTAAATCATAATAGAATCTAGATGCTACAAGCCTCCAATCCAATTTTGTCAGGACGGATCAATCCCAATTATAGTGAGCCTCGTCGCACCGGCCTGCATCAGCAGTGGCTTGAGCCCCGACCTCGCTTCCACTCCACATGTCCAGTCGGCCCCCATCATTGCCATCGACCAAAAAATTGATATTTACTGCACGGTTTAGGATCATGCCTACTGGTACATCTCACCATCTTTTAGGACTCTATTGCAACGTACGGGCACCCTACTAGTATCTCTTAAATACCCATCAAATCTCTTGATCTTTTTGTGTTTTCATCTATTTGGGAAGTGCTGTGAGTCGGATACTTAGAGGTGTAAACTGTAAGCTATATGTCTATGCCTTAGAAATTCAGCCCACAAGCAAAACTGCTAATGTCTCTGATGGTAAGACGGTCTTCATCCAAGACTGGCCATGTCAAACAAAAAAATGATGACCACGAGCCAACAATGACAGAAGCATACATTGCAATCAAGAAATGAGTCATGAGCATTATCAGATAAAATTCTTAGGCGCATGAAACAAATAGGATACTAGGACATGAAGGGGAGGTGTCAAGTATATATGTAGTAATTGCACTCTGTTTATTTTACTCCCTTATGATCTCGTTATCCTTCATGTTGTAGCAAGTCAGCAGTTTTATTTTCTTTAAGCCGTTCTCCTATCTATGGAAACAGTTAGATGATATATAACTAGTTCTACAGCCTCACCCCCACTCCTTTCCACACCTCTACCTCTATTTCTCTAAAAAATTACCATATAATTCAGAATTCCTTGCTCTGTAATCTTGATTTATCATCTATTTGGCCATAACTATGAACTAAGCTCTAAATATCAAGAATTAGCCCTTATTCTACATCCCAAACTGACAACCATACCCAAGAATTTGCAGTGGTAACGAGACAAGAAAAAAATCAAGAGCCATTTTGTCCCACAAACTAGACGTCATGCAAAGTTCCAAACACAAGGAACCACATCACTAAGCAACCACAGTTACCACACAAACCAAGAAGCGACCCATGAGGAGGGATCGATCGCTTATCCATTCCTGTGTTTGTGCGAGGGGTACAAGGAAAAGAACAAGGAGATCGAGCCAGCACCAGACCTTGAAGAAGGGCAGCGGGCGGTCCGCCGGGTCGAGGGGCGCGAGGAGGCCGAAGTCTTCGGCGCAGAAGCGGCGCCAGAGCGCGTCCTCGGCGACGGCGGCGCGGAGGCGCGTGCTGGCGCAGGCGAGCGCCGCGGCGGGGCGCGCGCCGGCCTTGGCGATGACGGTGTCCAGGACGAGGCCCGGCAGACCCTCCAGCCCGGCCGCGCCCGCGTGCTCCGGCGGCGGCGGCGACGCCATCAGCGTAGCGCTCCGGCTCGGTGGGAATGGGAGATTGAGATGTTGCGGTGTCAGAGTGGGGGAGAAAAAGAGAAGCAGCTAGAGAAAAGGAGAATATCCAGCCATTTATTTGGAGCTGCCGCGGACCCACAAGAGAGAAGAAACACTGGGTCGCTCGTTTTCAACAGAGGAACGGCTAGCCACGAGGAGAGTGCAAATGGGCGGATAATTTTTGACGATCGATTAAATAAATATGAGTAATATTTAAAGTTTTTTTGGGATATCAGTTTTTTTTTATTCAAATTTTTTTAGTCGGATACAAATTTGGATTCGGTAAGGAGATATCCGGTGTATTTAGAGCTATCCGGGAATTAATTCGGATCTATCCGAAAAAGTATCCGAATGGGCTATCCGACTCAACAGTCGACACTCCATCCATGAGTGGATGACCCATCCATCATCTCGCCCCCGCTCGCATAGTCGCACAGAGCACGCGCAGTCCTCCCACTCCCACAACTCCCGTCCACGGCTCCCAAATCCCCTAACCCTCGCCGCCGTCGCGTTCCTCCTCCCTCGTCGCCGCTACCACCTCCCTTCCCCTCCCGCGGTCCTTCCTCAATCGTCACCTACACGACCTCCCCCCACCCGTATCCTCCACCTCCGCCACCCTCCTCCCTCACTGCCGCCGCCTCCCTCCTCCCTCGCAGCTGTCGTCGCCTCCCTTCCCTCCCTCCCCCTCTTGCAGTCTCCCCGAGTAGATCAAGCATCACCTGCCCGTCTGGCTGCCTCCCCGCACAAATTCGGTGCCATTTCCCTCTCTAGTGGCCGCCCCCATGCAGTTCTACTGACTCCTTCACTGCTAGCGTGAATGTCATTGATCCATACTGGCCCTCCGCCGGCGAGGCGACGAGCGCGAGGGAGGTGGAGAGCCCAACCCCACAGCCGCAAGCACTCGATCCCTCCTTTTCCCCGGTCTGATTCGACCCGAAGGTGAGGAGCAATGCGAGCGCGATCTCGCTCGCACGCGCATCTCAATCCCTCTACTCGATCGGTTCAATTTCCATCTCCCATGTCTCGTGTCGTTGCTTGACATGCTTGTGTTCTTGGAATCGGTGAGCTTGTGGGTGGGTCGCCTGGGTTATTGGAATCGGTGGGCGCCTCTTTTCTTCGCTTTCTTGGGCTGATATGATGAGCGTCTTGTCCATTTGTTGGTTCTACGGCGCTCCGGTGGTTGCTGTTGGTTTGTAGTTTGGGGAACATAACAAAATTCTCCTGGTAGGTGCTAGCAATCATGTAAGGATTTGTTCTTGTGGCAAGAAATTTGCTTGAGGAAATTGATGATCTTTTGTACAAGTGATTTAAGTACATGCTCAGTGTTTCTAGCTTGGGGATTTCTTCCTGTTGCAATCTTTGCTGCATGCCAAACTTTGTAAATTTGATGCTTGATATGTTTCTGCTATTCTATAATTGATATATGGATAGCTTATTTGCGATAAAATCAATGTTTCACGGGCAGAGAAGAGGATTTCCATTGCATATTCTCCTTTAGATGACTGCCCACTTAAGCACAGGATATGTTATTTGCAGATAAAATTATTGAAAATCCTTGCTGTGTTGGCTAGCAGTGATAAGCAAGCAAGTGGGCATATGTAAGTTGTACACAGTCTTGGGTGACATATTTAGGAAGGGTGACACTGCTAGCAACATTGGCAATGCAATATTGTCAACATTAGAGTGGCACACAATTTGATGCGGCTTATTGCTGAAGGATTTGGAGAGGAAGATGAAGGTGCTGATAGTCAATTAAGATCATCATCTGTATGTACTCTGGACTTCTCATAATACTTTGCTGTCAAGTTCTTAATGCTAAACATGATTTCTGTGTGAATAAACAAATTAAAGAAAGCTTACACTGATTATGCTTGATGAATCCAGCTCTAATTGCAAACTACTATGCTTAATTCCTACTATAGTGCCCAACTTGATACTATAGAGTCCATTAACAAAGTTTTGTCAGCCTTCTAGATCGGGTGCTTGATTCTTTATTTTTAATTTTCTCGCTACTTGATCTATTAGTATAACTTATTTTTATTTTTCTTAGACATGTAGATTCCTATCTTCGGATTGTGGGGGAGCCAAAGCTTCCTTCTTCGTTTCTGCAGGTAGTTACATGTTTCCTCTTTCATTCCTATCCCATAGCAAGTTTTTTGGGTCAAATTATATTGTTTCATTTTACTTTCAGATAATATGCTGGTTTTTGAGAGAGTATGGAACAACAGATGGGAAATATTTGGCTTCTTATATTGTTGGGAAGTTGTGTGATGTAGCAGAGGCCCACCCAACTGATGACATTGTCAAGGTATGCTCTTGTAGCTTAGCTTATGTTTCATTGATCAATTGGCCTCTTTCTATCTTGTATGCTCTACGCAGAAAGATGAGAAGATAGATTCTAGTTAAGGCAATACTATACCGTTTTGGTTCCTTTGTCCTCGACTATAGTTCCCCGGATGCCTTGAGGGGGTCATAGACAGGGGGCGTAGTATGGTCTCCACATACTTGTTTAAATAGCCTATGTTATCGTGTGATATATTTAATTTTGTTTGTTAAACTACTAATTTAGTTGCATTTTGGACATATAGTATGGTTGATTGATCTTTATTTGTGCGATATATATGGTCTATGTTTTCGCGCAATATTCGAATAAGTATTTGTGACCGAGACAATCTGTATTTGGTTCGGCATGTATTCGCTCCGTATTCATGACCGAGACTATCCGCATTCGTATTTGTATCCGGCACTGTCCGTGTCCGATGCCAAATCCGAGAAAAAAATATGGAAAATGATACGGGATGAGCGATATCCGACCGTATCCGCTCCGTTTGCACCCCTAGCCCCGACGTACTGTAACAGTTTTTGCACGGTAAGTTTCTCTCCGTCGTCAGATCTAGCTTGAAATATTCGATTTTAACTATCCGATTGAACACAATAAAAATCGGTGAGGTATAACAAATACATCTTCCCGCAACATTTGAGAAGAGATATTACGACAAAAATTTACTCTTGCGCGACAAATCAACAACGCAATTCCAACAAATATATCTTGCGGCAATAGTTGAGAAAACCCACGTTTCAACAAAGTACAATAGTTCATACAACAATCGATAAACAACTCTGCAACAATTGGAGAAAATGTATGCAACAAAAAGCATACCGAAGGCGGAGGTCATGCCCATAGATTTGATGACTAAGATTGCCGAAGGGGAGAAGACAACTAGCTTAGAGCCTCATCGCCGATAAGCCCAGATTTGGGTGGGGCCAAGGCCAGCTCGATGGTTCATCATCGGCCCTCCGCCGGATCCCTCCGATTTGTACAAATCTGTCACCCTCGGCTCCTCTAGCGCATCGCCTTGATGCCTCCTCGGGAAAGGAGTTCATCTCTAGTGGTGATCTCCGGTCGTCGGCGGCTTGCCGGAGTGTTGACTCGCTGGAGGAGGACGAGGGGGAGGAGTTGGGTGGAGGAATGATGAGGAAGAGGGAGAAGGCTTTGGGGGACAAGAGGGAGAGAGCACATGAAGAGGGAGATGAGATCATTTCCGGTGGAGATCTCTCGGCCACCACTGGCTCGCCAAAGCTCCGACTCGCAAGAGGAGGAGGAAGCAAGATGACAGTCATAGTCTCGCAAATGAGCTCACGAGGATACAATGAGTTGCAAGAAGTGGAGTCATGGAAGTGATTGGAGAGCGGAGCTGAAATCTATGCCTCATGATCAGATCTGGGTGAAGCTCCAACGGCAATTAATCGACAGCAGCATGCGCGTGCGGGAGTTAGCGAGGAAGAGAGAGACTCGGAGGTGATAAAATTAATCTTGTTTTGGTTTCTAAGTTTAGATTTTTTTGTGTCCAGATCTCCAGAATCTGTATCGTATTTGGTGCATCGAGCGTATCCAATCCGAGTTGGTCGCTTTCTTAGAGTCCAACGTTGAGTCCAATTGATTCGACCTATAAAGTGCGATGCATGTGAAGCAATGTAAGAAGTAAGAGTTGAGAAGAAATCAAAAATACAAAACGAGGAGCAGTAGCTCCCAAAAGAAAACAGATTGTGTCTTGGTGTCTCGTTTTCTCGGTTTGCTTTCGTCGTTTGTTTCTTCAGCAGGAGGAGCAAGGCACTGGGGCAAAGCTGCTGCTAGCATCAACATGAAGAAGCAATAGAAAGACAAAAGGTCCAACAGTGCGTGTGTTATTTATCTTCTAGTCGATCAGTTTTTCAGCCTGTGCGTGTGCTGTTCTCCTGAGAGATCGGTTTCAAGCATGATTTGTTAATCTTCGTTCGAGCTGTTCCAACATTTGGTATCATAGCTTAGGCTTTGTCAGCTATGGCAAAAGGTCAAACACCGAAGAAGGAGACACAATCACAACTATAACATCCTAAATCTTGGCTTGTGTTTCAAATGTATGAAAATGTGAAGAAATTAAAACTTTTTATGCATCTTGTTGTTGTTTGAACAATCTGAAAATTCTTGCAAAAGAATTATAGAATTCAAAACCACAAGATTCTTTTAACCTAAGTCTTGACCCCTTTGAAACTTTTCTAGATAATCTTATGATCATCCTTTGAAAATATTTTTCCTTGGTTCTAGGGTTTCTGTGTGACTCCTCTGAAAAATTTCATAATTTTTAGAAATTATTTAATAATTTTAAGAGGCCAATCAAACCAGTTTGACTCCTAGTCAAACTCTAGATCAGTACCTTGAGAAAAATGCTTTGCATAAAAACCTCTGAAAATTTTATACAAGGTTAATCCTGGAGTTGGGCACCTCCTGTAAAAAATTTGGAATTTTTGGAGTTGTGTAGCTCCATATAAAAATTCCTTCAAGTTTCAGCCTTTTCTCAAACCCTAGTCAACGCTACTGTTTGGGTTTAGATCGAACTCAAGCTCTTGGTTGAACCCAACCAACTAATCGCACTCGGGCCCGTTCTAAAAGGCGCACAATGTTTCAGCCATTGGATTTCCTTTCAACCATCCAGATTTAAGTAAACGTTCGAACCGCCCGAGAGTCTGCTTTAATCAAGACCGTCCGAGCGTTACTTTCAATTTGAGCCGTTCATTTCTGATTGAGCCGTCAAGAATTTCGACCCTAATTATTTTGGCTCAGCCCAACCCTCTCTTTCTTTTCTGACCCGAGTCACTTTGTTTCTTTCGCTGATTGGTGGGCCCTTGCCAAACCTGGTCATCTTCTTCGCTGGCTCGTGCGCAAGCGCCAGAGCGTTAGGGCATGGGAGGGCGCCTTTGTCAACCCCCGTGCATCATCTTCAATGGCTAGCCTCTGATAATTAATGCCCGTCAGTGGTTTCGCCCTCAAAGTCGCGTTCTCAGCTGTCCCCGTCACTTCTTCTCGTCCAAGGCAGAGCCATGAACTGAGCTCACTGTGAGCTCTGTCCTTGCTCAATCCTGGCTCTCCCGCTATAAATAGCCCTTGAGCTCCCCCTTGTATTGTTTTACAGCACCACCCTAGCTTCCTCTCTGCTTGTTTGAGCTCAAACTCCAGAGAGCCCCAAATCGCCATTGTTAGCCGACAAGCTCCTTCATCGTCGTCGACACTTCAGTGGTTCTTTTGTTCATCTCTTTGCGTCACTTTGTGCCCCTCATCACCTTAATCGTTTCCCCTAACTCAATTTTGGATTGCCTTCACAGGGATCATCAAATTTGGGTATTTGTTCTTCTTTGGCCGAGTTCACCCCTTTCTTCCTCAGCTCCGGTAAGGACCTCGTTTCTTCAATTACTTCCTCATGAACCATCTCTGAGCCTTATTGAAGCTATCCTTACCATCTTTTCCTTTTCGTTTTGTTCAAGCCGTCTTCTCCGCGTTGTCTTCCTTAGCTCCGGCGTAGGTCTTCGTCGCCAAAGCTCCTCCGGCCATCTATGGACCTCTCCTGTGCTCATGTAGCTTCCTTATAGTTCCTAGTTGCTTGGGCACCCGCTTCCCTCGACAATGCGGAGCTTGTTGTCACTTTTGCTTGTTGGCCATGTTTTGCACCACCGTTCTTCTTGAGCTCGCCACCGTTCTAGGTCGGCTCAGCTGTCGAGGTTACTTCTATTATGTGCGCGTTGCTATTGTGAACCCATTCCTAGGGGTGAAAACGGATCGGATAGTTTCCGACCGATCCGGACGAAAACGGATTCGGATTGTCTCGGATCGGATTTTTCTGGATAATTCTCGGATCGAACGAATTGGATTTTTTGGAAACGAAACGAATCGGTAGCCATGCTATCCGGCGGATCTGAAGCGAATACGGATTATCCGGATAAGACGAAGGCGGATATCCGGTTTCAGCCCAAAAGAGGATTTTGGCCCAAAAGAGAAATGAGATTTTAATTGATTTCTAAATTTGAGAAAATGCAACAAATCAAATAGCCTTTTAGAAAAATAGCAAATAGAGTTCAAAAATTCTAGAAAAATCACAAAATTCCTTGAATGATTTTGAACTTAATAAAATTAATTTCAACTTAAAATTGGTTTTTATTTTTGCACATAAATTATTTTTAATTTCTAAAAATAGTAAAACCTTTTTAAATTCTAGAAAAATCAAGAGAATTAATTATTTTTCACTTTAAATCAAATAAAATCCCAGAAAACTCAATTATTTTTACATTAAAAACTAGGAAATTAAATAATTAACTTTATTTTATTATTTTTTCTTTTAACCAAGAAAACTCTTTTAAATATCGTAAAATCTAATAAAATAATAACTTTATTAATTTTATTTTTGGTAATATACTTTGGGATGTTATAGTCATTTGTGTATAAACTAACTATCTAGCCCGATCGATGTTAGTGTGAATTAATTTTATGGATGTGATGAACTAAGTATGAATACGTGATGATTTGTGACTTTGTGAGTTATGACTTATGACTTTATGAGCTAAATATGGTAAACTAAGTGTTTTATTTGTGATGAACTAGTTAATACAACTTGCTAGTGCCAATGTTCGTGTAGTTCTTTGAAAATATGAACAATTCATGAATGTTTGCATCAAATAAACTAGTTATATATTTTGTTAATTTACGTATACAATTTAAGGGGTTTTCATGTTCAAAAATATCCGCGATCGTATTCGTTTCAGCTCGTATTCGCCTCGTATTCGTATTCGATATTATTCGTATCCGTATTCAGTATCCGAGGTATTCGTATTCGTTTCCGAATCCGAAAAAAATATGAAAACAAATATGGCAGAGCCATTATCCGTCCGTATTCGATCCGTTTTCACCCCTACCCATTCCTGCCCTTAGTTCGCATCGCCGTGACCGGAGTCGCTGGCGGTGAGCTCAGTTTTGAGCTCAGGCTTTTGTCGTACTCCGATCAGCAATGTAGCGACACGGTTACAACAAATCCCAGTCATTAATTGCTAATCAATGCTTAACATTCAATGGTTGTCCTAAGGTGGCTTAAGTGTCACTTACTTGTGGGCCCCGTGCACTAAAACCCTGGTGTGTGCGTGCGCAGCGTGTAGTTGATCTTGGACCATCCATTTTCAGATCTGCATCTCACATCTCTCGGGATGTTCGGACCCCCGAACCTCTCCTTTTGTTGTGGTCCTTCCATTTGAGATCAACGCTCCAGATTGTTTGGGATGTTCGGACCATCCGAACGCACCTTCGCTCTGAGCCATCCATTTCTAGATCTACGATCCAGATTGCGTTGAACGTTCGGACCTCCGAACATCTCTTCCTTTTTGGACCGGTCGATTCGTTTCAACCGCCAGGATCATTGGGCCTTCGCGCCTCCGAATGTGTTGCCTTCGTTTGGGCTTTTCGATTCAATCTCAACAGCCCAAGAGTTTTCCGCTTTGGGTTAGAAAGAAAAATCTAGTTTGTCTTTTATTTGTGAAATATAAATTGCTTTAAACTTCAAAAATACTTAAGTAATTCGTTTTAACTCCGTTTTGGTTGATTCAAATTTTGTTATTTTTCAGTTTAACTGAACTTTAATATAAAAATTGTTTGAACCTTGTTCTGTAGTAGAAAATTTGTGTTAGTTGTATTACCTTGTTTTAGCATTATTTGTTGCTCTAAAAATTGATTTAACTTGAAAAATACATAAGTAATTCTCTGTAACTCCAATTTTAGCAAAATAAAATTTGTTAGATTCCTCTTTGCTATGCTTTAGTGTGGAATAGGTTTTAAGTATGTCTTTGCCTATGAAAATCTTGTTTTACAAATTAATTGTGCACTACTTTCACAACTTAGAAAAATCGTAAGAAATTTATTTTAACTCCAAATTAAGTGAGCTAATTCTTATTGTTCTTTGAATGTTATGCTCTTTCTACCATAAAATGTTGATGTTCACCAACCTTCTGAAAATTCATGCATGAACAGTGACAAGAAGTTAATTATTTAATTTCTGTCGACAAATATGGTTTAGGCTATAACTTTTGCATGCTTCATCCAAATCGATTGATTCTTGTTGCTAAATTAATTTAAAATCATAATCTACTTGCTGTGTAAATTTTATGGATTTTGGTTGACCTTGGATTTTGAGTCTTTTTCGATGTATTCGTTCTTATTGGGTCTTCTCGTTCTTTCGATAGGTTCCGACGATTTTATTGAGTACGAGAGTGATCCTCTGCAGTAAGACAGTGAGCTCCAGCAAGGAGAGCAGATGTTCATTCATTTGATCATATTGATCCTATTACTTTCAAAGTCTAATATCTTGTTTGCAAAGTCTATGTATGCATGCTCTATTTTGATGTTAAATTATCGTTCGCTTAGTTGATCCTTTAGATGCATAATCTGTAGGCAAATATTGATTCTCTACTACTGAGCCTAGGATTATGTCTTATGTGATTTAGGGTTCGTTGGATGAGCCCTTGTCACTTAACTTGTAGTCTACGGGTTGTCGTTGCTTAGAAATGCTTAGAACGGTAGAATGGGGATCATCACTTCGGTGGTGGTCATTATATCACCACTTTAAATTACTTGGGTCAGGGTATCCATGTATGTATTGTATTTGAGAAAACTAAAATTGAAAATAAAATATTTTAGACTTGAGCACATTGGTAAGATGGTGTGCTTTTGGGTGTGAATGGTTGGTACCCAAGTCAACAAGGACCGAACATCTTGTGTCACACTATCCAGGCATTTTGCGTGCTAACCACATGAGAGCGATATGGGACTTCTCTTGACTTAGTACTTTAGCGTGTATTAGCTCCGAGTCGTAGGAGGAGGGGGTGTGTGTGTGTAGGTGTTGTGGTAAAAGGAGGAATATGTTTTTGTGTTGGGTGCACGGGAGTGGAATCCTTTCTAGGTTCTCCACACTGATGGGTGTTGTAGTTGTTCGGTTGCTTTACCCTATATGGGTAGTTGACTCCCGGCTTTACAATGACTCCGATGCAACATATGTGTTTCTATCTATACGGGCGACTCGTAGTTAATGCACAATATTGGAAAATGTCTCGTAGGACTTAGCTGTGCCGGCACACCAAAGGAAGTGTGCTAAATAGCTTGGCAAAAAGGCGTTTTGACATGTGGGTACATTGGTACACCCCTACAGGGTTCAATCTATTCGAATAGCCTCGTCCTAGGTTATGGACATGCTTGGTTAGGTTTTGCAAGAGTTAGACTATAACATTTTCCTTAAAACTTGAATTTGGGTGGTACGAATGGGTAATTCGTGCTATGCTGTGGTGGTTATTGGGTTAGTCACCTCTAGGATGTTATTTATGTTATTGTTGTAGTCTCGCTGTTATTTCAACAACTAAAAATAGATTTGTCAAATTGCTTTCAATCTATTACAATATTGCAAATGAAAATTACTTTATGCGTCCAATGAATCATATGACCATCTCTTTTGTTTCAGCTTGCATGTAGCTATGTATAGGCTTGTTACTTGTATGTCTTGCGAGTACATTTTTGTACTCAATTGTTTTGCTAAATTGTTCCTGAGGAGGTTGACCCCAAAGGCCTTAGCTTTTGTGATACAGACTACGTGCTGGACGACTAGTTTGGAGGCCCGGTCGGTTGCCGTGTGGGTAAATGGAAAAATGGTATGTCTTTTGCTTAGACTCGGGGTCGGTTGCCGTGTGGGTAAATGGCAAACCGGTATATGTTTTGCTTAGACTCGGTATTGTAACCTTGTATGGAAATGATGTATGATTTTGTAAAGGTGTATGTGTACTGTAATTCTGGGAAGTACATGTCCATCGAGGTCCAGGGTATTTGATTGGTAATACTAGAACAATTTGGAAGGTTAAGTATTACGAGTTAAATACCCCAGGTTCTCGCAAAGTTTGGTATCAAAGCCATACTGACCGTAGAAACCCTTTGCTTGGTCGTTTTTAGGATGTTTGAAAAACTTATTTTCAAAATATCAAATGGTTTATAAAAGCTTAAGTAAGTTATCATATTTTACTCCTTACCTATCTTAGCTTGCTCACCTTACCTTACTCTTGTTGAGTTCGAAACAGTTGTTTCCCTCTCTTCTTCCAAAAGATAGTTGTTATCGTTTAAATTCGGTTTTGGGGAACCAATGAGAGTTGTAAATTTGAAGTGTAGCTGTCTTTTGGTGAAGATCAGAAGCTTCCGGAGTTGGAAAAGATCAGCTTGGAGCTTGGATGCAAAATCTGGACAGCAAGCCTTAGTTTAAAGTTAGGACTGAAAATGAGAGGATAATTTAACTAAAACTCATGGAAATAAAAGGGTAAGATGTGATATTAGTTGGCTGGTGTACAGCACCCCCTTATATGGTTTTTACCTTACTCAGCAGGTGTGATAGAACTTGAGTTGTGTTTTGGAATTTTTCTTCCTAACCGATTGCTCGTTCTTTCAAAACGAGTTAGTCGTACCGGGAAGTTGATCTTGTGTCATGAGATTTTGTGCTGATTTTTGCGCCTGTTTACAAGACTTTGGAGTTCGTTTCTTAGATGTGTTGTTTGTTTTCTTTCGCCTCCAGTTTTCGGGTTTTGTTGCTAACCCATTTTAGCGAAACAGGATGGCTGAACGAACTCGAAGTGGACAAGGTCTTCAGGTTGGTCTTGATGAGGAGCTCCCGCCTCCTCCGACCATGGCCGAGGTTCTCACTCAGATCGAGCGCAACCGAATGGATCAGACGAGGATCCTAGAGGTTATTGTGAGAAATACCTCCGCTCTCTCTGGTGCTTTCGGATCAAGGGGAGGAGGTGGACATTAGCCGCCGGGAGGGGCTCTCGGAGTTCCTTCGCACCCAACCACCCACTTTCTCCCAATTAGAGGGGCCCCTTGACGCAGACAACTGGTTGCGTCTGGTTGAGCGAAAGCTTAACATTGCTCAATGCCAAGATCATGAGAAGGCACTCTTTGCCTCCCATCGGTTGGAGGGTGCAATACTTTCTTGGTGGGAGAACTTCCTCGCCATGCAGTCCGCGAGCCATGTTGTCGCTTGAGAGGAGTTTTGTACTGCCTTCCATTGGGCTCATGTCCCCGCCGGCTTGATGAAGCTCAAGAAGAAGGAGTTTCTTGCGCTCAAGCAAGGGCGCAGATCTGTGACGGAGTTTTTGCACGAGTTCAACCACTTGGCTCCGTATGCTCCAGAGTAGGTGTCCTCTGATGAAGCCAAGCAGGAGAAGTTCATGGATAGTTTGTCCGATGAGCTGCAGGATAAGCTATCGATTGTTGACTTACCCCACTTTCAGACCTTGGTCGACAAAGCCATTGTCGCCTAGCACAAGGAAAGAGTGCTGAGAGAGTCCCTCAAGCGCAAGTGAGAGGCCCAAAAGTTAGCAAGGGCCAACCTTCCTCATCCTCATTTTGGGCAAGCCCCGGTGCCCCGTCCTCAGGACCCACTGAGGCCATCGGCATCTGTACCTCGTCTTTTATAGGCCGTGTTTCAACTGCGTGCACCTGCGAGTCAGCAAGGTGGTCTCTGCAATCCAGCTGTCGAGGTCACTTGTTTCTTCTGCAACAACAAGGGCCACTATACATATAGTTGTCCTAAGAAGACCGGAGTGGCCCCTCTTCCTAATGGAGGACACGGGCAAGGAAGTAGTCATCCTCCAGACTAGAAGGCTATCCAGAAGGCCTAGAGCTTGGGAAGCGGTCGAGTCAACTACATATCGATCGAGGAAGCGCAGGAGGCACCCGGCGTCGTGTTGGGTACGCTTCTTGTTAACTCTCATACTGCTATTGTTTTGTTCGATTTCGGAGCTTCGTATTCCTTTATTTCAAAGTCTTTTGCTACAGTTGGTGATCTTCACATTGCTCCTTTGCTTATTCGCTCTCCGGGTTCGAAAATGAGAGCTAATCAAGAATGTCGGGATGTCTCTATTGAAATCGAAGGAGTGGAATTCTTGGCAAATCTTATCCTCCTCAATTCAGCAAGTTTGAATGTGATTCTTAGCATGGATTGGCTGTCTCAGCATTTGGGGCAAATCGATTGTGCTAGGAAGGTCGTCTACCTCACAAGTCCCTCCAACAAGCAGGTTGGGTTCTCGCTGCAGCTATAAGGACCGCATCTCTGCGCACTTGAAGTGAAGCCGGCTTTAGAAATTCAAGAAGTATCAGCAGTATATGACTTCACAGATGCTTTCCCCAAAGATTTGCCTGGGATGCCTCCAGTTCGAGACCTCGAGTTCGTCATCGAGTTGCTACCCGGTACTGCCCTGATTTCAAAGAGACCCTATCGGATGCCTCCTAATGAGTTGGAGGAGTTGAAGAAGAAACTAGGTGAGCTTCAAGAGAAGGGTTTCGTCCGCCCTAGCTCATCTCCTTGGGGATGTCCAGCAATCTTTGTGAAGAAGAAGGACAAGACTCTGCTCATGTGCGTTGATTACCGTTCACTTAATGAAGTAACGGTAAAGAACAAGTACCATTTGCCCCGCATCGACGATCTCTTCGATCTATTGACCAGAGCTCGGGTATTCTCCAAGATAGATTTGAGATTGGGATATCATCAAGTCAGAATTAGATCTAAAGATATTCCAAAGACGACTTTCTTTACTCGTTATGGTTTGTACGAGTACACCGTTATGTCTTTCGGCTTGACCAAGGCTCCTGCCTTGTTCATGAATCTTATGAATTCGATATTCATGGAGTTTTTGGTGGTCTTCATTGATGATATTCTTATCTACTCTAAGGATGATGAAGAGCATGCTGAGCATCTAAAACTAGTGTTGGGAAAGTTGCGTGAGCACCAGCTGTATGTGAAGTTCAGCAAGTGCGAGTTCTGGTTGAAGGAAGTGGCATTCTTAGGCCATGTTCTCCTAGAGGGAGGTGTAGCTATGGATCCTAGCAAGGTTAGCGATGTGCCCTTTTAGGGTCAGCCCAAGTCGGTAACCGATGTGCGGAGTTTTCTTGGTTTAGCGGGATACTATCGTCGCTTTATCAAGAACTTCTCCAAGATCGCGAAGCCGATGACAGAGTTGCTCAAGAAGGACAAGAAGTTTGTGTGATCTGCTGAATGCAAGGAGAGTTTTCAAGAACTCAAGAAGCGTTTGACCTTAGTCCCAGTTCTCGTTCTTCCCGATGTCCACAAAAGCTTCGATGTCTTTTGCGATGTTTCTCGTTAGGGACTCCGGTGTGTTCTTATGCAAGAAGGCAAGGTAGTGGCCTATGCATCAAGACAATTGAAGCCTCATGAACTCAATTATCTAACCCATGACTTGGAACTAGCCGCAGTGGTTCATGCACTCAAGATTTGGCGACATTACCTAATCGGTAATCGTTGTGAGGTGTATTTGGATCACAAAAGTTTGAAGTATTTGTTCACCCAACCAGATCTACACCTTAGGCAAAGAAGGTGGTTGGAATTGATAAAAAAACTATGACATGGGTATCCAGTACCATTCGGGCAAGGCTAATGTTGTTGTTGATGGACTTAGTTGAAAGGTGTATTGCAATACTTTGATGCTCAAGAAGTAGCAGCCCACCCTTCATGAAGAATTTCAGCGGCTCAATTTGGAAGTGGTTGAGCATGATTTCCTCACTGCCTTGGTTGTGCAACCAACCTTGGTAGATCAGATCAAGGCTGCTCAGCAATTCGACATTGGGGTGAACAAAATCAAGCAGAACATCAAGAACGGAACAGCCAAGTGCTTTTCGGAAGGTGATCATGGTGTTGTGTGGTTCGAATAGCGCCTTGTGGTTCCTAAGGTCATGGAATTACGGGATTTGATTTTTTGTGAAGGCCATGATTCTCCTTTGCCCGTTCTAAAAGGCGCACAGTGTTTCAGCCGTAGGATTTCCTTTTAACCGTCTAGATTTAAGTGAATGTTCGGACCGCCCGAGAGTCCGCTTTAATCAGGACCGTTCATTCCCCATCGGACCGCCAGGATTGCTTTGAACGTTCAGACCGTCCGAGCGTTACTTTCAATATGAGCCGTTCATTTTTTATCGAACCATCAAGAGTTCTGACCCTAATTCTTTTAGCTCAGCCCAGCCCTCTCTTTCTTTTCTGACCTGAGCCACTTTGTTTCTTTCAATGATTGGTGGGCCCTCATCGAACCTGGTCATCTTCTTCGCTGGCTCGTGCATGAGCACCAGAGCGCCAGGGCATGGGAGGGTGCCTTTGTCAACCCCCGTGCGTCATCTTCAACAACTAGCCTCTGATAATTAATGCCCGTCAGTGGTTTCGCCCTCAAAGTCGCATTCTCAGCTGCCCTTGTCACTTATTCTCGTCCATGGCAAAGCCATGAACCGAGCTCACCGTGAGCTCTGTCCTTGTTCAAACCTTGCTCTCTGGCTATAAATAGCCCTTGAGTTCCTCCTTGTATTCTTTTACAGCACCACCCTAGCTTCCTCTCTGCTTGTTTGAGCTCAAACTCCAGAGAGCCCCAAATCACCATTGTTGACCGACAAGCTCCTTCATCATCGTCGACGCTTCAATGGTTCTTTTGTTCATCTCTTCCCGTCACTTTGTGTCCCTCATCACCTTAATCGTTTCCCGTAACTCAATTTTGGATTGCCTTCACAAGGATCATCAAATTTGGGTTTTTGTTCTTCTTCGGCCGAGTTCACCCCTTTCTTCCTCAGCTCCGATAAGGACCTCCTCTCTTCAATTGCTTGCTCATTAACCATCTCTAAGCCTTATTAAAGCTATCCTTACGATCTTTTCCTTTTCTTTTTGTTCACGCCGTCTTCTCCGCGTTGTCTTCCGCAGCTTCGGCGCAGGTCTTCATCGCCAAAGCTCCTTCGGCCATCTTTGAACTTCTCATGTGCTCAGGTAGCTTCCTTGTAGTCCCTAGTTGCTTGGGCACCCGCTTCCTTAGACAATGTGAAGTTTGTTGTCGCTTTTGCTTGTTGGCCGTGTTTTGCACCACTGTTCTTCTCTGGCTCATCGCCGTTCTAGGCCAGCTAAGCTGTCGAGGTTACGTTTGTTATGTGTGTGTTGCTATTGTGAACCCATTCCTGCCCTTAGTTCGCGCCGCCGTGACCGGAGTCACCGGCGGTGAGCTTAGTTTTGATCTCAGACTTTTGATGTACTCCGACCGGCACTGTAGCGACACGGTTACGACAAATCCCGGTCATTAAGTGCTAATCATTGCTTAACATTTAATAGCTATCCTAAGATGGCTTAAGTGTCACTTACATGTGGGCCCTACGCACTTAATCCCCAGTGTGTGTGTGCACAGCGTGTAGTTGATCTTGGACTGTCCATTTTTAGATCTGCGTCTCAGATATCTCGGGACGTTCAGTCCCCCGAACCTCTCCTTCGCTGTGGACCGTCCATTTGAGATCAATGCTCCAGATCGTTTGGGACGTTCGGACCATCCGAACGCACCTTCACTCTGAGCCGTCCATTTCTAGATCTGCGATCTAGATTGCGTTGAACGTTCGAACCTCCGAACGTCTCTTCCTTTTTGGACCGTCTGATTCCTTTCAACCCCCAGGATCGTTGGGCCTTCGCACCTCCGAACGTGTTCCCTTCGTTTGGGCCGTTCGATTCAATCTCAATGGCCCAAGTATTTTCCGCTTTGGGTTACTAAGAAAAAATCCAGTTTGTCTTTTATTTGTGAACTATAAATTGCTTTAAACTTAAAAAATGCTTAAGTAATTCGTTTTAACTCCATTTTGGTTTATTCAAATTTTGTTATTTCCCAGTTTAACTGAACTTTAATCTAAAAATTGTTTGAACCTTGTTCTGTTCCAGAAAATTTGTGTTAGTTGTATTACCTTGTTTTAGCATTATTTGTTGCTCTAAAAATTGATTTAACTTGAAAAATGCATAAGTAATTCTCTGTAACTCCAATTTGAGCAAACTAAAATTTTCTAGATTCCTCTGTTGCTATGCTTTAGTGTGGAATAGGTTTTAAGTATGTCTTTGCCAATGAAAATCTTGTTTTACAAATTAATTGTGCACTACTTTCACAACTTGGGAAAATCGTAAGAAATTTATTTTAACTCCAAATTAAGTGAGCTAATTCTTATTGTTCTTCGAATGTTATGCTCTTTCAACCATAAAATGTTAATGTTCACCAACCTTCTGAAATTTTGTGCATGAACAGTAACATGAAGTTAATTATTTAATTTCTGCCGACAAAAATGGCTTAGGTTATAACTTTTGCATGCATCATCGAAATCGATTGATTCTTATTGCTAAATTCATTTAAAATCATGCTCTACTTGCTGTGTAAATTTCATAGATTTTGGTTGACCTTGGATTTTGAGTCTTTTTCGGTGTATTCGTTCTTATTGGGTCTTCTCGTTCTTTCGATAGGTTCCGATGATTTTATTGAGTACGAGAGTGAGCTCCAGCAAGGCAAGCAGATGTTCATTCATTTGATCCTATTACTTTCAAAGTCTAATATATTGTTTGCAAAGTCTATGTATGCATGCTCTTTTTTGATGTTAAATTATCGTTCGCTTAGTTGATCCTCTAGATGCATAATCTGTAGGCAAATATTTATTCTCTAATATTGCGCCTAGGATTATGTCTTCTGTGATTTAGGGTTCGTTGGATGAGCCCTTGTTACTTAGCTTGTAGTTTACGGGTTGTCGTTGCTTAGAAATGCTTAGAACGGTAGAATGGAGATCATTGCTTCGGCGGTGATCATTATATCATCACTTTAAATTACTTGGGTCAGGGTATCCATGTATATATTATATTTGAGAAAACTAAAATTGAAAATAAAATATTTTAAACTTGGACACATTGGTAAGATAGTGTGCTTTTGAGTGTGAATAGTTGGTGCCCGAGTCAATAAGGACCGAACATCTTGTGTCACACTATCCAGGCATTTTGCGTGCTAACCACATGAGAGGGATATGGGACCTCCTTTGACTTAGTACTTTGGCGTGTGTTAGCTCCGAGTCGCAGGAGGAGGGTGTGTGTGTGTGGGTGTTGTGGTAAAAAGAGGAATGCGTTTTTGTGTTGGGTGCACGAGTGGAATCCTTTCTAGGTTCTCCACACCGATGGGTGTTATAGTTATTCAGTTGTTTTACCCTATATGGGTAGTTGACTCCCGGCTTTACAATGACTCCGATGCAACGTATGGGTTTCTATCCATACAGACGACTCGTAGTTAATGCATAATATTGAAAACGTCTCGTAGGACTTAGCCGTGCCGGCACACCAAAGAAAGTGTGCTAAATAGCTTGGCAAAAAGGCGGTTTGACATGTGGGGTACATTGGTGCACCCCTGCAGGGTTCAATCTATTCGAATAGCCTCGTCCTAGGTTATGGACATGCTTGGTTAGGTTTTGCAAGAGTTAGACTATATCATTTTCCTTAAAACTTGAATTTGGGTGGTACGAAGGGGTAATTCGTGCTATGCTGTGGTGGCTATTGGGTTAGTCACCTCTAGGATGTTATTTATGTTATTGATTTTGTCTTGCTATTATTTCAACAATTAAAAACAGATTTGTCAAATTACTTTCAATCTATTACAATATTGCAAATGAAAATTACTTTATGCGTCCAATGAACCATATGACCATCTCCTTTGTTTCAACTTGCATGTAGCTATGTATAGGTTTGTTACTCGTAAGTCTTGTGAGTACATTTTTGTACTCAAATGTTTTGCTAAATTGTTGCAGAGGAGGTTGACCCCCAAGGGGTTAGCTTTTGTGAGATAGACTACGTGCTGAACGACTTGCTTGGCAGTCCAGTCAGTTGCCGTGTGGGTAAACGGCAAACCGGTTGGCTTTTATTATCGCCATCTGATAGCATTTTGCTTCCGCTGTTCCTTTTGTTGTTATGGTGTCATTTGGCCAGTCGACCCCTTTTGTAATAACTCTATTATGTATGTCTTTTGCTTAGACTCGGTATTGTAACCTTGCCTGGAAATGATGCATGATTTTGTAAAGGTGTATGTGTATTGCAATTTTGGGAAGTACATATCCATCGAGGTCCAGGACATTTGATTAGTAATACTATAACCATTTGGAAGGTTAAGTATTATGACTTAAATACCCAGGTTCTCACAACAACTACCAAAGATCAGCGTTGAGCCAACAGGATCGGGAAAAACTCTGACAAGGAGAGTTGGAGTGCCGATTCAATATCCAATTCTCAATGACACCAACTATGGTTTGTGGGCCGTAAAGATGAGGATCATCTTACGTTCTCTTGGAGTATGGACAGCGATCGAGGCGTGCAGCGATCGGCGAGGAGAAAGATCGAGTGCCACGGCGCAATCTCCCAAGCCATACCAGACGCTGTGATGATGGCCATTGCAGAGAAGGAAACAACAAAAGAAGCATGGGAGGCTATCCGAGATATGCGAGTTGGCAAAGATTGTGTCAAGAAGGCAAGGGTACAGGTGTTAAAACGGCAATTTGATTGTTTGATTATGGAGGATTATGAAAGTATTGTTGAATTCTCCCAGAAGCTCACTAGCATGGTGGGTAAAATCCATTCCCTTAGGATAGAACTAACAGACATAGTCATTGTGGAGAAGTTGTTTAGTGTATCTCCCGACAAATTCCTCCCAATAATCGGCACAATTGAACAATGGGGAGATGTGTCATCTATATCCCTGACTGAGGCACTAGGGCATTGTAACATCCCTAATTTGCGAGTTTTTGAATTTTCAAAGAGTTTTAAAAATAACCATTTGGTTTAAGTTGCAAAAAGCTTAAAATTGAAATTTAGAAAATCAAAAACCTTTTAAATGGAAATAATCCAACTTCAATTAAAATAAAAAGTTAGTTTATTGGAGTTTCCAGGGTTTTACTTGGATTTTGAGCTTTTATTGCATTTTCTGGATTTTAATTTGGTTTTCCCTTTTTGTTTGAAGCAAAAATCTATTTTGTTTGCAAAATTTAAAAACTAAAGTATAACTAAAAGTATTTTTATTAAGTTCTAAATAATTCAAGGATCTTCTGTGAATTTTCCTAGAATTTTTAGACATTATTAACTATTTTCTAAAAAGCCTTTTGCTTTTCGGATTTCTTTATTCAAATCCTTGAAAATTCCTTTTACGCTTTGGGCGAATCTCCTCGACCGCCTCGCGCCCGACCGCTCCCCTCTCGAGCCGTCCGTCGCAATCGGACGGCATTCCCCGCACCACGCGCCTCCACCCCACCGTCGGATCAAAATCGGACGGTCCTCGCTTCGTCGTCCTCCTCGGACCCCTTTCTTCCGCGGCCGTGCGCGCGCGCGTGATTCGCGCGGCACCTCCGTCCTCCCTGCCGTCGCCATCCTCGGTGGCGCGCATCAGTCGCGGCGTGCTCCGCGCACTCATTGCCGCCCGCCTCATCCCGTCCGTCCCTTTTTCCCGTTTTCGCCGCCACCATTGACGCGGCGGCAAGCCCTCGCCGCCTTCCTCCTCGGGCCCCGAGCTCTATTTAGCGCGCCCGGTCGCCTCCTTCCTCTTCCGTTTCCCCATCTCCTCCTCTCTCTCACCTCCTTCGCCCCCATTTCCGTTTCTTCGCCGCGGCCGTGAAGCTCGCCGCCACCTCTAGCGCGCCTCAGAGCCTCTCGTCGTCATCGTCCAAACCTCCGGCATCGCCACCGCGCGCCTACCTCGTGCGCACCTCCGCGTCCCGGACCGCCTCGAACACCGTCGTGCGCCCGACCGCCGCCATCGCCGCTTCCTCCTCGTCGCCGATGGCGCCGGTGACGCCGCGTCCTCGGACTAGTGAGCAACGAGATCGCCTCGCTCCCCTCTAGCCTGCGGTGTCCTCGCTGTCGACTAACCCGGCCAAACGCCGCGAGCCTTGGGCCCCGGCGCGCCGCGCCGGATGCCGGCGTAGCGCCATCTCGGCGCCACGCCACGGCCACACCACCTCGGCCTCGTGGCTGTCCACGAGAGCCCATGTGGCACTCCTCCTCCTCTTTTCGAGCTCGGTGGACCCGGTCCATGTGCGCCATCTCACCGACAGATGGGCCCATGTCGATTTCTTTTTCTTTATTTTTCTTGAACGAATTTCTCGGTGGCGTTAGGGGTGGAAAATGGTAAAGGATAATCCGTTTTATCCGATATTCGTATCCGAGAAAACACAAATGTGGAAAGTAAAAATCCGCATTCGATACTGTTCATATCCGTATCCGGTGTTATTCGCATCCGTATTCGGTGTTATTCGTATCCGGGAAAAATTGGATAGTATTCATATCCGTATTCGGTGTTATTCATATCCGGGGAAAAAACCCAGATAGTATCCGAAAAAACAAATACTATCCGGGAAAAACGAATACGAATACTATCTGTTTTTTCCCGAATACGAATACGAATACTATTTGTTCTACCGAGATTTGTCACAAAAGTTGTAGGATATTCGCATTCGACGAATTGAGTACATATTCGATTAGATCATTATTACGTTATGACATTCGATTCGTATTAGTATTCGAGAATATTCGAATTAGTATTCGTGATTCGTTTAAAAATAGGGATTAGTATTCGTATCCGTATTCGTTTAAAAAATAGGATTCGTATTCGTATTCGGGACTATTCGATTAGTATTCGATCCGTTTCCATCCTAGTCGACGTCATATTGACCTTTTCCTTTACAAAAATAATTCGGAAAATCGAAAATCCCCAAATCTTTCATTTTATGTGTTTTCCAACTTCGGAAGGCCATAACTTCTTCGTTCGAACTCCGATTCGAGTGATTCAAATTTCTAAATTCACCTAAATTCCCCCTCTTGCTGTTAGTGCTAATTTGGTATTTATTTGGAGTTGTTTTATTTATTTTGCTCTTTCATGCGTGTAAACCAGGCTTTGGAAGATTTCTGGGATCCAGACGACCGAAGCACCGCAACTCTTCAACGAAGGCAAGTCATAGCCCTTTGATCATTTTGAACCCATCTTTATAAAACTATATTGTTTTATATTCATGCATCGCTAGTTTTATATTAAATTGTTTGGGGATAGATAATTCTGAATCGATGTACGCCTCCTTGGTAAGTTGCTATCGACATGTATCCTTGAATGACATGAACCCTTGGACACCATAGGAGGTTTATTTTAGTTGGACATTGATAAATTACGAACTCGGGTATCGTATTATGCTTAGCCCCTTTTTAGTTATGCGTTGGGACTCATGATCACATGCTTATAAAGAACGTGACTAAAGAAATTATGGAATAAATGGCGCGGCCAGTTTTATTAAAAGATGTTGTGCCAAGGCTAGGGTGGTCTTTGGCGGGTTGAGCTGAAAATGTTTATGCTCAGGCGAGTGGATGGTGGTAAGTGTGGGTGCGTAACACACATCGGGGCGTGGATTAGTCTCGCTTTGAGCAACCAACTAAGGACTTAACCTTGAACCATTGATGCGGGTCACATCGTGCAACCACATGTCGGGGATGGGGTGGACTGGCCTAATAATTAGCAATGAGTGGCTGGGTTACACGCGGTGGAGCGTCTTTGAATCGCTAAGCGCAAGAGGGGGCGCGAATCTAGCGGGTGCGGCTCGTTAGAAGCGAAACCTTAGCGGCGACTCTTAGCTAGTTCAAAGCTTTGTAACGGCCTTGTGATAATCTCTTAGTCACACGCCTCGGTAGCGTGAAGCGCCTGACAGTATAAGATGATTATCTCTTGTGGGTAAAGTTGTACAACCTCTGCAGAGTGTATAAAAACTATTCGAATAGCCGTGTCCCCGGTTATGGACATGCCCGGTGATTTCACGCAAGGGGTAGATGTTTTCTTTAAAATGGTGGAGTTGATGGTTTGGATGGAAAGGTTGGGTTGATCTCTAGTGGTTTCAAAGAACTGAACTACTTATGTACTATTCTTTTAAAATTGTGCTTTTAATCTACTTATCGTATTCTTGTTAAATCTTTGCTTTTACTCGCAAAAGTAAACATAAAGCTATCCTTGTCGAGCCTAGCATGAATAATAATTGCATCTTTGTTCCCTATGACTTCTTGGTACATTCAAAGTACTCACGGCTTGTGCCACTGTGTGATCAATCTCACGAAGAACCGGTGAATTGAGTATTATGAAGAAGAGTATCACGAAGACTTTGCGAACTAGGTCGCGTCCTCCACTCGATTGCTGTGGGCATGTCGGCGTGGCACCACGAGATGTTATGTTTTCCATTGCAAATTTGTATTTTGTTGCTAAGCCTGTGTGGCGTGCTGTAAGACTTGACCTTAAGGTCCCTTTGCTACCTATTATTATTAATTTGTCCGCTTCATCGTTATTTTGTTGTATGGTTGTGATTACAGATGTTGTAGCTGTGCGAGCTAGCTACGATCCGGGACTAGTTCAGATTACAGAGGGTCTGGGGTAGTGTGCAGGGGTCCCGACAGAGGTATGTCGAGTCATATCGACTGTAGGACGTAACCATAGCTAGCATGGTCGTTTAGTCAAAAATTTCAAAATTTATTTTCTAAATCAAACCAACAAATTAATGTGAATAATTATTCTTCTCTTACCTGATTCTATTCTTTTCTCATCTCATACGAGATTTTATCTATTCAGAAACTCTATTTTTGAATTTAAATTGATCTCTCTTACCTCCATAATCTCTAAAGGATCGAGCCTTGTTTTGTGTTGTCCCAAATAAGTTAAATTAGAAGTGTTTTAATAGGGCTACCCTCCTATTTGTAGTAGCTCGAGTTTCGTTGCTTTT
Source organism: Ampelocalamus luodianensis (assembly GCA_036346255.1). NCBI lineage: Eukaryota > Viridiplantae > Streptophyta > Magnoliopsida > Poales > Poaceae > Ampelocalamus > Ampelocalamus luodianensis. The sequence goes on from CM070637.1 coordinate 14,956,077, forward strand.
GGTAGCTTTCCGGCTATCTGTCCTTGGGTTTAACAGAACATCCCCAATTAGGTTGCTCTATCCTTTCCCCTGTTCTCCTCGTCTTTTGGTGCTTTTCCCTCTTATCTATCGTGCTTCCTTCCTCTCGTCTATTAAACTTTGAGAAGTTTTGTGCGGATGGTTCGGACCCGCAACTCTGCAAGCGAGTTGACCAGTGAATCTCAATACCCGCCACCACCACCTCCTCCGGCAGTATGGCGGATCAAGGTTTGGGTCGGTTCATGGCAGCCGAACCACGGTGATGAGCTCAATGATGCGAGAATATGAACGGATGATGACTTAGCGAGCGGACAGCTGCGGCCCTTCTTGCAATAATGAACGAGCAGTCAAGCCACTCTGCGACACGCCACCATCACGGCTTTCCCGGTCAAAGTGGCGAGAATCCATGAGAACTCATCCACCTACATTCTCTAGGTCCTCACGAGCCATTGGATGCGGATGATTTGCTTGCGCTCAAGCGAAAGAAGCTTGCCATTACCGATGTGATGACCGTGAGGAAGTCACATATGCGACACACCAGCTGGAAGGTACCGCCGGAGAATGGTGGGAGAACTATTGTGCCGCCCATGAGAACCACGGAACATTGGTTGGGCTGAGTTTTGAAGCTTTCCGCCATTCCCACATCCACGATGGAAAGGTGGAAATGAAGAAGAATAATTCGCGGTGAAGCAAGGAAATATGTCCGTGAGTGAATATCTCAATAAATTCACTCAACTCTGCGATATGCTCAAGGGGCGTCGCTACGGATGATGCACGTCGAGCGTTTCAGCGTGGACTCAACCTAACTTGAAAGTTCAAGTCATTGGCAATGACTATGCAGATTTCCAGGCACACGGTGAACAAGGCTATGCTCATAGAAGAGTCTCGTCGTGGTGGCGAATCTCATAAAGGAAGATGATGCAACATGGTGCTCATCAAGGTCATTCCTGAGCTAGAATGAATGTGCGGCACCCTACCCATTTGCTCCTCTGTCATGTTCAAGACTCCAGACACGCGCCTCGCCCGCACGCACGGGGTTCGCAGCCCAACAACAACATCAACAACCGACCTCAAGAAATCCCAATCTGCGCGAGTCACTGTTTCAGCGCCCGGCAAGCGGGGCATTACGCGTTAGCGCATGCGAGGCAAGGTCCTCGCTGTCGATTCAACTTGGAGCTACTCAACGAACCCCATGCCGGAGCGGACGTGGAGCACCTCGAACTCCGTTGCACGGCTAAGACCCTATGTCTTATGGAAAGGCCGTGTGAACCACATCACCTGGAGGAAGCCCGAGCAGCCGGACGTCGTCTTTGGGTAAGTTCCTAGTAAATTCGATACACACTCTTGTTCTATTTGACTCTGGAGCTTCGCGTTCGTTTGTTTCACGGTTTTTGCTTGCAAAGCATCGGTTGAAGGTGTCAAACCTTAAGGCGCCTTGTTGGTTCAATCCCGGTTGGAGTTAGCGCGAACGGGGTTGCCCTAAGTTAAGATGATCATAGAAGGGTAGAATTCCTAGCCAACGATAATCATTGACACCAAATCCACGGATGTGATTTTGGGTATGGATTGGCTTGCTAAGCACCAAGCGATTTTGGATTGTGGTGGCGAAAGCATTGCCTTAGTCGATCAGGTGGGACTAAGTAAAATTTGAAGCCCCATGAAGAAGCATGATGGAGCTTTAGTCTGCGATGTCAAGACCCTATCCTTGGAAGATGTCTTGGTAGTCGAGAGATTTTCGGATGTTTTCTGATGAATTGCAGAATGCCACCGGCCAGGGACCTAGAGTTTGTCATCAACCTAGTTCGGGGAACGCACCAATTTCAAGAGACCCTACACTTTGCTGTTGATGATTTGGTCAGTGAAGAAGCAAATCGAAGAGATGCAAGAAAAAGGATTTGTCAGACCAAGTTCCTCACCTTGAGAGCCCACAATTTCTTTGTTGCAAAGAAAGATGGTACCCAAAGGATGTGTGTGGATTACAGCTCACTCAGCGAAGTCACCATCAAGAATAAGTACCCTCTACCGGGATTAATGATTTGTTTGATCGGTTGAAAGGAGCGGAGTGTTCTCTAAGATAGACTTAAGGTCGGGATACCATCAGTTGAAGATCCGCCAGAGGATATACCCAAGACAACTTTCTCAACCCGATATGGGTGTATGAGTTCACGGTCATATCTTTTGGATTGACCAATGCCCCTGCTTACTTTATGAACTTAATGAATAAAGTATTCATGGAGTATTTGGATAAGTTCGTTATTGTCTTCATTGATGACATTCTAGTATATTTCAAGAGTGAAGAAGAGCACGAAGAGCACCTTAGCTTGATTACGACTAGGCTTAGAGATCATCAACTCTATGCCAAATTCAGCAAGTGTGAGTTTTGGATGAAAGAGTTACTTTTAGGGACATGTCATATGCAGTAGAAGAGTCGCCGTTAACTTGTAAAGTCAGGGCGTGCTCAATTGGGAGTCACCCAAATCGGTACCTCGGTCAGTTTCCTTGGTATGGCGAGATATTACCGCGGTTTATAGAAGGTTTCTCCAAGATAACAAGACCCTCACTCGATTGTTGAAAAAGGAAAAGAAGTTCACTTGGGCGCGGATTGTGAGAAGAGTTTTCAAGAGTGAAGAAGCGCTAACCACGCTCGGTGTTGGTTTTGCGGATGTCAGAAAGGATTTTGAGATTTTACGTGATGCATCACGACAAGGTCTCGGTTGTGTCTGATGCAAGAAAGGAAGGTAGTAGCTTATGCTTCACGTCGATTGAGGCCTCATGAAGTAAATTACCCCACTCATGATTTGGAATTGGTGCGTAGTGCATGCTTTGAAAATATAGCGTCATTACCTCATTGGTAATGTTGTGAAGTCTACTTGATCATAAGAGCTTAAGTACATTTTCACCCAAGTGATCTCAATATGAGGCAAAGAAGATGGTTAGAGCTAATCAAGGATTACAACATTGGAATACATTACCACCTTGGCAAAGCTAATGTTGTAGTAGATGCTTTAAGTAGAAAGGTCTATTGCAATACCCTGATGATCAAGGAAAGTCGGCCCGACATTACATGAAGAATTTGAAGCTCAAGCTTGAATTGGTGAAGAAGGCTATTTGGCTACATTGGAAGTGCAACCAACTCTGAGTCGGATCGGGAGGCCCGGATCGAAGATACAGATATCAAAGAGATCAAAAGTAATATGAAGAAGGTAAATCCTAAGATTTTGAGAAGATGAAAAGGAACTATTTGGTTCGATAAGCGTATCGTGTCAGAACCAAAAGAGCTCAAGCGGTTGATCTTTGAAGGAAGCTCATGAAACCTTGTACTCCATTCACCACTGGAAGTGCTAAAATGTATCAAGATCTTAAGAAATGTATTGGTGGCCTAGTATGAAGCGAAGTTGCGAATACATAGCACGATCACGATGTTTGCCGGTGGGTTAAAGTGAGCATCGAGACCTCTTTGGACTCACTGCAACCGTTGTCGATCCTGAATGGAAATGGGAAGAAATTGGCATGGACTTCATCACCGATGCGCCAAGAACAAGAGTGGATATGATTCCATTTGGGTAATTGTAGATCGCAACAAAAGTTACCCACTTTATCCTAGTCAAGACCACCTACTCGGGAGGCAGGGCTTGCGAATTATATATGACAAGGATAGTATGCGGCATGGAGTGCCAAAGAAGATTGTGTCGGATCGAGGATCCCAGTTCACCTCAAGATTTTGGCGGTACGCACGATGGTTTGGGTACTAATTTGAATTTGATGCTGACCTATCATCCTCGAGACAGATGGGCAAGCAGAAAGAGTAAATCAAATCCTAGAAGACATGTTAGAGCCGCGCTCTAGAGAATCAAACCGTTGGGATCGGATGCTACCTTACTGCGAGTTTTCCTACAACAACAATCACCCGATCGAGCTTACAAATGTCCCGTTTGAAGCCCTTTACGGAGAAAGTGCGAGAACACCTGTATTGGTGAAGCGGAGAGGACATGTACTTGGGCGATATCACGAAGGAAGCCAAGATCAAGTCAAGACAATCGAGAGAAGCGAGAACAGCTCGGACTAGGCAAAAGAGCTATCTGAGATAACCGTCGTTGAGATTTAGCGTTAAGCCCTGAGATCATGTGTACAGAAGGTTTCACCTCTCAAAGAAATCGTCGTTTGAGTAGCGGAAGCTTGCACCAAGGTACATTGGACCTTTTCCAATCCTAGCGAGAAGAGGAGAAGTTGCTTACCAATTGGAGCTTAGCCTCAAGCTGTCGGATGTGCATAGCGTCTTCCATGTGTCTCGGCTAAAGAAGTGTCTGCGTGTGCGGAAGAGCGATGCCTCTAAAGCGATTGTCTGCAAGAAGATCTCACCTACAAGGAGCAACCCATCAAGATTACGGAAGTGTCAGGCGTGTAACAAGAAGCAAGATCCTTCGTTTACGCAAAGTTCGGTGGAGCAACCACACCAGAAGAAGCCACTGGGGCGTGAAGAGGACACGAAGGCGAGTTCCACCTATTCTCTAGTCGACTGAATCTAGGGTGAGATTCCCTTTAAGGTGTAGGTTTGTAACATCCCTAATTTGCGAGTTTTGAATTTTCAAAGAGTTCTAAAAATAACCATTTGGTTTAAGTTGCAAAAAGCTTAAAATTGAAATTTAGAAAATCAAAACCTTTTAAATGGAAATAATCCAACTTCAATTAAAATAAAAGTTAGTTTATTGGAGTTTCGAGGTTTTACTTGGATTTTGAGCTTTTATTGCATTTTCTGGATTTTAATTTGGTTTTCCTTTTGTTTGAAGCAAAAATCTATTTTGTTTGCAAAATTTAAAAACTAAAGTATAGCTAAAGTATTTTTATTAAGTTCTAAATAATTCAAGGATCTTACATGAATTTTCTAGAATTTTTAGACATTATTAACTATTTTCTAAAAAGCCTTTTGCTTTTGGATTTCTTTATTCGAAATCCTTGAAAATTCCTTTTACGGCTTTGGGCGAATCTCTCGGCCCGCCTCGCGCCGACCGCTCCGCTCCCCCTCTCGGGCACGTCCGTCGCAATCGGACGGCATTCCCAGACCACGCCCCCTCCCCGCGTCCGTCAAATCGGACGGTCCTGCTAAATCATCCTCCTCCGGACCCCCTTTCTTCCCGGCGGCGTGCGTGCGCGCGTGCGCGTGATCGCGCGGCATCTCCGTCCCTCACGCCCGTCGCCATCCTCGGTGGCGCGCCAGTCTGGCGTGCTCCACGCGCTCATTGCGCCCGCCTCGTCCGTCCGTCCCCTTTTCCCGTTTCCGCCGCCACCATTGGCCGGCGAAGCAAGCCCTCGCCGCCTTCCTCCTCGGGCCCCAGAGCTCTATTTAAAGCGCGCCTCGGGTCGCCTCCTTCCTCTTCCGTTTCCCCATCTCCCTCCTCCTCTCTCACCCTCCTTCCCCCATTTCCCGTTTCTTCGCGCGGCCGTGAAGCTCGCCGCCACCTCTAGCGCCGCCTCAGAGCCTCCTCGTCGTCATCGTCCCCACCTCCGGCATCGCCCGACTCGCGCCTACCTCGTGCGCACCTCCGCGTCCCGGACGCCCTCGAACACCGTCGTCGCCGACCGCCGCCATCGCCGCTTCCTCCATAAATCGCGATGGCCTTCGATGTATTGTGAGGACCGAATATTTAACTAGTAACACTTAACCTCCAAATGGTTACGGCGTTACTAATTAAACATTCTAAGCCTCGATGGACATATGCTTCCCAGTTGCAGCATCTGAACATCATCACAAAATTACACATCAATTCCATACACATACATCACTAAGTTCAACAACGACATACATAAAGTAAAGTTATTACAAAGAGAGCCGACCGGCCAAATAGAACAATATACAAGAATGGCGGAAGCAAAAGCGCCATAAGATGGCTAGAACAAAAGTCGGCCAGGTTAGCCACACACCCACAAGGCAACCGGCCAGGGCATGACTAGTCGCCCATAGCTACCACAACACTGACTCACAAAAGTGAGGCCCCTCGAGCTCACCTTCTTCCTCTGCAACAACAATTAAGCATAGCATCGAGCACAAAGATTGTCTTTGTACATAAGGCAGCGTGTGGAATAGCAGGACCTATTCATAAACTACATACAAGCTTATTTAGGTGGAGGTTGTATGTCTCATTTGCATGAAGCCAACTTTATTTGCAATAATGTAATATATTTCAAAAGCAAGTTTGCAAATCTGTTTTGTTATCAAAGTAACGATAAGTAAAGATACATACAAGTAACCACAGGTGACTATCCCAATAGCCACCACAACATATACGAATCCCGATTCGTACCACCCATCAAGTTTTAATTTAAAAGGTTGTAGTCTAACTCTTGAAAGACCTTGCCAAGCGTGTCCATAACCTAGGGCGAGGCTATTCGAATAGTTTTAACCTGCGGGGTGTACCAATGTACCCACACTTGACCGCCTTCAAGCCACAAGCACACTACTAGAAGGTATGCCGGCACGCTAAGTCCTCTGAGACATTTCCAATCTTGTGTATTAACTACGAGCCGCTCATATGGATAGAAATCCATATGCTTACATTACAAGCAGAAAGACAACCACGGGTTACGGAAACCTTCGGACACTACAATCTCCCACCTCCATCCCTCTGCGACTCCTGCGACTCGGGCCAATACACGCCAAAGTACTAAGTCAGAGGTCCCATACCCTCTAATGTGGTTATGCGCTAAAATGCTTGGTTTAGTGTAACAAGATGTTCGGTCCTTGTTGACGGGCACCATTCGATCACACCAAAATCACACCATCATACCATTGTGCCCAAATCTAAATCATTTTGTTTTCAGTTTTAGTTTTCATAAGTAGACATAGCACAAGGTGGAAATCATAATCATAATAAGTTTGATGTGATCAAGGTTATCGACAAGTCGATAACCGCCCATTTCTGAAACTAAGCATGGCTAAGCAATTAATTAAGTAAACTACTAAGTGACAGAGCCCATCCATGAACTCTAAATCACGACAAGTAACCTAGGCTCATGGTAGTAGAGGATAATCATTTGTTAAGGAAATGCATCTACTAGGCCAACTATTAACACAAAGTTGCAATGCATACATAGAATTTGTAATCAACATAAATACTTAAAATATTGGGATTAACATGATCAAGCGCTTGCCTTCTTGCTTGTTGCTCAATTTGTTGTGGAGGGTCGCTCTGGGATTACCGCAAATGTCGAATCCTAAGCGAGAGGCAAAAGAACCAAGAACAACCAATAAGGCGAGCCACAAATAAACCAATGAGCAAGCAACAATTATCCAGCGTGAAATTTATACATAAGGTAGAATACGAATATACCTAGATATAGAAGCTGGAAAAACCTAATTTGGATTTGTGGTGCAAAGATATTACCTAAACATCCATTTTAGCCATAATAAGGTCTGCGTGTAAAAATATTTTCTAGAGGTTTTCTGGACTTGAAAATTTTATGATAGGTTACTCTTGACATTTTAAGGCTATTACAAGTGGTTTCATCTCAATTGGAGTTAAAATGATTTAGTTATGATTTTCTAAGTTCTAAAACTAGCATATATCATTTCTCGGGAACATGAATAAGGACAAAGCCTAGTTCAAATTAAAGCATGTTTACTGAGGCCAAATTTACTAGGTTGAGATTGCCTGATTAGCAACTTCTGAGGAGGAAGTTATGTGTTTTATAAACTTTTCCATGAATTTTTAGACATCATCTTTCATTAAACAAGATCATCTTTGTTTAAATCATTTTCTGCTACAACATAGGGCCTAATTTCATTCTCAGTTAAAGTTCATACTATAACAAAGCTACGACAATGGAATCATTCAAAAGGAGTTAAAATGACAAAGTTAAGCACTTTTGAAATTTGAAACGACAAAGACTTAGGAGACTTTGAGCTCTCGGGAGGTCAACCGAACTGGAAGACCAAGGAGAGTCGTGGGCGTTGAGATCGATCAACGATCACGACCGGTCACGTGCCAGCGCGCGCGCAAGGAGGTCTACGCCTAACGAGAGGTCGTGACCGTCGGATCGAGATCTGGCGGTCCCCAGCACTAGGGAGGTTCTAAGGCTTTAAATCCAGGAAAGAGGTCGGGGCGGTCGAGAATCTCACGAGAGGAGGTCCCAACGGTCTAGATCTCGAGAGAGGGTCCTCGGCTAAATCCACGAAAGGAGTGCAGGCGGTGAGATCGGAAGGAGGAGGTCTTTGGCGGCTAAGATCTCTGAGGAGGTCTTAGCGCCAATGACCCTACCGGCGGATTTAGATCAATAGCCTCGTGAGATGGGATGTTGGGCCATCAGGCGCCTCAACGAATCTGGCCTTGGATCTTGGGATGGATGGCCCGATCAAGATTGCATCGGAGGGTCAGAATGTTCTCGGTCCGAGCCGTAGATCTAAAGGCGAGCGATAACGAGAGAATCAAGCGGTAGAGTTGCAAATAGGCGAAGAGGTCTGGCAGTTAGATCTCAATCTAACGGTCCCGAGTGGCGGAGGAGGTCCTACGGGTTTTATCGAGAGGAGAGTGCAGGCGGTTGATTAGACCTAGAGAGGTCTTGAGCGGTCGAGTCGCGCGCGAGAGTAGATCACGGCGCTAAAGGTTTTACAAATAAAACCTAACGCTTAGATCTAAAGCCGGAGAAGTCATGACAGCTAAGATCAAGGTTGGGGAGGTCTGAGGTTTTCTAACAGGGCCAGGGTGCTCTTTGCAAGGAGGACCTCGAGGAGGTCTTTTCAACGAGGACCTCGGGGAGATCCAGAAGGTGGTTTTACAAAAAAATGACCTCGAGGAGGTCTTTTGCGCAGAGTGGTCCTAGTGGCTCGGATGGAGTTCAAGAGGTCTTAAGCGGCTAGGATCTAACCGGGGAGGTCCTAGTGCGCTAAGGGCTTTGCAGGAAAGATCTAGCTGTCGAGATCTAATCCTAGGGAGGTCCTCAGCGGTTAAGATCGACCCAAAGAGGTCCTAGGACTTAGAAATTTCTGCGGAAACCCACCTCGGCACAGATCTAACACAGGGTGGTCTTAACGGCTATGAATACACAGGAGATCGGGAACTAGTGGCGCGCGAGTTTTGCGGCAAGACGGCATTAATGAGCAACCTCGGACAACATTAATGCCAATCATTGTATCACAAATCCTGCCGCGAGTGCGACACGGCAAAACGCGAAACACCTAAACGAGCTCACGCGGCGATGGGGACCTTGCGGCGCGCGGCGAGGCACCAATAAACTCGCAATAGTGTCGCGGACCTAGCGGAGCACTCGGCGGCGGCGGCGGCCTTAAGCGCCGCGGCGAGAATGGCGGAGGACAAGTCTTCGGCAAAAACGAAAATGACAAAACCGGCGCCACGAGCTAAGCTAGCTAGACCCTAAGCTCTAAGGGACCAAAATGAACTCACCGAGTGTAGGGAAGGTCGAGAGGAAGGCGGAGGGACTTGGAGAAGGTCGATGAAGTCCCGCGGTGATGTGTTCTTGGCGAAGGAGAAGAAGGCGACCTCGACCCGACAAGCGGCTCCCAACTTGACCACCTCTGCGATGGACAACCACGGCAAGTTAGAGAATGCTCGAGGTGCTCGAGATGACAAGAAAAACAGTGTAAACGTTGATGGAACCACTGGGCTCGAGCCGGCGGGGAGCTCAAGGGTGACAATGGAGAGTTCGGGGTGGTGGTGTTCTTGGGGTTTGAGTTTGAGGACCACTCAGCGAGGGAGCTCAAGCACGACCAAAGCGAAAAGGAAAAGGAGAGAAGTTTTGGGCTATGTATGGCACAGGGAGCTTGGCAGGGCTAGGGCAACCTCGTGAGCAAGAACCATGCCCACCCAGCGGCGCCTGACGAGGACAAGTGGCGAGCGGTGAAGACTTTGGAGGTTAAGGCGGCGGCAATAAATGCATGTCGATGAAAGAGCCGTTGACAAGAGGCAAAGGTGACATCTCACTTGCCCCAAGCGCTCGACCACGACACACGCGGTGCGGGAAAACCATGATGACCGGACCTCGGAGGTCGTGAGGAAGAAAGCAGGCGAGGGAGGTCTGGGCGTCCCGGTTGCTTGGGGTGGGGAGGTCTTGCGCGGCGAGGAGGTCTGGGAGGTCGTGAGCCCCGATGGACATCCACGGCTTGGACCACCCCAAGCGAGGCGCAAGAGCTCGGATCGGTGGGGAGGTCGTGGCGGTGGATGGAGATCAACGACTCGGCTTGCGCGCATAGCGGCTAGGGCCGAGTGCGGTGGCGGCGTGGTCCAACCAAGTCGGTTGAGTTGGGCTCGGTCGAGCAGTCGACTCAACGGTTTAGTTTTTGGTTTTAGAAGGCTGCTCTTTGGAGAAATGTTGAGCGACAAGCCGACTCGAAATTTCTGAAATTTTTACAGAGTTGGCTGACTCAAGCGAGGACCTAGCATAAAATTTTTAGAGGCTTGGTCTTTGAGGATTTTCCTCCAAAAATCTAGCTAGGTGCTGGTCAAGGTTTGACCAGATTTAAATTGGTTTGAGTGACCTCCAAAAATATTCAAACAATTTCTAAAATTGTGAAATTTTTGAGAGAGGTCACATACCATCCCAAGAACTTAGGAAAAACATTTCAGGAGATGATCAAGAGATTCGACAAGATTGTTTTGAAAGCTCAAGATTTGGATCAAAAGACTTGTGACTTCGTATTTCCATAGCTTCTTGTACAATACTTGCTTGGTACAATAGGAAATCTGGGATGTAAGAAAAGTTTTAATTTCCCTCATTTTCTTACATTTGAAACACAAGCCTAAAATTGGGATGTTACAACTCTCCCCTTACAAGAATCTCGTCCAGAGATTGGCTCACTCGGAAAAGAAAGAGGGTAGGCGAACATGGGCACGAGCACCATCGGTGCCATGCAAGCTTACGATTTTGAGCGTCTGCTTAGCCAAGTGGCCGTGCGAATCTTGGTTTTGGTGGTAGAAAATATGCCACTTTAGTTGTACGGAGGGACTACAGGTCGGATATACCAGGATTGTGATGAGAGATCTTTCTAGGTTCCATGGTTGATGGTGCAAGGTCGTTGTTAGTTGGTGGAAGCGATTTGTGCAGTTACTCCACTAACGAATGGGGCCTCGACTTGATAACTAGCTATCACGAGTCATCCCTCATGACTAGTTTGTTAAAGAGCTATGGCCCTCTAGGCCACGAAATTTGAGGCAATAACGGTATGTGATACCCAAGTTAAATAAGCGATGACATCCCGAAGGCATCTAGGGGTTGGGATAGATTAGCAAGAGATTTTTTTGGCGGCGGGATGGTACCGGGCTTGAGATAAAGACCAAAGCGAAGACCACCAAGAGCGACAAAAGATGGGGATAAAGGAAATGAGATACTCTGAATTGACTAAAATAGTATCGGGGCAAGGATTAACAAGAAGCGTGCCTAAGCGGCGTCGGGTACCTCTTGAGCTTTCCAGTGAGATGGGGTTGACTTGAGTCTGAACAACCCTCAGTCACGATCTTTGCGAGGAGCATGTGATCGAATCACGGGCGTGAAAAGCGAGAGGTTGCCCCAAGCTTCTTAGGACAATTGTAAGCATAATGACCACAGGTTTGCGGCGGAAACAAGTGACTACGGCGGTTGCGGAGGCGCCTGGCGACTCGCGGTACAGCGATTGGGGCACGGCTGCGGAGAGCGAGGGTTCTGCAACCTCCTTAGGACAACTATGCGCATAGTGACCCGCTTGCCATTGCGAGAAAAAGCAAGTGATATCGGCTATCTGTTGGCGCTTGCGCGATCCTCTAGCTTTCTCTTTACGGCCCGGCAACTCACGGATTCTCGGCCGTGTCGAAAGTCGGAAGGTATAAAGCGGTAATTTGTCCTGCGGCTCCACGGACAAATCATCCAAGAACTTCTGCTGTGCGGAAGCATTGGCGATTCGCGATACTTGTAGATGACCGAAGAAGCGATCGCTGAAGCTCTAATGACTGGCGATCACCAAGTTCATGCTACACTCTTTGGGATAGTGAGTGCTTCCTCGCGAGAAAACAAGTGACTATAGCGGTCGGACGGTTTCGGGTAGGTGGTCTTCATCACAATTCGGGCAAGGCGTGGTACACTCGCTGCTGAAGTGTCCTTCCTCACCACACGTCGGCGGACCATAACCTTCGAGGTTGCAACCTTTGGCGACATGGCTCTTTTACCATGGTCATAGCAAAGGGACCAAATCCATCACAATGTCGCTTGAGGCGCTTGCAATCCTTGTTTGGGCAGGTTGGGGCGAGGATGCCTTCATCCCAACCGACTTGCGACCTAGTCATTCTTGGCTTTGCCCGACATCTGGTATGAAGAGATGGGTTAATGCGCAACGAAAACTAGAAGGCTGAGCGGCGCGAAGAAAACGAGGACTAGGGAGTCTGTTTGAAAGTTGGGTGGGGATAGGTACTAAGATGGACAAGGGACAAGCCAGGCGAAAGCAAGGAAAAACCATTAGAATCTCCACCAAGCGAACTCGAAGCTCAAAACCAACATAAAACCAACGCAAAAGCTCAATTTACAAAAGCAATTCCACTGGTATGACTAACTCATTATGGAAGAGCGAGCAATCGGTTTAGGAAGGTGAAATTTGAAATCAACCTTGGCTTAAATCAGCTAAAAAGCAAGGTAAAACCACCTAATTGAGATTCGGACACGAAGCTAACTCATATCACTCCTTACCCTTTTATTCCCACAAGTTTTAGTTGAATTAACCTCTCATTTCCTACCTTAATTACTAACCACTAGCTAGCTGCCCAAATTTCTTTCTCCAAGCTCTCATGGTTCTCCCAAAACCAAGCTAATCGATAAAGGCTAATTTTTGAAAGGAAGAGAGGAACAACTTTTTCAAACTTAAGTGAGAGTAAGGTGAGATGAGCAAGCTAAGGCAGTGGGAGAAAAATTAGAGAACTTACTTAAGTTTTACAAACCTTTTGAAAGTAAGTTTTCAACATATTCTAAGCGACCAAGCTAGGGGTTTCTACGATCGGTATGGCTCGATACCAACTTTGTGAGGACCGGAATATTTAACTAGTAACACTTAACCTCCAAATGGTTAGGCGTTACTAATTAAACATTCTAAGCCTCGATGGACATATGCTTCCGAGTGCAGCATCGAACATCATCACAAAATTACACATCAATTCCATACACATACATCACTAAGTTCAACAACGACATACATAAAGTAAAGTTATTACAAAGAGAGCCGACCGGCCAAATAGAACAATATACAAGAATGACAGTGGAGCAAAAGCGCCATAAGATGGCTAGAACAAAAGTCGGCCGGTTAGCCACACACCCACAAGGCAACCGGCCAAGACATGACTAGTCGCCCATGGCTACCACAACACGACTCACAAAGTGAGGCCCTCGAGCTCACCTTCTTCCTCTGCAACAACAATTAAGCATAGCATCGAGCACAAGATTGTCTTTGTACCCTTAAGGCCGCGTGTGGAATAGCGGACCTATTCATAAACTACATGCAAGCTTATTTAGGTGGAGGTTGTATGTCTCATTTTGCATGAAGCCAACTTTATTTGCAATAATGTAATATATTTCAAAAGCAAGTTTGCAAATCTGTTTTGTTATCAAAGTAACGATGAAGTAAAGATACATACAAGTAACCACACAGGTGACTATCCCAATAGCCACCACAACATATACGAATCCCGATTCGTACCACCCATCAAGTTTTAATTTAAAGGTTGTAGTCTAACTCTTGAAAGACCTTGCCAAGCGTGTCCATAACCTGGGGCGAGGCTATTGAATAGTTTTAACCTGCGAGGGTGTACCAATGTACCCACACTTGGACGCCTTCAAGCCACAAGCACACTACAGAAGGTATGCCAGCCAGCTAAGTCCTCTGAGACATTTCCAATCTTGTGTATTAACTCTGAGCGCTCATATGGATAGAAATCCATATGCTTACATTACAAGCCAGAAAGACAACCACAGTTACGGAAACCTTCGGACACTACAATCTCCCACCTCCATCCCTCCTGCGACTCCTGCGACTGGGCCAATACACGCCAAAGTACTAAGTCAAGAGAGGTCCCATACCCTATAATGTGGTTATGCGCTAAAATGCTTGGTTTAGTGTAACAAGATGTTCGGTCCTTGTTGACCGGGCACCATTCGATCACACCCAAAATCACACCATCATACCATTGTGCCCAAGTCTAAATCATTTTGTTTTCAGTTTTAGTTTTCATAAGTAGACATAGCACAAGGTGGAAATCATAATCATAATAAGTTTGATGTGATCAAGGTTATCGACAAGTCGATAACCGCCATTTCTACGAAACTAAGCATGGCTAAGCAATTAATTAAGTAAACTACTAAGTGACAAGAGCCCATCCATGAACTCTAAATCACGACAAGTAACCTAGGCTCATGGTAGTAGAGGATAATCATTTGTTAAGGAAATGCATCTACTAGGCCAACTATTAACACAAAGTTGCAATGCATACATAAATTTGTAATCAACATAAATACTTAAAATATTGGGATTAACATGATCAAGCGCTTGCCTTCTTCTTTGTTGCTCAATTTGTTGTGGAGGGTCGCTCTCGGGATTACGCAAATGTCGAATCCTAAGCGAGAGGCAAAAGAACCAAGAACAACCAATAAGGCGAGCCACAAATAAACCAATGAGCAAGCAACAATTATCCAAAGCGTGAAATTTATACATAAGGTAGAATACTGAATATACCTAGATATAGAAGCTGGAAAAACCTAATTTGGATTTGTGGTGCAAAAGATATTACCTAAACATCCATTTTACCATAATAAGATCTTGTAGCAAAAATATTTTCTAGAGGTTTTGGACTTGAAAATTTTATGATAGGTTACTCTTGACATTTTAAGGCTATTACAAGTGGTTTCATCTCAATTGGAGTTAAAATGATTTAGTTATGATTTTTCTAAGTTCTAAAACTAGCATATATCATTTCTCGGGAACATGAATAAGGACAAAGCCTAGTTCAAATTAAAGCATGTTTACAGGCCAAATTTACTAGGTTGAGATTGCCTGATTCGCAACTTCTGAGGAAGTTATGTGTTTTATAAACTTTTCCATGAATTTTTAGACATCATCTTTCATTAAACAAGATCATCTTTGTTTAAATCATTTTACTGCTACAACATAGGGCCTAATTTCATTCTCAGTTAAAGTTCATACTATAACAAAGCTCGACAAGCTGGAATCATTCAAAAGGAGTTAAAATGACAAAGTTAAGCACTTTTGAAATTTGAAACAGCAAAAGACTTAGGAGACTTTGAGCTCTCGGGAGGTCCAACCAATGGAAGACCAAGGAGAGGTGGTGGGCCGTTGAGATCGATCAACGATCACGACGGTGCGTGCCTGAGCGCCGCGCAAGGAGGTCTACGCCTACGAGAGTGCGTGACCGTCGGATCGAGATCTGGCGGTCCAGAAACACTAGAGGAGGTTCTAAGGCTTTAAATCCAAGGAAAGAGGTGGGACGGTCGAGAATCTCACGAGAGGAGGTCCCAGCGGTCTAGATCTCCGAGAGAGAGGTCCTCGGCTAAATCCACGAGAAGGAAGTGCAGGCGGTGAGATCGGAAGGAGGAGGTCTTTGGCGGCTAAGATCTCTGAGGAGGTCTTAGCGCAATGACCCTACCGAGCGGATTTAGATCAATGGCCTCGTGAGATGGGATGTTGGGCCATCGGCGCCTCAACGAATCTGGGCCTTGGATCTTGGGATGGATGGCGAGATCAAGATTGCATCGGGAGAAGTCAAGATGTTCTCGGATCCGAGCCGTAGATCTAAAGCGAGCGATAACGAGAGAATCAAGCGGTAGAGTTGCAAATAGGCGAAGAGGTCTGGCAGTTAGATCTCAATCTAACGGTCCGAGTAGCGAGGAGGTCCTACGGGTTTTATCGGAGGGAGTGCAGGCGGTTGATTAGACCTAGAGAGTCTTGAGCGGTCGAACAGCGGAGGTAGATCGGCGCTAAAGGTTTTACAAATAAAACCTAGCGCTTCGGATCTAAAGCCGAGGAAGTCATGACAGCTAAGATCAAGGTTGGGGAGGTCTGAGGTTTTCTAACAGGGCCAGGGGTGCTCTTTTTGCAAGGAGGACCTCGAGGAGGTCTTTTCCAACGAGGACCTCGGGAGATCCAGAAGGTGGTTTTACAAAAAATGACCTCGAGGAGGTCTTTTTGCGAGAGTGGTCCTAGTGGCTCGGATGGAGTTCAAGAGGTCTTAAGCGGCTAGGATCTAACCGGGGAGGTCCTAGTGCGCTAAGGGCTTCTGGGAAAGATCTAGCTGTCGGATCTAATCCTAGGGAGGTCCTCAGCGGTTAGATCGACCCAAGAGGTCCTAGGACTTAGAAATTTCTGCGAAAACCCACCTCGGCGCAGATCTAACACAGGGTGGTCTTAACGGCTATGAATACACAGGAGATCGGGAACTAGTAGGCGCGAGTTTCTGCGCAAGACGGCATTAATGAGCAACCTCGGACAACATTAATGCCAATCATTGTATCACAAATCCTGCCGAAATGCGACCGGCAAAGCAGAAACACCTAAGCGAGCTCACCGCGGCGATGGGGACCTTGCGGCGCCGACCGAGGCACCAATAAACTTCGCAATAGTGTCGCGGACCTAGGCGGAGCACTCTCGGCGGCGGCGACCTTAGCCGCCGGCCGTGAATGGCGGAGGACAAGTCTTGGCAAAAACCGAAAATGACAAAACCGGCGCCACGAGCTAAGCTAGCTAGACCTAAGCTCTAAGGGACCAAAATGAACTCACGAGTGTAGGGAAGGTCGGAGGAAGGCGGAGGGACTTGGAGAAGGTCGATGAAGTCCAGCGGTGATGTGTTTGCGCGAAGGAGAAGAGAGCGACCTCGACCCGACAAGCGGCTCCCCAACCCGACCACCTCTGCGATGGACAACCACGGCAAGTTAGAGAATGCTCGAGGTGCTCGAGATGACAAGAAAAGCAGTAGAACGTTGATGGAACCACTTTGGGCTCGAGCTTGGCGAGGAGCTCAAGGGTGACAATGGAGGTTCGGGGTGGTGGTGTTCTTGGGGTTTGAGTTTGAGGACCACTCAGCGAGGAGCTCAAGCACGGCCAAGAACGAAAAGGAAAAGGAGAGAAGTTTTGGGCTATGTATAGCACGGGAGCTTGGCAAGGGCTAGGGCAACCTCGTGAGCAGAACCATGCCCACCTAGCGGCACGCCGGCGAGGACAAGTGGCGAAGCGGTGAAGACTTTGGAGGTTAAAGGCGGCAATAAATGCATGTCGATGAAAGAGCCGTTGACAAGAGGCAAAGGTGACATCTCACCCCCCAACTGCTCGACCACGACACACGCGCGGGTGCGGGAAAACCATGATGACGGACCTCCGGGAGTCGTGAGGAAGAAAGCGAGGCGAGGGAGGTCTGGGCGTCCCAGTTGCTTGGGTGGGGAGGTCTTGCGCGGCGAGGAGGTCTGGGAGGTCGTGAGCCGCGATGGACATCCACGGCTTGGACCACCCCAAGCGGCGGGCGCTTAAGAGCTCGGATCGGTGGGAGGTGCGTGGCGGTGGATGGAGATCAACGACTCGACTGCGCCGCGCGACTAGGGCGAGTCGGCGGCGGCGTGGTCCAACCAAGTCGGTTGAGTTGGGCTCGGTCGAGCCGAGTCGACTCAACGATTTAGTTTTTACGGTTTTAGAAGGGTGCTCTTTGGAGAAATGTTCGAGCGACAAGCCGACTCGAAATTCTGAAATTTTACAGAGTTGGTGACTCAACGAGGACCTAGCATAAAATTTTTAGAGGCTTGGTCTTTGAGGATTTTCCTCCAAAAATCTAGCTAGGTGCTGGTCAAGGTTTGACCAGTTTAAATTGGTTTAGTGACCTCCAAAAATATTCAAACAATTTCTAAAATTGTGAAATTTTGGAGAGGTCACATACCATCCAGAACTTAGGAAAAACATTTCGGGGAGATGATCAAGAGATTCGACAAGATTGTTTTGAAAGCTCAAGATTTGGATCAAAAGACTTGTGACTTCGTATTTCCATAGCTTCTTGTACAATACTTGCTTGGTACAATAGGAAATCAGGGATGTAAGAAAAAGTTTTAATTTCCCCTCATTTTCTTACATTTGAAACACAAGCCTAAAATTGGGATATTCTGACGCGCGCGTCCTCGGACTAGTGAGCAACGAGATCGCCTCGCTCCCCTCTAGCCTCTGGTGTCCTCGCGAGTCGACTAACCCGGCCAAGCGCGGCGAGCCTTGGGCCCCGGCGCCGGCCGGCGGGTGCCGGCGTGGCCGCCATCTCGGCGCCACATCACGGCCACCACCCCTCGGGCCTCGTGGTGGGCATCACGTGGAGGCCCATGTGGCACTCCCCTCCCCTCTTTTCCGAGCTCGGTGGACCTAGTCCATGTGTGCCATCTCGCGGCGAGTGGGCCCCACATGTCGATTTCTTTTCTTTATTTTTCTTCGAGCAATTTCCTCGGTGGCGTCGGTGACGTCATATTGACCTTTTCCTTTACAAAAATAATTCAGAAAATCAGAAAAATCCCCAAATCTTTCATTTTATGTGTTTTCCAACTTCGGAAGGCCATAACTTCTTCGTTCGAACTCCGATTCGAGTAATTCAAATTTCTAAATTCACCTAAAATCCCCCTCTTGCTGTTAGTGCTAATTTGGTATTTATTTGGAGTTGTTTTATTTATTTTGCTATTTCCGCACGTGTAGAAAGCGGCTTTTGGAAGATTTCGGATCAAACGGCCAGAAGCACGCAACTCTTCAACGAAGGCAAGTCATAGCCCTTTGATCATTTTAGACCCATCTTTATAAAACTATATTGTTTTATATTCATGCATCGCTAGTTTTATATTAAATTGTTTGAGGATAGATAATTACCAAATCGATGTCGCCTCCTTGGTAAATTGCTATCGACATGTATCCTTGAATGACATGAACCCTTGGACACCATAGGAGGGTTTATTTTAGTTCGACATTGATAAATTACCAACTCGGGTATCGTATTATGCTTAGCCACCGCTTTGGTTATGCGTCGGGACTCATGATCACATGCTTATAAAAGAGCGTGACTAAAGAAATTATGGAATCGTCAAGCGCGGCCACTTTTATTAAAGATGTTGTGCCAAGGCTAGGGTGGTCTTTGGCGGGTTGAGCGAAAATGTTTTATGCTCGGGCGAGTGGATGGTGGTAAGTGTGGGTGCCGTGCTTGCATCGGGCGTGGATTAGTCTCGCCTAAGCAACCAACTAAGGACTTAACCTTGAACCATTGATCGGGTCACATCGTGCAACCACATGTCGAGATGGGTGGACTGGCCAAATAATTAGCAATGGTAGCTAGGTTACGTCAGCGGTGGAGCGTCTTTGAATCGCTAAGCGCAAGAGGGCGCGAATCTAGCGGTGCGGCTTCGTTAGAAGCGAAACCTTAGCGGGCGGCTCTTAGCGATTCAAAGCTTTGTAACGGCCTTGTGATAATCTCTTAGTCACACGCCTCGGTAGCGTGAAGCGCTGGCGATATAAGATGATTATCTCTTGTGGGTAAAGTTGTACAACCTCTGCGAGTGTATAAAAACTATTCGAATAGCCGTGTCCCGGTTATGGACATGCCGGTGATTTCACGCAAAGGTAGATGTTTTCTTTAAAATGGTGGAGTTGATGGTTTTGGATGGAAAGGTTGGGTTGATCTCTAGTGGTTTCAAAAGCTGAACTACTTATGTACTATTCTTTTAAAATTGTGCTTTTAATCTACTTATCGTATTCTTGTTAAATCTTTGCTTTCTGCAAAAGTAAACATAAAGCTATCCTTGTCGAGCCTAGCATGAATAATAATTGCATCTTGTTCCCTATGACTTGCTGAGTACATTCAAAGTACTCACGGCTTGCGCCATGTGTGATCAATCTCCACGGAAGAACGGTGAATTGAGTATTATGAAGAAGAGTATCACGAAGACTTTGCGAACTAGGTGCGTCCTCCACTCGATTGCACATGGGCATGTCGCGTGGCCACCACGAATGTTATGTTTTCCTTGTATTTGTATTTTGTTGCTAAGCCCTGTGTGGCGTACTCTGTAAGACTTGACCTTAAGGTCCCTTTTGCTACCTATTATTATTAATTTGTCCGCTCCATCGTTATTTTATTGTATGGTTGTGATTACAGATGTTGTGGCTGTGCGAGCTAGCTCTTGATCAGGACTAGTTCGAGAATGCAGAGGGTCTGGGGTAGTGTGCCGGGGTCAGCCAGGGCTTCTATGGGCATTCGAAGAAAGTATAAAGGGGAGACGACATCACAAAGAAGAAGAAGGTGAACAGCTTATGCTCTGTAGAGCACAATGAGAAGCATTGTCTATAAAAGAAAAAGGAAGAGGGCCAATACTTTAGCAGTGACACGAGGAATAGAAGCGGGCGTGGAGGCTAGAGTGGCCAAGGCGGCAAAGGAGGACGTGGAGACTAGACTAGGCAAGGCGGTGGAGACAGATCCCGTGATAAGTCACATGTCAAGTGTTTTGAATGTGAAGAATTTTTCACTATACGTCGGAGTGTCGCAGCCATATAAAGTTCTTCAACTGCGACAAGTACGGGCATTACGCTTTGGATTGCCGAAACAAGAAGAAGAACGAGGAGGTAAACCTCACTCGAGCCAGTGAAGATGACGAGCCTACTCTGCTTCTCTCCTTATGTGTCAACGAGGCGCCGGTCATAGTGATGTTGAACGAGAAAAACGTAGTTCCTAAACTACGAACGGAGGGAGGCAACCATGATCACACTGATCAGTGGTACTTGAACAATGGAGCAAGCAATCACATGACGGGAGATTGGTCCATGTTCCGTGAGCTTGACGAGAAAATTTCAGGGAAAGTCAAGTTTGGCGATGGCTCCGCGGTACAGATAAAAGGCAAAGGAACAATGCTTCTGAAATGCAAGAATAGAGATCAGAGGATGCTAACTAAAATTTATTTTATACCAAGTCTGTGTAACAACATACTCAGTCTCAGGCAGTTGGTGGAACGGGGGTACAGGGTGGAGCTGAAGGATGAGTTCTTGCGTGTCCACGATAAGAACAAAGATCTGTTGATGAAGGTGAAAAAAGTCCCTGAACCGGTTGTACAAAATTTCTCTGAAAACTTGTAAGCCGGTTTGTTTGAATGACAGCCTGGAAGAGCCAGAGTCAAACTTGGGTGTCGAGACCCATCCCGAGGAGGTCTTACAGGGTCTCACGGAGGTCCTCCAAGACCACCCAGGAGATCCCTAAGACCTCTCGGAGGTTCCCATGACCACCCAGGAGATCCCTAAGGACCACCTAGATGTCCTGGTCACTATGCCCTGAGCTAGTCCCAAGATCAGATCGCTAGTTCGCACAAACCCAACATCGGTGTCATCACATCCATAACAACAAACTTAAGATGAAGCAGACAAATTAACAATAATTAAACAAAAGACCTTATGGTCAAGCTTTGTTTACAAAGGGGCCACGTAGGGCCAACAACAAAAGAGAACTGCAGTGGAAACAAAACACAGCCAGAAGTCATTCGATGAGCCACAGGCTATCGAGTGGAGGACATCCTCTAGTCCACAAAATCTTCAATGAACTCCTCCTGATAGTGCTCGGAGCACCCAGGGAGGTCTTCGGCTGCTGATTAACCAGAGGGCACAAAGCTTTGAGTACTTTGAATGTACTCAATAAGTCATAGGGAAATGAATGCAATTAAAGTTCATGTGAGGCTTGACAAAGAGGAGCTGTAATGGTTAGTTTGCATAAAGCAGCATTTATCGGAAATACCATAAGTAGATTGCAAGGAACAAGCTAAAAGAGATAGTACATAAGTAAACATTTCTTTGAAAATAACCCATGGACATCCTGTCCACACCCCGGCCACTTGGGTCACACAGAACACGACCACAACCACCAAAGAGTACTCACGACCACTATTTAGAAAAAAGTCTACCTCTTGTGTGAAAGAACCGGGCGTGTCCATAACCGAGGACGGGGCTATTCGAATAGATTTTACACTCTGTAGAGGTTATGCACTTTACCCACAAGACACGAGTTCTCTAGTTGGCTTAGCACCCGTCGATGCCGCTGCTCACTACCTTTGGTAAGCAGACTAGAGAACGTGACAAGGCCTTTACAAAGGTCAGTCCTGGCTTAGTTCTGCCTGCTAAGGTTTCGCCATGCTGGGCCCCCTTTTACGCCATTCGACAGCCACGATAGAGCCACACCAGGACCTGACTAATTAGTTGGCCAGGACCACCCCAGAATGGACTTGTGGTTGCACAAATATGAGCTAGATCGATGGCATACAAGGTTAAATCCATAGTTGGCTGCTCACGCAAGACAAACCACAACCCAGTGTGCAAAGCACCCACTTCTCACTCCCTGCCTTCTTGCCTGAGCATAAAACATTTTCGGTTTAACCAGCCAAATGACCTCCCTAGTCATGGCACACATCTTTTAAGAGAGGTGGCATTGCAAAAAGACCAGAAGGTCCTAAGGACGTTGTGACCACCAAGGTGGTTTTTGCAAAAAGACCAGGAGGTCCTGAGAACAAGGAGGATCACGATAGAGTGGGGCTGCTAGATTTCGATCAGACGGAGCAGAACGGAAGGAACGTTCGGACCATCCAAAGGTTGCAACGCGATCTAGCCGCTCAACTAGATCGTGTGGCCTGAAATGATGGGACGTTCGGACCAACCGAAAATGCCAACAAGATCAGGTCGTCCGACACAGATCGGATGGCCCAAAAAGGATGGGACGTCCGGACTGTGCGAAGGTCCGAACGAACACGAGGGAAAACTCCAAAAGGACAAAGGGGAGGTCCAAATGAACACAGGAAGGTCCAAATGAACACGGGGAGGTCCCAAAGGACATAGGGAGGTCCAAAATAAACCAGAGCTTTGCATTAGTTGAAGTTCAATTAATTCATATTAAATCTCCAAATTTCCAAAATCTGCAAGTTAAGCTTGCACAAAACACTAAAACCGAATGGTTATTTTTATTTTGAAAGCCTTTTAAGAACTCTAGGAAATTGGGATGTTACAAACCTACACCCCTTAAAGGGAATCTCGACCCTGAGATTCGGGCTGGCTAGGAAATAGGTGCGGGAACTTGGTCTTCAAGTTCTCTTCGTGCTCCCAAGTGGCTTCTTCCTCAGAGTGGTTGCTCCACTAGACCTTGCAGAACCAGATGACCTTGCTTCTTGTTACCCGCTCAGACACTTCCAGAATCTTGACAGGTTGCTCCTTGAAAGTGAGGTCTTCTTGGAGGTTCACTGCTTCTAAGGGCACTTGCTTTTCTGGCACACGCAAACACTTCCTCAACTGGGATATATGAAAGACGTCATGCACTTCAGACAACTAAGGTGGGAGCTCCAACTTGTATGCAACATTCCCTTTTCTGGCAAGAACTGAAAACGGCCCAATGAACCTGGGTGCAAGCTTTCCACTAACTCTGAACCGGCGTAGTACTTTGAGAGGTGACACCTTAAGATACACCTGATATCCAGGAGCAAAGGCTAGATCTCGGCGACGGTTATCTGCGTAGTTCTTTTGTCTGGACTGAGCAGTCTTCAACTTCTCCCTTATGGATCTCACTTGATCTTCAGCTTCTTTCAGGATTTCTGGTCTAAGCACTTGTCCTTCTCTTCACTCGGTCCAATACAAAGGGGTCCTACACTTCCTTCCATAGAGGGCTTCAAAAGGGGACAAGTGAAGGCTTGATTGGTAGTTTTTGTTGTAAGAAAACTCGGCATAAGGTAGCATTCGGTCCCAACTGGTCTTGTTCTCTAGAGCACAGGCTCTCAACATGTCTTCTAGAATCTGATTAACTCTTTCAGTTTGGCCATCTGTTTGAGGGTGATAGGCTGTGCTGAAATCCAAGTTGATGCCCAAAACACCGTGCAACTTCTGCCAAAACCTTGAGGTAAACCATGCTGACACACAATCCTTGCCATGTAAATTTCTGCAAGTCTGTCTCCCAAGTAGGTGGTCTTGACTGGAATAAAGTGGGCAACCTTGGTTTGACGATCCACGATTACCCAGATGGAGTCATAACTGGCTTGGGTCCTTGGTAGACCAATGATAAGGTCTATGCCAATTTCCTCCCATTTCCATCCTAGTATGCTTAAGGGTTGCAAGAGTCCAGGAGGTCTTTGATGTTCGGCTTTGACTCGTTGGCAAATATCACACTATGCCACATACTCAGCTATCTCACACTTCATGCTAGGCCACCAATAGAACTCCTTGAGGTCTTGATACATCTCCGTGCTTCCAGGATGGATGGAATACAAAGTCTCATGAGCTTCTTTAAGTATCAGCTGCTTGAGTTCTCTCTGGTCTGGTACACAAATGCGTTTGTCGAACCACACTGTTCCGTGTTCATCCTCTGAAAACCGAAGGGACTTACCCTTCTTCATGTTGCTTTTGATCTCCTGGATGTCCACATCTTTGGTTTGAGCTTTCATGATTTGATCTTGAAGGGTGGGTTGGACTTCTAAAGCAGCCAAAAAGCCTTCTTCCACCAACTCGAGCTTGAGCTTTTGGAACTCTTCATGAAGTGTCGGCTGGCTTTCCTTGATCATCAAAGTGTTGGAGTAGACCTTCCTGCTCAATGCATCGGCTACCACATTGACCTTGTCTGGGTGATAGTGGATACTAACATTGTAATCCTTGATCAATTCCAATAATCTTCTTTGCCTCATATTGAGACCAGCTTGGGTGAAAATATACTCAAGCTCTTATGATCAGTGTACACTTCACAACGATTTCCAATGAGATAATGACGCTATATCTTTAAGGCATGCACTACGGCAGCCAATTCTAGATCGTGGGGTAGTTGACTTCATGAGGTCTTAGATGCCGAGAAGTATAAGCTACTACCTTTATTTCTTGCATCAGAATACATCTAAGACCTTGTCGGGATGCATCACAGTAAATTTCAAAGTCCTTTTTGGCATCTAGTAAAATCAGCACAGGGGCGGAGGTCAGACGCTTCTTCAATTCTTGGAAGCACTGCTCACACTCGGGCGTCCAAGTAAACTTCTTCTCTTTCTTCAACAACTGAGTAAGAGGTTATGATATCTTGGAGAACTCTTCTATGAACCAACGGTAGTAACTCGCCGTGCCGAGAAAACTCCTGACTTGAGGTACTGACTTGGGGGATTTTCAATTGAGCACATCTTGAACCTTACCGGGGATGACAGCAACTCCTTTCTCAAACACGACATGCCCTAGGAAGGTAGCCTTCTTCATCCAAAACTCACACTTATTGAACTTTGCATATAGTTGATGATCTCTGAGCTTGTTCAGGGCCAAGCGAAGGTGCTCTTCATGCTCTTCTTCACTCTTAGAGTACACTAGGATGTCATCAATAAAGACAATGACAAACTTATCCAAGTACTCCATGAATACTATATTCATCAAGTTCATAAAGTAAGCAGGGGCGTTAGTCAAACCAAAAGACATGATAGTGCACTCAAACATACCATATCGGGTTGAAAAGGATGTTTTGGGGATGTCTTCTTGGCGAATCTTCAGCTGGTGGTATCCAGACCTCAAGTCTATCTTGGAGGATACTCCTGCTCCTTTTAGCTGGTCAAACAGGTCATCTATTCTAGGTAGATGGTACTTGTTCTTGATGGTGACTTCATTGAGTGCTCTATAGTCCACACACAATCGCTGAGTACCACCCTTCTTGGCAACAAAGATCACTGGAGCTCCCCAAGGTGAGGAACTCGATCTGATGAAACCTTTCTCGAGCATCTCCTCAATCTGCTTCTTTAATTCCACTAGGTCTTGAACAGGGAGATGATAAGGTCTCTTGGCTATAGGAGCAGTCCTTGGGACTAGATCGATATAGCTTTGATACCACCGCTATCTAGACCCAACCCGAGGAGGTCTTACAGGGTCTTATAGAGGTCCTCCAAGACCACCCAAGCGATCCCTAAGACCTCTCGGAGGTTCCCCAGGACCACCCAGGAGATCCCTAAGGACCACCTGGATGTCCTGGTCACTGTGCCCTGAGCTAGTCCTATGATCAGATCGCTAGCTCGCACAGACCCAACATCGGTGTCATCATATCCATAACAACAAACTTAAGATGAAGCAGACAAATTAACAATAATTAAACAAAAGACCTTATGGTCAAGCTTTGTTTACAGAGGGGCCACGCAAGGCCAACAACAAAAGAGAACTACAGTGGAAACAAAACACAGCGCGAAGCCATTCGACGAGCCACAGGCTATCGAGTGAAGGACGTCCCCTACTCCACAAAATCTTCAATGAACTCCTCCTGATAGTGCTCGGAGCACCCAGGGAGGTCTTCGACTGTTGATTAACCAGAGGGCACAAAGCCATGAGTATTTTGAATGTACTTACGGAAATGAATGCAATTAAAGTTCATGTGAGGCTTGACAAAGGGGAGCTGTAATGGTTAGTTTACATAAAGCAGCATTTACCGGAAATACCATAAGTAGATTGCAAGACACAAGCTGAAAGAGATAATACATAAGTAAACAAGTTCTTTGAAAATAACCCATGGACATCCTGTCCACACCACGACCACTTGGGTCACACAGAACACGACCACAACCACCAAAGAGTACTCACGACCACTATTTAGAAAAAGTCTACCCCTTGCGTGAAAGAACCGGGCGTGTCCATAACCGAGGACGTGGCTATTCGAATAGATTTTACACTCTGCAGAGGTTCTGCACTTTACCCACAAGACACAAGTTCTCTAGTTGGTTTGGCACCCGTCGATGCCGCTGCTCACTACCTTTAGTAAGAAAACTAGAGTACGTGACAAGGCCTTTACAAAGGTTAGTCCTGGCTTGGTCCTACCTGCTAAGGTTTTGTCATGCTGGGCCCCCTCTTGCGCCATTCGACAGCCACGACAGAGCCGCACTAGGACAAACCACAACCTAGTGTGCAAAGCACCCACTTCTCACTCCCTGCCTTCTTGCCTGAGCATAAAACATTTTTGGTTTAACTGGCCAAATGACCACCCTGGTCATGGCACACATCTTTTAACAGAGGTCGCATTGCCCCGGTTCCATAGCTAATTAGTCAAGTTCAACATTATTGGGTTCAACCCGGCTAAAGGATCACCCTAGTCCTGGCACAACATATTTTAGCAATAATGGCATTGCCACTGTTTCACCATTCATTAGTTAAGTTTAATCATTGATGAGTCATGAGACCGAGAGACCAATGTCTACTTAGAGCATGGCTAAGCATGAAACGCATCCATGTTGGTATACAAAGACAACCAACTAAAGGGAAACCCCCTCCTGAGGTGACAAGGGATTTATGCCATTCAAGGATACATATCTATTGCAATTTAGCAAGGGGGCATAACGGCGAATGGGTAATTAACTTAGCCCGAAACCATTTTTATAAAGCTAGCCATGCATGCTCATAACAAAACAATATACTTTTTGCAAAATGGGTTCAACATGATCAAGGTCTATGACTTGCCTTCACTATAGAATTGAGCTTTTTCGGTGGAAATTGCTAGGTCCAGGAGGTCTTCAGAGCAACCGGATCCTACACGTGCGAAACAAAAACAAGTAAATAGAGTGAATCCACAAAACTTCCAAAGAAAGAGCCAAACTAAAGCCAAAAGAAAGACACAGAGTCAAGGCCAAGGTAGGGGCTTGAACCACTCGGATCAGAGCTCCAAACGAAGAGAAAGAGTTCTGCTGGAGGGAGGTCTAAGGCACTGGGACACCAAAGGAGGCGGAGGCCTCACTAGTGCTTTATAGGCATGGGGGAGGTCCTGAGAGAGAGAAGGACGACGCATTAAATGCTCAAAACGGGAGCAGGTGTTGAAAGGGAAAAGGAGCGGGTAAAAGAAGTGACAACAGATGCACAGGAGTACAAAGGAGGTGATCGCCTTTAATGCGATGCAACAACATTTAATGCGCGTAGACTCTCGTTGTACTGGGACAAGACGAGAGGAAGAAGGTGAGCAGGACTAACAAGATGGACCAGCCAAAGCTCAGGTGGGAGGTCCTGAGGAGATCCCACAGAGGGCAAGGGAGGTCCTGACCCATAGAGGGTGGTCTTTGCAAAAAGACCAGAGGTCGTGACCACGGAGGGTGGTCTTGACCAAGAGGGTGGTCTTTGTAAAAAGACCAGGAGGTTGTGACCGCAGAGGGTGGTCTTTGCAAAAAGGCCAGAAGGTCCTGAGGACAAGGAGGTCCTGAGGAGGTTGTGACCGCAAAGGTGGTCTTTGCAAAAAGACCAGGAGGTCCTGAGGACAAGGAGGATCACGATAGAGTGGGGTTGCCAGATTTCGATTGGACAGAGCAGAACGAAAGGAACATTCGGACCGTCCAGAGGTTGCAACGCGATCTAGCCGCTCAACTAGATCGGGTGGCCCTAAATGATGGGACATTCGGACCAACCGAACATGCCAACAAGATCAGGCTGTCCGACACAGATTGGATGGCTAAAAAAGGATGGGACTTCTGGACTGAGCGGAAGGTCCGAACGAACACAAGGGAAAAAAAATGCAAAAGGACAAAGGGGAGGTCCAAATGAACACAGGGAGATCCAAATGAACACGTGAAGGTCCTAAGGGACACGGGGAGGTCCAAAATAAACTAAAGCTTCGCATTAGTTGAAGTTCAATTAATTCATATTAAATCTCTAAATTTCCAACATCTGCAAGTTAAGTTTGAGCAAAACATCAAAACCAAATGGTTATTTTTATTTTGAAAGCTTTTTAAGAACTCTAGGAAATTGAGATGTTACGTTGGGTATCCAACAAGGACATGGTGAAACCCTAGGGCGGCACGCAGTTGGCGCAGAAGATGCAATAGACAGAGCCTCGGGAGATCCGGATGACATGCAGCAAGACGCGCAGAGTACTGCACGGGGCGGCGAGTCCCGCGGCATGCAAGTGCAGGAGGCAGGCCGGCCATGTTCTGGGGCTCCAAGGCTGGCATGGCGTGATCAATGCAGTGGTTCTCAAACGCATGCATGCACGGCAGGAGGCGTGCATGCAGCCGGTGCTGCTGGCTCCCACAGTGGGTCCCACGCAAGGAAGGACAGTAGTATAGTGACAAGGGGGAGAACAGCAACGTCCCTGGTGCGGAAGGCGACATCAGAGAGCAAGTCACAGAGCGGGTGCGATCTACAATCTTGCAAAAGTGCGTTGCTGCTGAGAAGAAATAGCTGAAGTTGTTAGAAGTTGAAAAGAGGAAGGCTCAGGCTAGGTTTTTGCATATCCAACGGGCAGCCAAGATTGTATGCAGCCAAAGAGAAACAGAGAAGAGGAAATTGAAACAGCAAACATCAGAGGGCAAAGAGACAGAGAGGTGAGTATTTGAAACAGCGAGGAAGTCCTCACAGTTCTGCCCACACTAATTACATCAAGCATGCAGATTTTCTTTCATCAAAAGGTTTTGGAAACAAGAGAGAATATTGCTATGATCATGGAGAAGAAACAAGATTAAGGGGGTGATTGATAGAATTAATCTTGTTTTGGTTTCTAAGTTTAGATTTTTTTTTGTGTCCGTATCCGATCCGAGTTGGTCGCTTGGCCGAGTCCGACGTCGAGTCCAATTGGATTCAGCCTATAAAGTAAGCAGTGTACGTGAAGCAATGTAAGAAGTAAGAGTTGAGAAGAAATAAAAAATACAAAAAGAGGAGCAGTAGCTCCCAAAAGAAAATAGATTGTGTCTTGGTGTCTCGTTTTCTCGGTTTGCTGTCGTCGTTTGTTTCTTCAGCAGGAGAAGCAAGGCGCTGGGCAAAGCTGCTGCTAGCATCATGTCGGACCCGGATTTTCTAATCCCGAATCCTCTGTGAAAGTACTGTGCTATTCCCTGGATCAGTAGATAGCACTCACAGACATTGCTGAATCATTCATACATGTCGTGAACTAAAGTATCATTATTACAACCATCAGAGTGACATAGACCACGTCGGGTCGAAGTTTTCTGAAGGGGCGATCGGCCAAACTGATTATATTACATAAAAGCAACGTCGGCTACAAATGGAAGCAAAGGGGTAGAGCTCATCCCTCCACGAGCAAGCGGCGGGGCAACTTGGTCTCGATCGATATTAACCAAGGACCTGGATAATATCGATTGTACGTAAGTACCAACGAGTCAGCTAGGCTGGGACGAGACCTAGACTACAGAATCTAGTCTATTCCTCATCGTTTCCTTGCCCATCGACTCCTGAATCCTCGTAGTATGCATAGTCTCCATCTTCAATGTCATCTGAAGGGTTTGGGGGAGAGCGAGAATGAGCACAACTTCCGTGCTCGCGAGCCAATACACAATGCAATAATATACATGCAAGACTTACAAGGGTGGCTCGGTTCTTTTATTTGCGAAAGCAATATTTTCAATTATCATAATTACAAAGTCCTATCACTTAGCAGTTTTACAAATTTTATTTTGTTTAAAGAGAGTAATTGTGCAATATTTGTATCAGCAGAGGTTTCCTCCATCGGGAACTATACTTGGTGTATAATTTGATTGGAGCTACCTCCAATTATTAACCGCGCTGAGTCTGAAACTCAGGGAAAATCCGATCTCAGGGCTAGGAGAGCCCAACACATTTTTCATACCACCCACAAAGGATTTTTAGAATAGAACTAACTCAAGTTAAGTTCCCATGTCCGCCTTTGACCGTAGACACGGTTGTTTTAAACAGTTTATAACTCTGCGAGATTGTACACTTTACCCACAAGAGACAATTAACTTCGTTGCCCTACGATTCCGTGATCGTGTAGTCGAGAGGTTGTCACAATAACTTTCAACTACCTTGTCCTTTCCATCATCTCACCCACATGGGGTTACGCCCATACGTTCGCGAGGATGTTGTACGCGCAGCGTATGGATGTACCGCACGACGCTAACAACTTCACCTTGTATCGGTGTCCCGTCAAAGCCGGATGTACCGCAAAGCTTGCGCGTGCGTTTGTCCACGGTGAGATGACTTCGAGATTCGATAATTTACTAAGCCAAGTCGCGGTTTGTTGCGCACTTGTGGTTGTACTGTTGTACACGGAGGTCGTGACAAGATTAAGTCCTTAGGGGTTATCTCGGCGGTTCTTCCACATACCATCCACAAAATAACATTCCTTGGGCTACATTGCACCCAATGTTATACCATCCACCTCTCCATCCACCCGATATGGTAATAGCAATTTAGGGTTTTTGAGAAGTAAATACAACATTTCAACCATCACAGTCATTCACCCGTAATGACTGCCCAAATCATTTTATGTTTGAAGAGATGATGATTGGGACAGTTTAATGTCCCGGTACTTAAGCAAGGCTAGCATGTCGCTTAAGTACAACCTATAGCTAGTATTACCATATAGTTACTAGGGTGACAATGGCTAGGTGATTCAAGTTGTCAAGGATGGCATAATAATTAATTAGTCATCAAGTGGGCATTTAACTACCTTAAGCTTTAACATACATTTGTTTAAATAATTAAAGCATGCACTTTGCTATTTTAAAAGAATATAATTTGCAAAAAAATGTAGGCTCAATATGCTCAAAGTATTGACTCACCTTGATTGTAGGGAAGAGAGTCCGGGTAGTCTTGTTCTTAATCGATGTGGAGGTCTCCGGCGTCTTCGAACTCTACGCGGGCGAAGTACCGGAAAAGTAAACAACAAGCAAATAAAAACAAATAAAAAACAAATGAAGTAGCAAATGAACTTCAAATTGAACAAGACCTAAGCCATTAGCAAGATCTTGATTTTACAAATTTTTAGAAATTTATTTTACAATTTTTGGAGTTGAAATGGAGGAGTTACACATAATTGAAGTCTTACTTTTAAATTAAAATAGAAAAAGGAAAACGAAAATCATCAGAAAAAGAAAAAAGAAAACAACCCACAACCACTTTGGCCCGCCCACGTCGCGGGCGAAATCTGTGCCTCGCTGGCGCGGCGCGGCCTACGACGGAGGCCCACCCGCGGAAGAAAAGAGGCGGCGGCTCGAGCGAGAGGGAGGGAGAGCAGCGCGCGATGGGGAGAGCGGCGCGCGGCAGCTGGGGAGGAGGCGGCGGAGGAGGCGCGGCTAGGGCTCGGCGGCGATGAGACGAGAGTCCCGAGGCGTGCGGCGGCGACAACCGAGAAGAAGCGGCGGCGGCGGCAGCGAGAGAGGAGGATCGCGGCGCGGCGACGACGAGGCTCACCAACGGCGGCAGGCGCATCGAGGAGGTGCTCGGCCTCTTCTTCTTCCTCTCGCTCTCCTTTGCTTCTTCTACCTCGGTTGCTTGCTTGGGAAAGAAGAGGTCGGGAGAAATGGGGCGGAGGGGAACGAGGGCGCGGGGCTTTATAGGCAGCGGAAGCTCGGGAGAAGGGGGTCCGGCGAGCAGCGCGGCAAGGGCGTCTTGATGCGGGGCAGCGGGTTCGCGAGGCGGCGAGCACGCGGGGAGGGAGGTGACGGCGTGGCGGCGCGCGATGCGAGCGGTACCGGCGGAGCGGCGGCACGGTGCGGACGCACGCGCGGCAAGACCCGGTGCGACGGCGCGCGGAACCGGACGCGGAAGACGAGCGTCTGCGCGCGGGCGGCGAGACCCAGGCGCTGGCGGGAGGCGCCGCGTCGTGAGGAGGCAAGGCACGGAGCGGCGAACGCAGGCGGGCAGCGCACGCGCAGCGAGAAGGAGGGAAGTCGCGGAGGAAGAGAGGGGAAAAAAGGGTGCTACAAATCCTACCCACCTTAAATGAATCTCGACCCGAGATTCGAGTGCTCGAACGAGGGCGGAAATCGGCTTGTTGATCTTCGCTCCCGGTGGCTTCCTTGGCGGAGTGGTGGCTCCACTGGACCTTGCAAAGGCGGATGACTTGCCGTCTTGTTAGCTTCGGCGGCGTTGAGGATCTTGATCGGGTGTTACGGATCGTCAAATCTTTCTCAAGTCGATGGCCGGCGACGGAGTCCGCTCTTGGTACCACGAGACATTTCTTGATTGAGAGACGTGAAACACGTTGTGGGCGTCGACAAGTTTTACTGGTAGCTCCGGTTGATGGCGACTTCTCCGCGCTTGGCGATGATCGGAGCGAGCCTATGTATCTTGGTGCGAGCTTGCCTTTCACCTTAAATCTTCTAGTTCCACGGCGGTGACACTTTGAGATACACATCTCCAACTTCAAAATTTAGGTCTCTTCGACGGTTGTCGGCATAACTCTTTTGTCTTGACCGAGCCGCTTGAAGGCGATCTACGATCGATCGAACTTTCTCTTGACTTGCTTGAGAGTATCCGGTCGAAGATATATCCTTCACGATTACGATCAATGCGAGGAGTTCGCATTTTCTTCCATAGAGTGCTTCAAATGGGGACATTTTCAAACTTGATGATAACTATTATTGTATGCAAACTCGGCATACGGTGAGCATTTTTCCCAGTCTGACGGTAAACTCCAAAGCACAAGCTCGAAGCATGTCTTCTAGGATTTGATTTGTTCTTCCGTCGACCATCGATGCGGATGATAAGTCAGGTTGAAGGTAAGGTGTGTTCAAGGGCATCATGCAAACTAGCCTTGAATGCGAGGTAAATTGAGAACCTCGATCGGAGACTATTCTCTTGGGTACTCCATGTAAACACACAATACGGGCCATGTATAACTCGCTAACTTGTCTCCCTTGTAAGTTGTCTTCACGAGGATGAAGTGGGCGACTTTAGTCAATCAACTATAACCCATCTTGAGTCGCATCCGGACTTAGTTCGAGGTAGGCCGGTAATGAAATCCATTCCGATTTCTTCCCATTTCCATCGAGGATCTGTAAGGGTTGTAGCAATCCGGTGGCCTTTGATGTTCACCTTGATTCACGACATACATCACAACAGGCTACATACTCGGCGATATCTCTTTTCATTTGTGGCCACCAATACAAAATCTTCATGTCTTGATACATCTTGGTGCTACCTGGGTGCAGGGTGTAAGCTGAGCTGTGAGCTTCCTTTAGAATCAAGTCCTTGAGTTCCTTCTGGTGGGGAACAAAGAGATGTTTCCCAAACCATAGGATTCCTTGCTGATCTTCTATCATCTTAGGAGCTTTTCCTTTTGCCATGAGATGCTTGAATATGTGGACTCCAGGATGTCCTTCTTGAGCGGTCTTGATTTGCTCTTCTAGAGTTGGATGGGCTTCCATAGCATCTACATTGCCTTGTTCTATTAAACAAAGGTTGAGCGCCTCAAATTCCTTGTAGAGCTCAGGTTGATGCTCTTGAATCATGATATTACTGCAGTAGGATTTACGGCTTAATGCATCAGCAACTACATTAGCCTTTCCAGGGTGATAATGGACATCCAAGTTATAATCCTTTATTAACTCTAACCATCTTCTTTGTCGGAGGTTGAGATCTGATTGAGTGAAAATATACTTGAGACTCTTGTGGTCTGTGTAGATATCACAATGATTCCCAATCAAATAATGTCGCCAAATTTTTAAGGCATGCACTACTGCTGCTAACTCCAAATCATGAGTTGGGTAATTGTCTTCGTGAGGACGGAGTTGTCTGGATGCATAAGCTACGACTTTTCCTCCTTGCATGAGTACGCAACCAAGTCCTTGGCGCGATGCATCACAGTAGACTTCGAAGTCTTGATGTATGTCTGGCAGGATCAATACTGGTGCAGAAGTTAACTTCTTCTTCAATTCTTGGAAACTCTTTTCACAAGCTTCTGTCCAATCATACTTCTTTTCCTTTTTAAGCAAATGGGTCATCGGTTTGGAAAGCTTGGAGAATCCTTCAATGAAGCGTCTGTAGTATCCGGCCAAACCGAGAAAACTACGCACTTCTGTTACCGATGTGGGTTGTTTCCATTCCATCACGGCTTCTACTTTGGATGGATCAACCGCAATTCCTCCAGCGGATACAATGTGTCAGAGAGCGATTTCATGAAGCCAAAATTCACATTTCTTCGTATTTGGCATAAAGATGATTCTCTTTAAGCTTTTTCTAAGACCAATTGCAAGTGTTCAGTATGTTCTTCATCGGTCTTTGAATAGATCAAGATGTCGTCTATGAACACGACAACAAACATGTCTAAGTATTCCATGAATACTTTGTTCATGAGGTTCATGAAGTAGGCTGGCGCATTGGTCAAGCCAAACGGCATGACAGTGAACTCATACAGGCCATACCGGGTGGTGAAAGACGTTTTAGGAATATCCTCATTCCTGATCTTAAGTTGATGGTATCCTGATCTCAGGTCTATCTTGGAGAAAGCGATGCTCTGTCAACCGATCGAACAGTCATCAATGCGAGGTAAGGGATACTTGTTCTTGATGGTCACCTCATTGAGTGCTTTGTAATCCACACATAATCTGGCGGTGCCATCTTTCTTCTTCACGAAGAGGACTGGTGAACCCCAGGGGGAAGAACTAGGTCTAATGAAACCTTTTTCTTGCTAGTCTTCAATTTGTGTCTTCAATTCTTCAAGTTCGTCAGCGGCCATTCTGTATGGTCTCTTAGCAATTGGGGCTGTCCCTGGCTTCAAGTTGATGACAAACTCAACATCTCTGTGCAGTGGCATGCACAGTAATTCTTCTGGGAAGACATCGGGGTAAGCTTGAACTACAGGCGTTGTCTCTAGGGACAACTTTCCAAGGTGGTGGATTGTTCGAACTAGAGAGGGGGAACGATCCACACTAACTCTTATTGTGGTTTCTGGGTTCTTGGTGAGCACCACTTTTCTGTTGGCACAATCTATTAATCCTTGATATTTGGCCAACCAATCCATCCCTAGGATGATATCCGTAGTTTGGGATTCTAGTACAAGAAGGTTTGCTATGAATCCGAACTTTCCAAAGCAATCTCTACTTTGGGACTTCATCGAGGTAGCATATAAGGGTCCCAGGGTGAACTAAGTACCACGGGTTTCTTTAACTTATAGGTTGGCAACTTAAGCCTTTCAACAAACTTTCTTGAAACAAAAGAGTGCGAAGCTCGAATCAAACAAAACTTGTGCGGTATCGAATTAATGTGAACGTACCCATTAGTACTCGGAGGCATCTTGAGCTTCCTCTACGTGTGGCGTGGTTCACACGACCGTGGCTTTGTGTCGGGTAGACCTTGATGCTTGTGAAGTCCGGTGACTCTTGCTTGGGCGCAGGTTCGTCCTTGGCTGAGCGGCCTTGGCGGCGATGCTATGGCGTCGAGGGCACTGGTTAGCGAAGTGACCTTTTTCTCCACAGGCGAAGCAGTGGAGGTTTGTTCTTGGGTTGGCTACTGGCTTGTTTGCCGGCGAGCGAAATCTGAAACCACTTCCTTGGGGACGTGGGGCTGGAACTTGAGTTATCTGAGAGGAGGCTGCAGATGATCTGAAGGATGAGCTGCCCTGGAATGTTGACTTCTGGGGAAAGCTACCTTGTGGCCTCTGAAATGACAACTTCCTTTTGCGGCTAATCTCCGCAGTCTTTTTCTCATTCTCACAGATGAGAGCTTTATTGACCAATTGCTGGAAGCTGGAGTAGTCATGGAGGATAAGCTGTCCTCTCATATCATCGCGCATTCCTTCCACGAAGCGATCAATCTTTTCCTCTTCATCAGCTACATCATTAGGGGCGTAGCGGGCAAGTTGATTAAACTTGGTGAGGTATTCATTAACTGACATATGACCTTGCTTTAGGGTTCTGAACTCATTTTTCTTCATCCTCATTATACCGGTGGTACAAAGTTAGCTCAAAGCGGCCTTGAATTCACCCAAGAGATTGGTCGCCATGTGGGTTCGGTTTACGCTTGTGGTATTTGTGACTTCCTCTATCATGGTGGCGGCAGAGAGGGCTCTTGTGGGGCTCCCATCATAGATGCTACGACTTCTGCTTCTTCTTCTAGACTTTCATTACCTTGGACAGTGTAACATCCCAATTTTCAGAGCTTAAAAATCTTTTAAATAGTTAGTAGGAAGAAAATTCACCATTTGGATTTTATTTGAATTTAATTCAAAAGCTTAATATTGGACTTTATAATAAAAACATTTAATGTGAATAATCCCAACATGAACAATAGCCAAAACTATTTTATTTGGGTTCTATGTGCTCGAGATATATTTTCTAGATTTTTCTAGAATTTTTCTCGAGTTCATTTGCTATTTTCTATTGCCTATTTGAATTTACAGTATTTTCTAAATTAGAAAAACTATTAAAATCTCGGAAACTCTCTGGGCGAATCTCCTCGGCCACTCCTGTTTTTCCGCCTCCGGCCCGCTCGCGACCAGCTCTCCCTCCGCGCTCGGCCGCCCGCTTCCGTCCCGCCGTCCGTCGGGATCGGGCGCTCGAATCAAATCGCCAGCAGCGCCCCGCCCACTCATTTGCGGTGGGCTGCGAGGTCGCTCGTCTCCATCTCGGTTTCTTCCTCGCGCCGCGGCGCCGCGTCGCCATGCTTCCGAGCCCAAGCTCGTCAAACAAGACACGTTTCCAAATAAAACCCTTCTAGAAAACGTGCCAAATCTTATCCCCATCTCAACCGCACTCTATGCGGTAGAGAATCTTATCCCGACACGGACTCTATCTCCGTTCGCTCGGGGCCGTCTCGGACTCTTTTAGGTTCCGCCACATGACGCCCCATGCCCTCCCGAATTTATAAAGGACGCCCCGGGATCGTCTTGACGTCCGCACCAAAAGCCCCAACCTAGCGCCGCCCGAGAACCCCTGCGCCGCCACCCTCACCGATTTTAGG
This sequence comes from Ampelocalamus luodianensis, assembly GCA_036346255.1. Lineage (NCBI taxonomy): Eukaryota > Viridiplantae > Streptophyta > Magnoliopsida > Poales > Poaceae > Ampelocalamus > Ampelocalamus luodianensis. The sequence continues at coordinate 14,993,719 of CM070637.1, forward strand.
TTTTCACCCGCAAGGACTCCGGTGAGCTCCTTGCGCCGTCGGTGTCGCGGGACCTTATCGCTCGCACCTCGGCCGCCGCTGATAGCTACCTCACGGTGGCCTTGTCTCGCCGGAAGACCCGGAGTTCGATCTCGACGAGCCCGACTCCTCCGCCGCTCTTCGCGCCGCCATCTTCGATGTGTTCGCGCTCGTGGAGTGCACCATCGTGTTCGCAATAACACGGGCTTCAACTCGTACCATCGGACCTCGCGGGCGCCGCGATCGACGTTATCAGACGGTCCCGAGCCGCCGCCGTTTGTCGTCATCACGTCGGCGCGGCGTCGCCTGCACGCGTGGCGGCCGATTGGCGCCAGTCATCGCCACGCACGCGCCACGCGCGGCATGGTCCACCGGTCCCACCCAGGCTCGGTAGACCCAACTCATCGTGAGCGTGTCACCGACAAGTGGGACCCACCTGTCAGGCCGACTGTCACCCCGTCCGAATGTCCTCGCGACGTCACTACGCGCAATAATCTGATTTTCCTTTAGGAAAATAATTGAAATTCATGAAATACTGATTTTCAGCATTTTATGTATTTTCAATCTTCCAAAGGCCATAACTTTTGCATCCTAACTCCGATTGAGCCCATTCAAATTTCTAAATTTGTCTAAATTCGAGATCTACCTAATTATTATTTTTATTTAATTTTTGGAGTTAGTTTTGCCTCTGTTATTTATTTGTTTTGGTTGTTTTGCTTCGTTTGTGCGTGACGCCGATACTTGGGGTTTTCGCGAAGAAGGCTTCAACCAAGTTCAAGACCAGTACATAGACCTGTTCCAAGGCAAGTCATACCTTTGATCATATTGAATCCCAGCTTTCCCAAATTATATTGTGTTGAATTCTTGCATTTACTTTAATTATGTATTTAAGCGCTTTTGGGCTAGTTATTGATCCAAATGTTATGTTCACCTTGCCTACTTGTATACCTTAATCTTTTGTCGCCCTAGATTGGTTTATTATTTAGTTGGTATTAACATATTGCCAACATGGTTGGTTAGACCGACTAGAATTGCTTAGCCATGCTTCGAGTCATCATCTCGTGAGTGCAATTATGAAATTGACTAAGTGATTATGGAACTGTGATAAAACTGTGTGTCTTTGTGTGCTATTACTCGTGATGGCATGTGTTACACTAAACCAACCGGGTGGTAAAAGATTTAGACCGAGGCAAGTGGTGGATACCGTATGAACCGGTGGCTTTGTGATTGGGATTTATCTGTGGTTTAGTTAGAAAAGCTGGAAGTCTTGCCTTGGTCAATTAAGGACTTAACTTTGTGCGCCATTGAATCGAGCTATACTGCATTTCGACCACATGTCCGTGACAGCCTAACTTAGTAGGTTACTGAGTTTCAACATTGGGGTTCGGTGGATAGGTTAAGCTTTGTGATATGGGATCATGTGAATAAGAACGCCAATGTTGAGACGGTTGCCGAATCGTTTTATTACGATTAGTGCTAGCTACACTAGTTGTATCGTGGGTAAAGTGTACAAACCTCTGCAGAGTGTTAAATCAATCTATTCGAATAGCGCGTCCTCGGTCATGGACAACGCTCGGGATTTCACATGAGGGTAGTGTTCATAAAATGTGGGATTGGGAGCTGTGTGATCTCAATCATATGGTCGTGTGAATCAATCAGTTTAGCTGTGTGTCTTTGTGGAAACAATCATAAATTAATATTGTTTATTGTTTTAAATTATGTTTTCAATCTATTATTTGTATTCCATTGCAAATGTTGCATTTTGCAAAATAACCACGTGCCTTTTCCTTTGGAATAAGCCCGCATCTATATATTGCATTCGTGGTATGATTTGCAGTACGGCTGTGTACTCACGCTTGTTGTAAAACTTGCGCCCAAACCTACGTATGGAGGAGTCTTACGCCGCTTTGAGGAGTTGGTGGAAGAAAGTTGATCGCTAGGTCATCGATCCCACGGTTGTTCGTGGTGTGCCGATTGGAGTTTGCCAGAGTTTATTTCTTCCGCAAAGTATTTCTTTAGTGTTAGTTCGCGTGGCTTAATAAGTTGCAACCCGACCTTAAGGTCAAAACTCGAGTTGTTACTCAAACTATTCGCTTATGTTATATTTCGCTTGTGTGGATTGATATTCACCTATGTTACACTGTGTGCACTAGCATGATCCTCGACTAGTGCAATACACAGAGGGTCCGACTGCATTTTTGGGTCCCGACAGACAATGAGGTAATTTTCCCACCAAGCACGGCGACCTTTTCAAATGATGGTGGCGAATCCACCTTGTCCTCATTTGAGCAATGGGCAAGACGGAGTTTCTTCTCGTGTCCCCGAGCCAATCTTCGCCTTCTAGAGGTTCACTTGCTGCAGAAAGGTGAGAGGTCTTGTCCCGAGAAAGTCTCGCTAGCTTGAATTTCGACCGGTCGCCCAAATTGCTGATTATTGAGCAAAGCTTGGAGGATCTCGAGACGGCTGAAACATGACTTGAGCCATGGTTGGGTTTGCTGGTGGTGGAGGAGGTAGATCTTGTCCTCGACCTTGGCCACGACCACGCCACGGCCTCTTCCTCGTCCCCGCCGCAAAGGCACCACGACCGGGCGCAGCCTCCTTGGCGGCATCCTCAAGACACGCCAAGCTTAGAACCAAAGGGAGGGTATATATGAGGGTTCACTAGCCCTCTAAGGCACACACACGACAAGAACAAAACCAACGAAAAGATCAAACAAGTACAATACAAAGCCTAGAGTGGCTGCACTAAATTAGGGGTTATGTTACATGACTTCTAACAAAGCTTATAGGCTAAGCTAAGTCATGACACAGATACAAACACAACGCCTACAAAAGAAGGAAACAAAAGTGCTTGTAACTCCAAAGATCGCGCAGCAAGCACCTAGCTAACCTAGTCTAATTCGACAACTATCTCACCGGGACCGACCACAAGCGATGGTTGTTCGGGAGCGAACGAACGCTCGATCCGGCTCGCGAAGCGGAGCAAGAACGGAACGGCCGAGGTGGCGCTCCACGGCCGACTCGCCGAATCCGGCGGTGGATCGGGCCGCGTCCACTACCGACTCTCTCAGCGGCGTCGACGGGCGGGCGCGCACCTTTCTTGCGTGGTTGTGAGACGAGGCGGGTCCTTCGATGGGGAACGCCGGCCCGCACCGGAGGACGGGGCGCGACGGCGTGTAATACGGTTGGGCGGGATCGCAGCAGCGCTCAGGCATGCCAACTCGCGAGGGCAAAGATCCTCTTCGCACCGCAAGATCCTCTCTCTGCATCGCAGCGGAGTGAGCTTCATCACCCGATCATGTTGCTACGGAGGGTGCTCGAGTGGGCGAGCTGCCGTGAGGAGGTCCGAGTCGCTCGATCTCATCCATGGCGCTACGATGGTGGCCGCCATCGCCGCGTAGCCGGACTCGCTGCGTGCGGGGTCGCCATCCCTAGTGTCGAAGACTGCTGGGATACGCCCTCATCGTGGAGATACGGGTAGAAGCGTAAGGTGACCTCGCAGAGATCCTCGCATTTCCAACACAAGCGGGTGGAGGCAACGCGCGCGCGCCCCTGAATGGCGCCAAGACTCGCTGCGTTGGGGTGCCTCGGCCTTGAAGAGGTAAGCAGTGAACTCGCCAACCCTGGCGGAGAGGTACACCTCCATCGTCCAGGACTCGCGGGTCTCGATCCTCGTCATCCTACCTCGGAACATAGGCTGACGGGGAAAGCCGAGGTACTGCATCAGTTGGCGAAGTATGTCCGCGAACCCTCCCTCGTTCTCTCCGTGAACGAGGAGGTCCCACGGGCCATCTGACGACGGGGTAGCCATCTACAATTTTTGAAACAGGAGAAAAGGGTTAGCGAAACTTAATGAAATAGGGATAAGTATAGAGCTAGGAATGATGAGTAGAAGCAATAAATACTTTATATTTTAGCAAAAGCTTTTTCTTAGTTTTCGAAAATAAGATCCAAGTCCTTAAGGTAACAACCAATCTAACTAAGACTCTACAGCCGTGATGCTCGATACCAACTCGCTTGACCCGGTTTTCTAATCCCGAATCCTCAGTGAAAGTATCGTGCTATTCCTCGATCGGTGAGATAGCACTCACGTGCATTGCCGAATCATTCATACATGTCGTGAACTAAAGTATCATTATTACAACCATCGAGTGACATAGACCACGCCGGGTCGAAGTTTACAAAAGGGCCGATCAAAGCCAAACCGATTATATTACATAAAAGCAACGCCGCTACAGCAGCATAAAAAGGGTAGAGCTCATCCTCCACAGTGCAAGCGATCGGGCAACTCAGGTACGATCGATATTAACCAAGGACCGGATAATATCGACATGACGCAGTACCAACGAGTCGTTTAGGCCGGACGAGACCTAGACTACAGAATCTAGTCTATTCCTCATCGTTTCCTTGCCCATCGACTCCTGGATCCTCGTAGTATGCATAGTCTCCATCTTCAATGTCATCTGAAGGGTTTGGGGGAGAGCGAGAATGAGCACAACTTCCGTCCTCGCGAGCCAATACACAATGCAATAATATACATGCAAGACTTACAAGGGTGGCTCGGTTCTTTTATTTGCGAAAGCAATATTTTCAATTATCATAATTACAAAGTCCTATCACTTAGCAGTTTTACAAATTTTATTTTGTTTAAAGAGAGTAATTGTGCAATATTTGTATCAGCAGAGGTTTCCTCCATCGGGAACTCTACTTGGTGTATAATTTGATTGGAGCTACCTCCAATTATTAACCGCGCTGAGTCTGAAACTCAGGGAAAATCCGATCTCAGGGCTAGGAGAGCCCAACTCATTTTTCATACCACCCACAAAGGATTTTTTTAGAATAGAACTAACTCAAGTTAAGTTCCCATGTCCGCCTTTGACCGTAGGCACGGCTGTTTAAACAGTCTATAACTCTGCAGAGATTGTACACTTTACCCACAAGAGACAATTAACTCGTTGCCCTACACGATTCCGTAGTCGTGTAGTCGAGAGGTTGTCACAATAACTTTTCCACTACCTCGTCCTTTCCATCATCTCACCCACATGGGTTACGCCCATACGCTCGCGAGGGATGTTGTACCGCAGTTGCCTGGATGTACCGCACGACGTTGGCAACTTCACCTTGTATCGGTGTCCCCGCAAAGTCGATGTACCGCAGCTTGCGCGCGCCGCTTGTCCACCAAAGGAGATGACTTTTCGTGATTCGAGCACTTACTGCCAAGTCGCGTTTGTTGCGCACTTGTGGTTGTACTTGTTGTACACGGAGGTCGTGACAAGATTAAGTCCTTAGGGTTATCTCAAGCTGTTCTTCCACATACCATCCACAAAATAACATTCCTTGGGCTACATTAGCACCCAATGTTATACCATCCACCTCTCCATCCACCCGTATATGGTAATAGCAATTTAGGTTTTTGAGAAGTAAAATACAACATTTCAACCATCACGCCATTTACCCGAATGACCGCCCAAATTATTTTATGTTTGAAGAGATGATGATTGGGACAGTTTAATGTCCCAGATTTAACAAGGCTAGCATGTCGCTTAAGTACAACCTATAGCTAGTATTACCATATAGTTACTAGGGTGACAATGGCTAGGTGATTCAAGTTGTTAAGGATGGCATAATAATTAATTAGTCATCAAGTGGGCATTTAACTACCTTAAGCTTTAACATACATTTGTTTAAATAATTAAAGCATGCACTTTGCTATTTTAAAAGAATATAATTTGCAAAAAAATGTAGGCTCAATATGATCAAAGTATTGACTCGCCTTGATTGTAGGGAAGAGAGTCCGGGTAGTCTTGTTCTTGATCGATGTGGAGGTCTCCGGCGTCTTCGAACTCTACGCGGGCTAACACCTAAAAGTAAACAACAAGCAAATAAATACAAATAAAAAACAAATGAAGTAGCAAATGAACTTCAAATTGAACAAGACCTAAGCCATTAGCAAGATCTTGATTTTACAAATTTTTAAAAATTTATTTTACAATTTTTGGAGTTGAAATGGAGGAGTTACACATAATTGAAGTCTTACTTTTAAATTAAAATAGAAAAGGAAAACGAAAATCATCGAAAAGAAAAAGAAAACAGCCCACAACCACTTTCGCCCGCCCACGTCAGCGGGCAGAACGCCACAGACACGCTGGCGGCGCCCACACGAACGGAGGCGGCCCACCCGGCGGAAGAAAAGGAGGGGGCGCGGCTCGCGTAAGAGGAGGGAACACGCGGCGCGTGGGGAAGGCGGCGCGCATTGGGGGGAGGAGGCGCGGCCGGAGGGGAGGCGCGGCTAGGGGCTTGGCGACGCGATGGAGACGAGGAGGTCCCGAGGCGGCAGGCGACGACAACCTGAGAAAGGCGCGCGCGACGACAGCACTTACAGGGGAGGATCGCGCGCGGCGACGCATTTGAGGCTCACCAACGGCGACGGCGACTGGAGGAGGTAAGCTCGGCCTCTTCTTCTTCCTCTCTGGCTCTCCTTTGCTTCTTCTACCTCGGTTGCTTGCTTGGGAAAGAAGAGGGGGGTCGGGAGAAATGGGGCGGAGGGGGAACGGAGGGCGCCGGGGGCTTTTATAGGCCGCGGAGGAGCTCGGGGAGAAGGGGGTCCGGGCGAGCAATGCGGCAGGGGCGTCGGCGCGGGCGGCGGGTTCAGCGGGGGCAGCGGGCACGCGGGGAGGGAGGTGACGGGCGTGCGGCGCGGCGATGCAGAGCAGGGTACCGGCGGGAGCGACGGGCACGGGGGTGCGGACGTGCAACACGGCAAGACCCGGGTGCGGCGGCGCGGGAACCGGGACGGGGAAGACGAACGTGCGGCGCGGGGTGGCGAGACCCAGGCGCGGCGGGGGAGGGGCGCACGTCGTGAGGGAGGCAAGGCACGGGAGCGGCGGGCACGGGCGGGCAGCGCACGCACGCGAGAAGGGGGGGTCCGGCGGGGAGGAAGAAAGAGAGGGGAAAAAAAGGGGTGCTACACATCAACATGAAGAAGCAATAGAAAGACAAAAGGTCCTACAGTGCGTGTGTTATTTATCTTCTAGTTTTTCAGCCTGTGCGTGTGCTGTGCTCCTGAGAGATCGGTTTCAAGCGTGATTTTTTAATCTTCGTTCGAGCTGTTCCAACAGGAGGGACGCTTTAGACTTGGGAGGATAAAGCTCAAGCGGCGCTCGAACAGAAGGGGTCCGATTTTATTTCTCGTCTCGGACGCCCGGGTACATGGTTTCTCTCCCCCGAACTCCGTTGAAAGCATGGAGATGGAATAGGACGAGAAAGGTAGCTTTTGCTCTAGATTTTCCTAGGGTCTCTCTTTAGAACGCACGAAATGAAAAATACATAAGTTGTAAACATTATCTTATACAAGAACCTTGCGCTATAACCCTTGAAAAATATTGGGGGTGCCAAATTAAAGATACACCAAATGAGTAATGACACTCGTGTAGGCATGCACATACATGGATGTAATGTCACAGGTGGCAACACTAACAAGTACCGAGTCGATACTATGTTAGATACAGGGATATTAATATCGTTAATGGAAGGTCCGCATGAACCATAAGACAGCCGAATGCTGGGACATGTGGTAACATTTATTATATATATGTAAGCCTAGAATGATGGAAATCTTACCTTTTTAAAAAGCTTTCGAACTTTCAATTTGTTTTTTCAAGGGGCAATACGCTATGTACCACTAAATAACTTCATATCTTTACAATGTCACTGGTGTCTTAATACATATGAACCCTAGGCCCACATGTCAACCACATAATGAGTAGCATATTGTGAATCATGTAGTTATTCAGTAGTATGTTGTGAATTTTCTCTTTTTTATTGAAAATGCAATCAGTGCACGCGCGGTATCGTTGAACACTAGAATTTGCATAGTTACGAATATGCCTCTGGGATTTCAAATTTCCATTTGGACAAGGTTGTTAGAGTAATTTTAAAAATGACCAAATTGCTCTTCTGAAGCCAACTCCCCTAGTTCTCCCGGCCGCCACTACCTCCCTCATCACTGCCCAGCTACACCTCGCAATTGGTTTCCATCCATGGTAATCTGGCCACTGCCTCCCTCCTCACCATCATCTGACCAATCTGTGTCTCAAGATTTGCTCCCAGGCCACACCTCGTTTTCCATTGCACCTCCTCATGGACCTCACCATTGATCCTCTCACTACTAAAAAAAAGGCTAATACTGGACGCATCATTACAGATGGTTGACCAAAACCGTTTGTATTACATGCAATCATAGACGATTTTGGTTTAGAGACTGTCTGTGTTACTAGTTACGCTAAAAACCGTCTGTGAAGAGGTAATATCACAGACGGTTCTTATTGGAAACCGTCTGTGAAGTATCACAGACGGTTCTTAACATGAACTGTCTGTGATAATTGTAGACTTCACAGACGGTTCATAATACGAACCGTCTATGATAAGTATAATATCACAGACGATTTGTATTAAAAACCGTTTGTGACTTAGAATTTTTCTTACTCTGTGATTTTACTATGGCTTGAAATTTTCTTATCACAGATGGTTCTTGTTCAGAACCATCTGTGAAAAAAGCTATGACAGACGGTTCAAAAAACGTCTGTGATGACTCATGTCATCAATGACCCATAAAGTCAGATAGTTCAGAAAAACCATCTGTGATGACGATTTTGAACCGTCTGTGATGATATTTTCTGTAGTAGTGTCTCCTTACTGCAGCCTCCCTTCTCACCTGCCTTCACTACTGGAGTGTGACCACTGCAACTCTTTTGCCCCAACTATGTGGAGATCATGTGTATATGATCTAAATCTTAGTGTTGAACAATTGGCATCGGTATCGAAGTGTTTGGGAAACAAAACTTAGGTTTAGCAAATTGTTGGATTTGCTGTCAGGTCATAGGCGGCCTAACCGACCCAGTGGTGGCGGTCAAATCGGCCTGAGGCCGGTGGTTAGACTAGCCAAAACTGGCAGTCATACCGGCCCGAGATGAAAAGTTAAATTTTGATGAATGTGATTAAACACTTATGTGGGAGTGTTAGAAGGTGTGTTTGCACCAGGTTTAATGAAAAATATAGTTTCGAGACAAAACTAGATAGAGTTTTGCCGAAATATCCAAAGAGGGCATTTTCCAGTCCTTGGAAAAAATTTAGGCGTTGTGTGATCGGCCATTGGCTGGTGGTCAGACTGGCTAGGGTGACAATCAGACCGCCCCTGCTGGTGGTCAGACTGACTTAGGGGCAGCAGTCAAACCAGCGTAGGGAGTTCATGCGTCGATAAGGTGGTGAACGTTGTGGTTTTGGACAAAGTCATGGGTGTCAGAGCATAAGTGTTACATGATGCATATTTTAGCTAACGTGGGTCAAGTTACGACAAACTTGTGCCCAAAATCGATTTCTTGGTCTATTATTGTATAGGTGGCTTGGAGTCAACTACGGTTAAAGGTGAGGATGATTGGAACTAGAATAGGAGAGCTGAGGCCTTGTCGGACCCGGGAGTCACGCCCCTAAATAATCTGTGTTTTTGAACTATTCTCATGATCAGTAGCTAGTTCACACAGTAAACAGATATGGTAACATTTATAAATCGCACAGCTTTATTAATAAATATCAGAGTTTATTACAAGAAAGGCTTATGAGCCAACAATAAAGAACACAGCAGAAGTCGAAGAAGAAGTAGTAGAGTCGAGCTAATCTGCCACAGGCAATCGACTGGGGAAGTGGCCTAATCGTCGAGATCCACACCGGTAACAAAGTCCTTCTCCTCTGAATAATATTTTATTAAGTAAGGGTGAGCACAAAAATGTACTCAGCAAGTTACACCCATATAGAGTTAATGCATACATAGATATTATCAAAGGAAGGCTTATATGGTTATTTGTGGAAAAGCAACATTTGACATGTTAAATACAATACTAAGTTCAAAAGCTCAAGTTTTACAATATTTAAAATCAAATTTATTTTTTATTCATCAATTCTTGAGTGTAGGATAAACATCCATACACAAATGGCGAAGGACTAACCCCCTTACACTAGACTTTCTGCCCAAAATTTTCACATAGAATAAACATTCATGAAAATTGTTTTTGTAAAAAAAAAAAACAAAGCATAGTCTAATCCGCGAAAGGCTTAGCATGTCCATGACCGTTGATATTTCGAATAGATTTCATACTCAGCAGAGGTTGTACAACTTTACCCATAAAAGATAATCAACTTTTAATGTCCACTCACATACTTCCGTAGGCGTGTGACTAAGTAATTATCACAAAGCCTTTAGAATGTGCCATCACAAAGTAGTTATGCCTGCTAAGGTTTTGCTACCGTAAGGTCTTGTGCCAAACGGAAGCCCCCTCTTACGCCATGTGGGTATTAAAAATAAGTCTTCACCACATCCACACATCAATATGGCACAATTAACAGTAGAACTTTGCAAATTAATTAGCCAGGTCTGTCCCACTCTAGACTTACAGTAGTACAATTTTGGCTTTACAATCCGTAGCTCGCAGACCAGCCCTTAATTGACTGAGCGACTTCAAAACAATCCCTGAGCCTCAAACATTCGCTGAATTGAGCCCATGCATAAATCTGCACCCACCTAGGGGTGAAAACGGATCGAATACGGACGGATAATGGCTCTGCCATATTTGTTTTCATATTTTTTCGGATTCTAAACGAATACGAATACCTCGGATACGAATACGATACGAATAATATCGAATACTGAATACTGTGGCGAATACGGAGCGAAACGAATACTGGTCGCGATATTTTCTAACATGAAAACCCCTTAAATTGTATACCGAGAAATTAACAAAAATATATAACTAGTTTATTTGATGCAAACATTCATGAATTGTTCATATTTTCAAGAACTACACGTAACATTGGCACTAGCAAGTTGTATTAACTAGTTCATCACAAATAAAACACTTAGTTTACCATATTTAGCTCATAAAGTCATAAGTCATAACTCACAAAGTCACAAATCATCACGTATTCATACTTAGTTCATCACATCCATAAAAATTAATTCACACTAACATCGATCAAAGCTAGATAGTTAGTTTATACACAAATGACTATAACATCCCAAAGTATATTACCAAAAATGAAATTAATAAAGTTATTATTTTATTAGATTTTCTCGATATTTAAAAGATTTTTCTTGGTTAAAAGAAAAAATAATAAAATAAAGTTAATTATTTAATTTCCTAGTTTTTAATGTAAAAATAATTGAGTTTTCTGGATTTTATTTGATTTAAAGTGAAAAAATAATTAATTTCTTGATTTTTCTAGAATTTAAAAAGGTTTTTACTATTTTTTAGAAATTAAAATAATTTATGTGCAAAAATAAAAACCAATTTTAAGTTGAAATTAATTTTATTAAGTTCAAAATCATTCAAGGAATTTTTGTGATTTTTCTAGAATTTTTGAACTCTATTTGCTATTTTTCTAAAAGGCTATTTGATTTGTTGCATTTTCAAATTTAGAAATCAATTAAAATCTCATTTTCTTTTGGGCCAAAATCCTCTTTTGGGCTGAAATCCGGATATCCGCCTTCGCCTTATCCGGATAATCCGTATTCGCTTCGTATCCGCGGATAGCATGGCTACCGTATTCGCTTCGCTTCCGCAAAAAAATCCGACTCGCTTCCGATCCGAGAATTATCCGAGAAAATCCGATCCGAGACAATCCGAATCCGTTTTCGTCCGGATCGGTCGGAAACTATCCGATCCGTTTTCACCCCTACACCCACCAACTATCCATTTCGCCTAAGTCCAAACCAGTTTTTTTATTTTATTTTGCTTTTCAAATCATTTGCAAAACTCCCATGTCATACCAATGCCGTAGACTCATTTTTAAACAATATTTGATTTTTTGGCTAAATTCTCCAAATCAAATATTTTTAGTCTAAGCATTGACTAAGCATAATTTTTCAACATGTTCTAGTTCACACTAGTGTACCAACTTTTACTAAGGTACCAAAGAATGGCTAATTTAATAACAAGATTGGCTATACAATAGAATTGAGAATAACTATAAAGCTGAAAACAAGAATGTAAGTTACTTGAATATAAATAAGCATACAATAATAATTTAAAATAGAATTTAAATAATTTAAAATAGTAGATCCAAGGATGTAACTTGCCTTGCTCAATTAGTTGTTGTTCTCAAACGGTGTCAAAATCTAGTATTCCGAAGTCGTCAAAATCTATACACAAAAAGAGCCAAATTCAAACAAAATTTAAATAAACTCCAAATTAAATAATTTTGGTATAGATAGTAATTAGATATTGATTTTAGATGAATTTAAAAATTTGAATCACTTGAATCGGGGCAAACAAAGGAGAACGGGCTCTTGGAAGTTTGAAAATCACATGAAATGGTGAAATTAGAATTTTCATAATTTATGGAATTATCTTTCTGCACCAAGATGTTGTGACTAATGTCAGAACATATGGTGGTGATACTAGTGATTTTTCTATTAAGATAGGACTACACTAAAGGTCAGCGTTGAGCCCATACATTTTTGCCCTAGTGACGGACGAGGTCATGCGGGACATACAAGGAGATATCCCTTGGTGTATGCTTTTTGCTGATGATGTAGTGTTAGTTGATGAGATTAGGATAGGTGTCGATAGAAATCTAGAAATGTGGAGGAAGATCCTAGAATCGAAGGGCTTTAGACTTAGTAGGACTAAAACTAAGTAGGTGAAGTGTGATTTCAGCGGTGCCGGGGCAGATGATGGAGATGTTAGGCTGGACGGACAAGTAGTGCCTATGAAGGACACATTTTGATATTTGGGATCGATGCTACAGCGAGACGGAGAGATTGATGAAGATGTGAGCCATAGGATTAGAGCGGAGTGGGTGAAATGGCGCCAAGCATCGGATGTCCTGTGTGACAAAAAAGTTTCTCAAAAGTTAAAAGGTAAGTTCTATAGGATGGCAATAAGACCTGCAATGCTATATGGAGCAGAATGTTGGGCGACTAAAGGACAACATATACAGAAGATGAGTGTAGCAGAGATGAGAATGCTGCGGTGGATATGTGGTCACACAAGGCGAGATCGAATCCGCAATAAGGATATACGTGATAGGGTGGGGGTAGCACCAATGAAGAGAAGTTTGTCTAACATCGCTTGAGATGGTTTGGACATCTCCAACGGAGGCCTTTTGAGGCACCGGTACGTAGTGGAATTTTAAGACGTACTGAAAACGTAAGAAGAGACAAAGGTCGACCGAGACTAATGTGGGAGGAAGCAGTTAAAAGAGATTTGAGGGATTGGAATATAGCTAAAGAATTAGCTTTATATATGAGCGCATAGAAGTTAGCGATCCACGTACCAGAACCATAAGAAGGTTTAGGGGCTGTGTTTTAGGCTCTCGGCTCAGATGGCAGGATGTACAACTTAGGGTTTTAGCCTTTTAGGTTTTTTTTTTTATTATTTTTTTTTATTTGCAAGGCTCTCATCTCTTTGACTTTGAGGAGGTTTCATTCCTAGCTTACCCCAACTTGTTTGGGATCAAAGGCTTTGTTGTTGTTGTTGTGTTATGGAATTATCTTTCTAAAGGAAAATCAGATTACTGTGTCACGATGACATCATCAACCGATTTAGATTTTTGGACGAATTATTTGTGTTAGGGAAAAGATAAATTGCCATGTAGCCATTGACTTCGCTACATGTGGCGGCCACGTAGTCACTTGTGCTGAGGTTAGAGATGGGAATTGGTAAAGGATAATTCGTTTTATCCGATATCCGTATCCGAGAAAATGCAAATGTGGTAAGTAAAATCCGTGTTCGAATGAAAAATGAGTACTATCCGAAAAAATGGATAGCTTCTGTATCTGTATTTGGTGTTATTCGTATCCAGGAAAATGGATAGTATCTGTATCCATATTCAGTGTTATTCGTATCCAGGAAAAAAAATGAAAAAACGAATATGAATACTATCCATCTTTTTCCCGAATATGAATACTATCCATTTTTTCCCGGATATGAATACAAATACTATCCTTTTTTCCTAGATACAAATACGAATACTATCCGTTTTTTCCCAAAACGTTTCTGTTTCGATGGGGTCTTGATTCGGTGCCGAATCTATGGCTGTTGGGTGTTCTACCGAGATTTGTCACAAAAGTTGTAGGATATTCTCATTCGACCGAATTGACTACATATTCGATTCAAATTCGAATTCGTTACAACATTTGATTCGTATTCATATTCGTTTTAAAAATATGGATTCTTATTCGTATTTGAGACTATTCGATCCGTTTCCATCCCTAGCTAAGGTGGTGCTTACGCGGTAATGATATGGTGGTGCCACATCAGCACAGCACTGGCGGCGCTCTGGGACCAATGCTCACCTGTGATTGGCAGCGCGGCAGCCGGCGTCGAGGAGTGGGAAAGGAAGAGGAGAGCGCGGGGATCATGAAGCTTACCTTGGCGTAGGCTAGGAGCGTGGGTATCGCCGGCGGTGAGGGCAGTGGCAGCGGTGCAAATCAGTCAACGACGACATGGTGGTTCCGGCTAAGATCTAGCAAGGGCGATGGGAGCACTGGGTAGAACACGGCCTTGCAATTCCGATGGTGGGGATGGTGTAGCTGGAGACTTGCTCTCGACGATGCAATCGACAAAAAAGAGGTGCATGACCGGCGGTGACAAAAGCTTGAATTTCGGTGAGGAGGAAGCGAGTGGGGGGTGAGTTAAGGGGATGGAATGAGAATGATGAGGGGCGCATGAGGCTCCCTTTTATAGGGGCGGAGGATGACCAGGGAGGGAGATCAAGTTCGCGGCTATGTGGTGGCCGTTGCGGTTCCGGCGCAACCATGCGCGAAGAAGAGGGGAAAACGGGTGGAATGGAGGCGGTGGGGGAAAGGGATAAGGATGCGCACGCTGGCGTGGAGAAAAATCAGGAAGAAAAGCGGTGGTTGCGGAGCTTGCAAAGGAGCCATGGAGGATGGCAGCTTGCATTGGAGGTAGAAGAAAGAAAAGGAGAAGAAAGGGGCACGTGAGGCTGATAGTGGGACTGGGGTGGAAGTGAGAGAGAGGGGAGAGAGGGTGGCAAGTGGGCTGGGCCGGCAAGGAAAGAAAATGGGTCGGGCAGAAAAGAAGAAAAATGGGTCAAAAAAAGAGTTTCGGCCCAAAAAAGAAAAAGGGGATTAAATTTGATTTTTGAATTACAGAAAATGCAACAAATGAAAGTAGCTTTTAGAAAATAGCAAATATAGCCCAAAAATTCTAAAAAATTTAAAAATACATGAATTATTTTGAACTTAATAAAATTATTTCCAACTTAAAATTGGCCTTTATTTTTGCACATAAATTATTTTATTTTTCTGGAAAATAGGAAAAACCTTTTTAAATTCAAGAAAATTCAAAAATTAATTATTTTTTGTTTTTTTACTTTAAATCCAAGAAAATCCCAGAAAACTTAATAAATTTTATTTTTGACTTTTAAGATTTAGAAAATTCAAGAAAAGCAATAAAACTCTTATAAATTTCATGAAATCCAGAAAAATAGTAACTTTATTAATTCTTATTTTTGGTAACATACTTTGGGATGTTACAAGTCTAGAATGATCAAGGATGTCAGGTGAAGTGGTTGGACTCAAGCATGGCGCAAAATTGACAAGAACGACTAGACAGGAAGTTCGGTGCAACAGGTTGCATCAAGTGGCGCAGGGGTGAGTGCAAGTGCCATAATGGTTCCGATAGGAGTCAGATGGGAGAGACTTGCTGATATGAGGTGTGCCATTGATGAACCTACGCATGGCAAAGTATGGGATTGCTTTACTTTGATTGGACTCGGCCTTTAGAGAATGATCGATATTTGGGTATCTTTGCCAAAATACCGGGTTGGTGATCTTGGAGCTGCGAGTCCTTCCAGCCATCCTGCTGCGAAAGAAAAAGGTTAACAACAAAGCCCAAAAACTGAAGACAAAGAAAATAGTAACACAACTAAGAAATGTACTAAAAAAGGCCCGAAAAACCTGCACCAATTCAGCACGAAAGTTTCATGATACAAGATCAACTTCCCGATACGACTAACTCGTAGTGAAAGAACGAGCAATAGGTTAGGGAGATAAATTTCAGCACACAACTCAAGTTCTAGTACACCTAAAGAGCAGGGTAAAACTACTAATAGGGGTGTTAGATACTTAGCCAACTAGTATCACTTCTTACCCTTTCATTCCCACAAGTTTTAGTTGAGTTAACCTCTCATTATCTACCCTATTCACTAACTAGCAGCTTGCTGTCCAGATTTCGATTCCAAACTTGCTGAAATTTCCAACTCCAGAAGCTCCTAATCTTCATCAAGAGACAGCCACACTTCACTTTACAACTCCCATTAGTTCCCCTAAACCAAGATTAAACGATAACAGCTATCTTTTGAAGGGAAGAGAGGAAAACAACTTTTAAACTCAATTAAGAGTAAGGTGAGATGAGCAATCTAAGATAGGTAAGGATTGAAATCTGAGAACTTACTTAAGCCTTCAAAATCATTTGATACTTTGAAAATAAGTTTTACAAAACATCCTAAAGACGACCAAGCTAGGGTTTCTACTGGTGATGGCTCGATACCAAGCTTTAGAGGCCTCACAGATTTAGCTTGTAATGCTTAGGTTTCCATTGACTCTAGCATCACAAACCAAATAAACCATGCCTTGGAAAAATGTATACTTCCTAGAATTGCAATATACACACCCTTTTACAATACATTGTATCAATTCCATACAACACACATAACTGAAGCAAAGCTTTACAAGCAAAAGACATACATAATAGTTATTACAAAAGAGAGGCCAACCGGCCAAGAACTAAAAGAACAGCGGAAGCAAAATGCCATAAGATGGCTATAAACAAGAGCCAACCGGTTTGCCTCACACCCACAAGGCAATCCGACCGGGCCTCCAAACTAGTCGTCCACACCGCAGCAAAACTCACAAATGTCGATCCCTTGGGGATCAACCTCCTCTGCAACAAATAAGCAATGCAAATGAGTACAAAAATGTACTCGCAAGGCTTACGAGTAACAAACCTAGATACTACTACATGCAGGCTTTAATAAAAGGAGAAGGTTAAAGGTTATTTTTCAGCATAAAGTAGATTTTATTTGTAATAGATAATAGATTGAAGGCAGTTTAACAATCTGAAATTTTATTTGCATAAATAACAGCGAGTCAATAATTAATAACATAAAGACATCCTGAAGATGGCTAACCCAATAGCCATCACAACAATAGCACGAATTACCCATTCGTACCACCCATGTCAAGTTTTAATTAAAAAGGTTGTAGTCTAGTTTTTGCGAGAAATAACCAAGCGTGTCCATAACCTAGGATGAGGCTATTCAAATAGATTGAACCCTGCAGGGGTGTATCAATGTACCCACACTTCAGACCGCCTTTTTGCCACTAGATTAAGCACACTTCCTTTGGTATGCCGGCACGGCTAAATCCTACGAGACATTTTCAATGGATTGCATTAATTAAGAGTCGCAAGTATGGGGGTTGATCCTTAGTGACCTGCCGGCGACAAAGATCACAAGGACCCATACGTTGAGTCGGAGTACCGGCCCAGCCGAAGCAACTGCGGGTGTCCTGGGTATGGAGAACCTAACCGGAATCCCCATCCCTCTCATCCCAAAACAAACACTAACAACTACCACCAGCGACTCATCAATTAATACCTCCCAAAGTACTAAGTCAAGAGAGGTCCCATATATCTCTAGTGTGGTTAGCACGCAAAATTGCTTGGATCAATAGCGCAAGTAACTCGGTCCTTGATGACCTGGGCACCATTGTCGAACTCGGGAACGAAGGATCCCGAATTCTCTGTGTTTATACACTAGTCCAGGATTTCCAGTATACACAGTTAAACAAAAGTAATAACACAATCATATCACGCACTTTATTAATAATAATTCAGAGTTTATTACAAAAAGGGGCCCAAGGCCAAAAGATAAATAACACAGCGGAAAGCAAAATAGTAGTAGACCACACAACTTGCCACAGGCAATCGTCTGGGGGCGTAGCCTAGCCGTCAAGATCCTCACCGTCCTGATAGAGGTCTTCTCCTGAGTAGAGATTATTCAGCAAGAGTAAGCACAACTTCCGTGCTCGCAAGTTACACCCAATATTGAAAGGTAAATACATGCATAAGGTAGACAAGGGATAACGGCAGGGTTTATTTTTGCGTAAACAACAGTTTTCAGTTAAATACTCCTATTAATTTTCAAGGCAGATTTTATACTATTATTAAAATCAGAGTTTAAAATGACAGTTGTATAGTGGATAACCTCCAATTAATGATTGGTGAAGGATACCCTCCTATCACTTGGCTAACCGCCCAATTTTGCCCATAGGATTAACCATCCTAACAATTGATAGAAATCATTTTATAAACCAGAAAACAAAGTCTAACTTAGAGTGGCTTTGCTAGCATGTCCATGACTGCAGACGCGGCTATTCGAATAGTTTCTACTCTGCAGAGTTTGTACAGCTTTACCCACACGAGATAATTTGCTTTTAATGTCGGCCAGTGCACGCTTTCGAAGGCGTGTGACTAAGCAATTATCATGAGGCCTTTACAAAGCAGCGTCTTAATGTATTTATGCCCGCTAAGGTTTCGTTACCATTGGACTAACCATCCTCCGGAAGCCCCCTCTTGCGCCAGGTGGGACTAATGTCTAACTGACACCCACACAAACAACATAGTACAAATAACACCAAGACACTACAAATTATTTAGCCAAATCTGTCCCATTCCAGACATGTGGTGGTACGGTAAGGCGTAGCAAAATACGCTCAAAGACCGGTCCTCATTTGACTTGGGCGTCTTCCAAACAGACTCTGGGCCTTAGTCCTAACCAGACTAAGCCCGTGCATGAACCTGCACGCACCATTCAGCCCATTTGCCCAAGTCCAAACCCATTTTTGATTTTATTTGGAGTAAAACCCTCTTTAAAAACCTTTTGTGGTAAAACAATACCACTGAGACAAATTTGAATCAAGTTTGTAAAGATTTGGCTAAACCTTCCCAAATTTATAAGCGTGATCTAAGCATGGCTAAGCATATGACATATTCTAATAGTATTTTACCTAGAGGTGACAAGGTATTCATATTCAACACTCAAATTGGCCATACGATGAAGATTGGTATAACTATATACAAAACAGGGCATTTAAACATTTATATAAACATATGCATGCAATAATAATTTAAAAACAGGAATTAAATACTTTAAAATACTGGGAACAATATGATCAATGGTGTAACTTACCTTCGTTGAAGTCTTGGAACTCTAAATCGTCGGAAGGATCTAACTCTCCGGAGTCGTCGAGATCTATACGTGAAAATACGACAAATTCAAATTTAAATTCAAATAAATTCAAAAAAAACAGATCAAATCAACTCCAAATTGAAATATTTTGGTTTAGTTAGCTAGATTATGATTTTAGACAATTTTTGCAACTTGAATCACCCAATTTGGAGTTCAGATGCAAAAGTTATGAATTTTAGAAGTTTTAACCTAAATCTGGAATTTAATTGAATTTTTCGAATTAATTTTCTACTGGAAATCAATTACTGCGCAATGCTGACGCCAGCAAGGAATTTTCCAGAATTTTAAAGGAATTAAAATAATTCCTGACATGCGGGCCCCACGTGTCATAGACACGGTCCATGTGGACTAAGTACATGGCCTCGCGGCTCGGGGAAAAGGTGCTGATGCGGCGCCACGTGAGCAAGTTTGACGACGTGGCACCCACGTGGATGAGAGGTGGCGCCACGTTGGTGTGTACGTGACCGAGACACGGTGGCAAAGCCGACGCCGGTGCAGGGACCGCTGGTCGCCGACGCCACGGTGCTCGGCGGCGGTCGGTGATGTGCGCATCAGAGAGAGAAGGGAGTGCTGGTTGTGATGCTCACTGAGATTTCGAGAATGCGCGGCGGAAAACCTGTCGGCGGCGAGTACTAGCGGCGGCGAACTTGGGCTCGTGGCGACGAAGGGGGTCCGGGGGTCCTTGATGTGAGATGGTGCGCGCACCGGGTCGGCGATGCCGTGCCGATGCCGACGAGGTGGTTGCTGTCGTCGGAGAAGCCTTGCCGGTGCCGGAAACAAAGATTTCCCGAGCTTCAAGCGACGGAGGGGAAACTCGAAATCCGGGGCGTAGAGAGAGGCGGAGCTGGGGATGTGAGGGGCGTCAGGTTTGGCGAAGAAAGGCGGAGCTGGGGCGCACTTAAATAGGGCGAGGGCGGCACGGTGTCGCCGTATCACCCAAGAAGGTCGCGCGGCATCTCCGGCGGAGATCGCGAAATCGGGAAAGAAAGGAAGGTGAGAGGTGCAGTCGGGTGCGGAATTGACAGAGGGTTTGAATGCGCGCAAAATCTTGAATTTTAATGCCGGATTGACACGATTTTGGAAAGCTCTTGATTCGTGTCCATGGCGGACTGTGCGCACGAGGGAAAGTGCCGCGGGGAAGAAAGGAAGGAGGAAGAAGACGGGGTGACGCGGGCCCACCTGTCGGCGGCAGGGAAAGAAGGAAAGAAGGTGGGCGACAGCGGCCGTTCGATCGCCATCCAACGGCGGAGGGAGGGCAAGGCGCCACAAAAGTCAGCCAATGGGCCGTGCGCGCGAGGGAAAACGGGCTGGAGGTGGTTTCGGCCCGATGGCTTTTTGGGTTTTTCTTTTGGTTTTTCTATTTAAGAAATTGCTGGTAATTCAATTAGGCTTTAGAATATAGTATATTAAGTCCAAAATCTTGAGAAAATTCACAGAAATTCTCTGGAGCATTTAGGACTTAAGTAAATTAATTCCAACTATTATCTGGTAATAGATTTTGCAAGTAAATTTGTTTAGCTTTAATTTGATTAAGGAAAAGCTTTTGAAAATTTCAGAAAATCCACAAAATTAATTAAATTTTAATTTCTTTAAAATTTGGGCTGTTACAACCATTCCATCACACCATAAGATCACACCATCATACCATTGTGCCCAAGTCTAAAATATTTTATTTTCAGTTTTAGATTTTTCAAATAAACAAGCACAAGGTATTGATCATAAGTAATAGCAAGTATTTGTGTGATCAAGGTCATAGACTAAGTCGATAACCGTCCAATTCTACCGGTAACTAAGCATTGCTAAGCATCATATCGTAAAGACAATAAAAGAGCATAAGTCATTCACCGGGCTTTAATTCACCAGTGAGAATAATAACCTAGGGTAGTGGCAGGGGTGAACAATTTTAAGGCAACAATGCAATAGGATTAGCTACCTCTAATCGAAAAAAATTAACTTTGACACAAGAAGCATGCATACTTAGTTTTTGCAAACAATATATTAAACTTTAAAAGTAATAGGAGCAATATGATCAAATGATGCTACATCTGCTTGCCTTATTAGGGATCACTTGTTTGCTACAGAGGGTCGCTCTCACAATCAACAATCTCTTCGGAACCTATTGCTAAACGAGAAAATTCAATAAAAACGACGAACATCGAAAAAGACTCAAAAACCAAATTGCTCCAAAATCCATGAAATTTACACAGCAGGAAGAGCATGATTTTAAATGAATTTAGCAACAAGAATCATTTGATTTGGAGTAAATATGCAAAAGCTATAGCCTAATCAATTTATGTCTGCTGGAAAATCAATTTTAATTGCTATCTATTACTGTTCATGGCACAATTTTTCAGAAAGTTTTTGAACTTGAAATTTTTATGGTGGGTAGGTAATGACATCCTAAGGTTAGCAAAATTGAGTTTACTTCATTTGGAGTTGAAATGAATTTATTATGATTTTTCTAAGTTGTGAAACTAGGGCATAATCAATTTCAGAGACAAAGACCACATTAAAACCTATTCTACACTAAAACCTATTAATAGAGAAACCTAACAAATTCAAGTTCGCTAAATTTGAAGTTACAGTGAGAAAGTTATGCACTTTTGAAGTTCAAAGCAATTAAAAATTTGCAAATAAAAAGCTTTCGGGCCTTTTCCTTGAAAACCAACTCAATCTGGGAAGGTCTTGGGCCTTTGATCTGAAATCGCACGGCTCACGAGCACAGGGGCGCATTACATACGAGCACCCATGCGAGGAGACTTCAACGCACCTAGAGGACGTGTTAACTGTTAGATCAAGACTTGACGGTCCAGATCTAACGAGGAGGTCCTAAGGGTGGAGGTCTACGGAGGGAGGTCTTGACGGCTAAGATCTCACAGGGGAGGTCCTAAACTGTCGAGATCTCCAGAGGGAGGTCCTTACAGTTGAGCTCTAAGAGAGGGGAGGTCCTGAACGATCCAGATTTCCAAGAGGAGGTTCTGGACGGCTCAGATTTACTCGGGGGATGTCCTAGGTGATAAGATCTAAAAGAGGGGAGGTCCCTGACGGCCAAGATCTACCGAAGGAGGTCCTGAACGGTTATGATATACAAGAAAGGAGGTCCTGGGGTTTAAAAGACCCAGGGGTGGTCTTTTGCAAAGAGGACCCCAGGGGTGGTCCTGTGAGGACTCCAGTTTATTTGGTTTGTAATGCTTAACCTTCCACTTAGTCCTAGCATCACAAATCAAATAAACCAAGCCTCGAGATAACAAATCAAATAAACCAAGCCTCGAGATATGTATACTTCCCAGAAATGCAGTATACACACCCCTTCACAAAATCATGCATCAATTCCATTCTAGACATAGAATCCAAAGCAACACATTACCAGACAGTAGACAAACATAAAGAGTTATTACAAAAGAGGGCCGACCAGCCAAATGACATACAAGTAACTAAGTAAACAGCGGAAGCAAAAGTGCCATAAGATGGCGATAAACAAAAGCCAATTAGTATGCCTTTACCCACAAGGCAACCAACCGGACCGTCAAACTAGTCGTCCCAAACACCGCCACAGCACAACTCACAAAAGTGAGGCCCTTGGGGCTCACCTCCTTCCTCTGCAACAAATAACATTACGCAAAGCAAATGAGTACAAAAATATACTCGCAAGACTGACGTGTGGAATAGTAGACCTATACATATGCTACATGCAAGCTTATTTGAGTGGAGGCTGTATGGCTCATTTTAGCACAAAGCAATCTTTATTTGCAATAATGTAATGCATTTAAAAGCAAGTTTCCAAATCTGTTTTTATTGTTTAAATAACAGCAAGAATGACATAATAACAATAGATAGATGACAACAACAACCTGGAAGTGACTAACCCAATAGTCACCACAACCATAGCATGAATTACCCATTCATACCACCCATGTCAAGTTTTAAGTTTTTAAAATGCTGTAGTCTAGTTCTCACGGGGCATATCCGAGCGTGTCCATAACCTAGGACGAGCTGGCTATTCGAATAGTTTTAACCCTGCTGGGGTGTACCAATGTACCCACACTTCAGATCACCTTTAAGCCACAAAGCACACTTCCGAAGGTATGCCGGCACGGCTAAGTCCTACGAGACATTTCCAATCTTGTGCATTAGCTACGAGCCGCTCGTATGGATAGAAACCCATACGCTTACATGGTAAAGCTGGAAAGACAACTACCCACTCAGGGTAAAACTTTTCGGACAACTACCATGCTCCCAAACACCATCCCTCCTGCGACTCGGAGCCAACACACGCCAAACTAAGTCAATTGAGGTCACATACCCTCTAGTGTGGTTAACACGCAAAATTCTCAACACGGTGGTGCAAGTAACTTGGTACTTGATGACTCGGCCACCATTCCAATCACACCCAAAAACATACCGACATACCAATGTGCCCAAGTCCAAATCATTTTATTTTTATTTTTAGTTTTCACAATTAAACATAGTACAAAGGCTAAATTATAAGGTTATAATAATTTTGTGTGATCAAGGTTATCGACTAAGTCGATAACCACCTAATACTACCGATAGCTAAGCATGGCTAAGCAATTGGAACCCGTAATCTACTAAGCGACAAGAGCCCATCCAACATATTCTAATCACAGCAAAAAACCTAGGCTCAGGTAGTAGAGGATAATCATTTACCTACAGATTATACATCTAAAGGATTAACTAATCAATTTAACAACAGAATAAGCAATGCATACATACAAGTTGAAAACAATATATTAGACTTTAAAATAATAGGATTAACATGATCAAACTGCTTGCCTTCCTGGATTTGCTCAGTATGCTGCAGAGGCTCACTCTCGAGATCAACACACTCGTCGGCACCTAACGAAAAAAGCGAAAAGGAACCGATAAGAACGAAAAATACTGAAAAGACTCAAAAACCAACTTTCTCCGAATGCTCTAAAAATTTTACAGCAGCAAGAGTATGATTTATAATGAATTTATAAACAAGAACTACTTTATTTGGATGTTCTATGCAAAAGTTATAATCAAAACAATTTTGTTCAGCCGAAAAAATACAATCTGTTACTGTTCATCATAATTAAATTGTTTGGCAAAAATTTATAGAAAGGTGGTGCATTTGATATTTTTACAGTAAATCAAGCACCTCATAAGATGAACAACCCAATTGGATTCATCCCATTTGGAGCTAGGATGCATCTTTTATGAATTTCCAAAGACATGAAAAAGAGCACAAGTTAATTGTATTTGTAATTCCTTTAAAAACAATAACATGCCTAAAACCAATTTTACCAGCAAGTTCATTATTAGAGGAAGCCAATAAAATTGGATTCACTCAATTTGGAGTTACATAGAAATACTTATGCATTTTTGAAGTTAAAGCAATTTGTAATGCAACAATATTACTAATCCTAAAATAATTTTGCCAAAAGTGTTTTCTGGAACAGTAACATGATTCAATCCATTTTTATATTAAAGTACATTTAAAATAGAAACTAACAAAATCTGAATCATCAATTTTGGAGCTAAACTGAATTAGTTATGCATTTTAGAAGTTAATTGATTTTTCAGTGCAACAATAAAGTATTTCATAATTTAAATAAGAATTTTAGACTTTTCTTACCGAAACCAATCCCAGCCATAGACGCTGACAAGAGGGGTCCAGTACGCAGTGTCATTTTCTATTTAATTTCTGAATTTTAATACGGTCTGACATGTAGGGTCCACATGTCATACTCTCGGTCCACAGCACAGAGCATGGACCGAAGGCCAAGAGCTCGGTCCACGGGTTCACCACCCATATTACTATGCACTAATGGCCTTGGGCCCACGAGTCAAAGACTAAAGATCTATTAAATGCAAATCATTAACTCGGTTAAACAGTGATTTCCGACACAAACCACGATTTAAATGCTAATCATTGCAATTAAGTTCCTAATTACGCCGCTACAGTGGCGGTTGAAAACTGCCACGCGCTCACGCGGTTGACCGAGAGATGGCCCGGTAGCTCGCTGGCACTGTGGTGCTCGCCGGCGCGAACTAAGGGTTAGAGTGGAAAGCTAAGAACCGTGCGCACCTCAAGGTGGTGGTGACGGCGGCTGGAACGGCCTGCGCCGGCGACTAGCCGGCAGCGGCCGGCAGCACCCCTACGGCTAACGTGCATGCGACAACCCATTGATACAATGGCCGAATTAATGCACGCATAAGCTATCTAGGGGTCCACTGAACCTTACCAGAGAGTTGAAACGGCCGGGGAAGTTCGGAGAGAGTCTAGCGGCAGCAATGGCGGTGGCGGCGCCAGGTCTAGCATGGGGAGAGCTCCTTGGACAACAACAAGAAAAAAAGATGGTCGGAATAGCTAAGAAATACCACAAGGATGGTGTCATCACCAGCAATTTGAGATTGGCTCACCAGTTTCGACAAAGGACGGTGAACAGTGTTGTCGGCCGAAAATGGCGAAACTTCAAAATGCCCACAATCCTGTTAACAATCCGATCGAAAGATTGAGGGAAATGATATTAATACCTAGAGGCATAAAGTGACGCACAAAAGATAGGTTAATACTCACTGGCGACCAAGTTTGCACAAAATTGGCCTTCGGGGCGCGCTCCGAGACCGCCGAGAGCACGGACTCGGTTAGGAGCCTACAAGCAATATCAACCGCTCAATTGAGCTAAAATGGAAATGGTAAGCAAGGAGAAGCCTCGGGGATGATAAGGCTTCGAGCTTACCCTAGAGTTGAGCACAGGAGAGCGTCTTCTCCCTCGGCCATCGAGAGGGAGAATGGCAAAAAGAGAGGGGTGTGAGGAGTATTAAGCTCAGGCGTTGACGGCTATGGAGGCGGCGTTAGACAACGAAACTCCAGGATAGGTCGCAATGGCGGTGGCTTCACGGCGTTGACGGGGACGCGCAGAGGTGCTCGGCCGCGTGGCGTCCCTGCTCTGAGCGCCAGCGCGAGGGGAGGAAGAAAGCCCCGACAGGTGGGTCCCATTGGGAAGCGACACAAAGTGGTGAGGACACGAGTGTGGCTTGGGTGCGGCTGGACCAAGTGGCGTGGTCGGTTTGATCTAGTCCACACGATAAAAAACGAACGGTTGGGATTTAATCGGCCGTTCGGGTCATGCGATCTGTCCGCTGATCTGGACCGTTGGAATCCAATCGCACAGTCCGCATGCGTTGGCGTGGTTAGTGGGTTAGACCTAGTCAAGAGGCGTGGGTCTGACTCGGGTCAGGGTTTGAGTCCGAGCCCGAAGAACAGTGAACAGCTTGACTGGGATTAAAATTAGTTTCCCTACTTTGACCAAGGTCTTAAAAATAGAAATAAATTCCCTAAAATTCTAAAATTAATCAGATGTGCTCCTGGGACACCCTAGTGTTCACAAAAATTATTAAACTTACTTTTGACATTATATTTTGTATAATATAAATTCAAACTTAGTCTAGGTCATTAAATGGTGTTTGAATTTTCTTAAGGTTTAAACCAGTCCCAAAAATTTGAGAAATTTTTTATTTATTCATGATACATATTATAGGATTTAAATAAATTGTTTCCAGAAGATGATCACAAGTTTTTGTTTCTGTTTCCTTTTGGAGTTATGACTTGAGTTGTATGTTCTAATTGATTTCAAAAATTCCAAAAGCAACAAAACATGCAAATGCTCCAAAAAGTCAAATCATGCTCAAAAGTTTTAAATTCTTCTCATTTTCATACATTTGAAATACAAACCCTGATTTGGGATGTTACAGGTCCCGAGGGTGGTTTTTGCAAAATGAACAGGGAGGTCTTTTGCGGAAACACCGAGGGTGATCCTGACGGTCCAGATGCAATCTAGAGAGGTCTTCAACGGCTCAAATCTAATATCAGAGGTCCCCAAATGTAAAGGTACGCATGCTTTACTGACAAGAACTGTAATTAAAGCTAATGATTAGACTAGGACAAATTAAATGCTAATCATCAGGCTATAGTGTCTGTCCGAGTAAGGCATGACAAAATCCCGAGTTTGAGTTTGAGCTCACCGCCGGCGACTCCGGTCACGGCGGTGGGAACCAAGAGCACCCATGGGTTCACAATAATGTTGTGCACCCACCAGGCCTACTCTTGACAGCGGCAGCGGCCCAAAACGCTGGCTAGCCGGAGAGAGGTGATGAGGACCGACATGGCTAAACTTGAAAAACAATAAGGAGCTCCACATGGTTCTGAAAAGCAAGTGTACATGCCACAAGGGACTAATAGGATGTTACCTGAGGATGGAGAGGGCAAGGAGATCGTCGCAGGGGCTCCGGTGAAGAAGGAACTGGCCGACGCTAAGGAAGAAGGGACAAATCCGGCCAACAAAGAGCAAGTACCCAATTTGACAGCTCTGTGAAGTCAAACAAAATAAGTTAAGGGAAGTGCTCAAGGTGGTCAGAAGAACAAAAAGGCACACCAAGAGTTGCAATTGAACCACTAGAGCCCTGATGTCACCGAGGAGCTCCAAGGTCTGGTAATGGTGAAAAAGGAGTTCTTGGGTGTTTGAGCTTAAGCAAAAGAGAGTTGTGCTAGAGTGGCACGGTGGTGTCTAAAAGAAGCCGAGGAGGAGCTCCTGGGGTCCTTTTATAGCCGGAGGCAAAGGAATTAGGCAATGGCAGTGCTTCATGGTGCCATGAGCTAAGGTCCTGTCATGGACATACTTGAAATGACAGGGGCAGGTAAAAGGGAGACATTGGGGCAAAGTTCTGGTGCACATTTAAGGTTGGCAGTAAATAGCCGTTGACAAGGGCATGAATTGACAAGGCACTGCTCCACACTGCCATGGCTCTGGCACACACGATGATGACCAGGCTCAGAGAGGTCCCACCAGTCAGTGAAAGAGCCTGGGTGAACTGGTCAAAGAACCTAACGGTTAGGTTAAGTGTGGAGGCCGAGATGGGGAGGTCTTGACGGTTGGATTTGAAATGAAGGGCTCTGATTTTAAGTGAGGTTAGGAGGTCCTAATGTTCGAGGAGCCTTGAGGCGCAGATCTAGAGATGGACGGCCCACAACCTTCTAGGCGCTAATAAGGTGGTCTGGGAGGTGGTCCGGAGGGTTGTCTTTGCAAAAGACCAACAGGGTGGTCTTTGCAAAATCACCCGAGGTGGTCTGAGGGTGGTCTTAGGGGAGGTCTTTGAGGAGGTCTTTTGAGGAGGTCTTCTGTAACAACCCTAAGTTAGGGTTTGTATTTTAAATGTATAAAAGTGTGAAAGTTTAAAAACTTTTGTTGTATCTCATGATCATTCTCCTAGTTTTCCAAAAACTTGTGCACAATTTTAAACTTTTGATGTTTCTATTAAAGTTTGTGTTGAAAATTCAAACTTTTAAACTTAAATTCAATTTCTATTGAATTTCAGAAAAATGTATGAATTTTCTAAAAATAATTTATTCAAATACTAGATTATTTATCTTGAATTATAGTTATTTTTACCAAATTTTTAGAAGTGATTTTGACTTCACCAAAATTCAAATCAAATCCCAAATGCAGATTTGAAAATAATTTAATTCTAACGAATTTCAGTATATAAAGTGTTTGAAACTATTTTTCATAAGTCCTAGTTGATTCTCAGAGTACTTACAAAAATTTTCAGAATTGTTAGAAATTTATTTCTATTTTAAACGGCTAGGTCAAACTTGTTTGTTTTCGGTCAAAACTAAATCCTAACCTAACCCTAGTACTGTTCATCGGGCTCGAACCCGAGCCCGACTCGAGTCCGACTCCACCGCTTGACTCGACCGCGCCCATTCACGTCGCGCCGCACCCAAATGATAAGCGTCGTCCGATGCAAATCGTGTGGCTCGCACCGACTGGGCCAAGAGGACCACCCCGTTAGCCCCTCCATCTCAGCCGTCCGTTTTAGATCGTGCGGCCCTCGTGGTTTCACTCAAAGCTAACTCGCGCGCATTATCTCGTTTCGTTGACGGGCGGCCCCCACTTGTCAGGATCGGCATCGTCTTCTCCGCTGCCTACCGGAGCTCGCTGGCGGTCGCGCATGCGTGCCACGCAGCTCGTCGGCGACTTCCCGTGCACGCTTGTCCATCTCCGAGGTGTCACTGAGTTCCAATAAAGCTCTGGGAGTGACCCATTTTCTCCCTCTTCCACTCCTTTGCTCTCTCCGCGCTTTTCTTCGTTTCGTCCGGAGAAGAAACCGAGGGCAGCGCAGCGCCACCACCTCACTGCCGCTCGAGCCTTTGCGAACCCACCGCCGCGTTCCTCTCTCCACGCCGCGTCCATTTTGGCCACTCCGGGTCTTCATCGCCCACTGGATCACCGGGGCGACTTCTTCGTCTTCGCGTCCGACAACCGCGACCCTGCATCCTTAAAGGCGCTCCAGTGAGTTTCTAGCCTCGGCGCTTGGTTCCTTAGGATCGCAATTCTTCTCGGAGTTTAATTGTGGCCTTAATTTGTTCTTTGGTGCATCACCGAGGGAGCGCGACGCTTTCTTCTCCAAGCTCGGTCAAGCGCCGCTGCGTCAATTCCAGCCACGTCGGGCCTCCTCCGGCGACGTTATCTTGGGCGCCGCGTTCCTGGAGACAAGGCGTTCCCGTGGCGCACCTCCCCAAGTCTCCTCGACGCCCGTAGTGCCTCCTCCTCGGGAGCCTCTTCATCATCTCTGCCTCCGGCCGTCGCGAGCTCGCCGCCGACATCCTCTGGACTCCGCATCGTCACCATCGTGCTCGTGAGGTTGCTGCGCACCTGGAAGTGTCACTCCCGAGCCCAAAGCGCTTCTCTTCCTCCAGATCACCCTCCTCGCCGTCGCGCCGCGCTCGGGAACTCCAGCGAGCCGCCGACAACATTAGGGTATAATCCCTTCTCATTAGCGCTAATTATCTTTTAGTTTGTATCACTGACATGTGGACCCCCTCTGGATTAATCATGTTTAGAGATTCAAATCTAACCGTTATATAATTCTCTGAGTCGTTGACATGTGGGCCTATGTTGCCGATTAAGCGTATGTGTAAGTTTGAGAATACGTTTTCTGTCAAAGGAAACGTATTTATCTGTTACGTTTAGATTGTGGTTACGCTTTGAGTAAGCCGAAGGCGTATTCACATTATACGCCTTCGACGTTGCTTTTGGTGGGGCTAGGTCAAGGCTGACCTGGTCAGCGCCTTCGCTCGGTCCCACCGGTCAGTGACCGTGGGTCAGCTGAGCGCCGGTAGAAAAAGGAATTAATGCTTTTAGGATTTCTGAATTGAATTTCTTTTGCACTGTTAATTCTTTTAACTTAGAAAATCCATAACTAATTCAATTTTTCTCCAAATCGAATGAAACCAATTTTGTTAATTTTCATTTTTAATGTACTTTTTACTAGAATAGGTTTTAAGTATGTCTCTGTTTCATAAAATTTTGATAATTAATTTAATAGTGTTTTTATGTATTTTAACGTGGAAAATTCTTAGAAAATTCTCCTTAACTCCAAATAAAATGTTTTCTGTTTCTTAATTTTTCTAAAATCATTCTCTAGCTTCTGTATGAATTTTGTGCATATTTGATGAAATTGAAATCTTGGTTATTGTCTGTGTGATTCGTTTTTATTTGTTTTTTTTCCTCGATCGATAGATTGCGATGATTCAGGTATTTGCGAGAGTGAGCCTCAGCAATATTTTGAGCAGCAGCAACCAGGCAAGCAGTTTGATCATGTTAATCCTATTATTTTAAAAGTCTAATATGTTGTTTTCAACTCGTACGTACGCATTGCTATGTTGTTGTTAAATTGATTAGTTAATCCTTTAGATGCATAATCTGTAGGTAAATGATTATTCTCTACTACCTGAGCCTAGGTTATTTGTTGTGATTAGAGTTCGTTGGATGGACTCTTGTCACTTTGTAGGTTACGAGTCCCAATTTGCTTAGCCATACTTAGTTATCGGTAGTATTGGGCGGTTATCGACTTAGTCGATAACTTTGATCACACAAATTTATTATGACATTATAATTCAACCTTGTGCTATGTTTAATTATGAAAACTAAAAATGAAAACTAAAGAAATGATTTAGACTTGGGCACAACGGTATGTTGGTGTGATCTGTTGGGTGTGATTAGAATGGTGCCCGAGTCAACAAGGACCGAGTTACTTGCGCCACCGTGCTGAGCATTTTGCATGCTAACCACATTAGAGGGTATGGGACCTCTCTTGACTTAGTACTTTGGCGTGTGTTGACATCCGAGTCGCAGGGGGTCGTAGGAGGGATGGTGTTTGGGAGCATGGTAGTTGTCCGAAAAGCTTTACCCTGAGTGGGTAGTTGTCTTTTCGGCTTTACCATGTAAGCGTATGGATTTCTATCCATACGAGTGGCTCGTAGGATTTAGCTGTGCCGGCATACCTTCGGAAGTGTGCTTTTGTGGCTTAAAGGCGGTCTGAAGTGTGGGTACATTGGTACACCCCTGCAGGGTTAAAACTATTCGAATAGCCTCGTCCTAGGTTATGGACACGCTCGGTTATGCCCCGTGAGAACTAGACTACAACCTTTTAAAAACTTAAAACTTGACATGGGTGGTATGAATGGGTAATTCATGCTATTGTTGTGGTGACTATTGGGATAGTCACTTCCAAACTGTTGTTGTCATTTTATCTATTGTTATTATGTTCTTGCTGTTATTTCAACAATAAAAATAAATTGCAAACTTGCTCTTTAAAATGTATTACAGTATTGCAAATAAAGATTGCTTTGTGCTAAAAATGAGCCATATAGCCTCCACTCAATAAGCTTGCATGTAGTTTATGTATAGGTCTGCTATTCCACACGTTAGTCTTGCGAGTACATTTTTGTACTCATTTGCTTTGCTTAATATTTTTGTTGCAGAGGAAGAAGGTGAGCCCCAAGGGCCTCACTTTTGTGAGTTGTGCTGCGGCGGGGTGTGGGACGACTAGTTTGGCGGTCCGGTTGGTTGTCTTGTGGGTAAAGGCACACTAATTGGCTTTTGTTATAGCCATCTTATGGCACTTTTGCTTCCGCTGTCTACTTAGTTAGTTGTATGTCATTTGACCGG
This sequence comes from Ampelocalamus luodianensis, assembly GCA_036346255.1. Taxonomy (NCBI): domain Eukaryota; kingdom Viridiplantae; phylum Streptophyta; class Magnoliopsida; order Poales; family Poaceae; genus Ampelocalamus; species Ampelocalamus luodianensis. The sequence goes on from CM070637.1 coordinate 15,026,064, forward strand.
TCGGCCCTCTTTTGTAATAACTCCTGTTGTATGTCTTCTGTATAGTATTGTGTTGCTTTGGACTCTATGTTTAGAATTGGATTGATGCATGATTTTGTGACGAGGTGTGTATACTGCATTTCTGGGAAGTATACATATCTCGAGGCTTGGTTTATTTGATTTGTGATGCTAGAACCAAGTGGAAGGTTAACCATTACAAGCAAAATAAATTGAGGTCCTCACATCTTCAAAGACGACCTAGGGTGGTCCTTGTGAAGATACAAAGAGTGGTCCAAGGGAGGTTCAAGAGGGTGTTCTTTGCCAAAAAGACACGAGGAGGTCTGGACGAGTGGGAGGTCCGAGAGCTCCTGAAATCGCAGCAGTGGACAAAAGATCCAACGGATGATGATGTTTGCGCCCAAGGACCTAGCCTGAGGTGCCCTAAGAGGTTGGGTTCAACCCAGAACTCGAGTCTGACTCGAACCCAAACCAAGAGTTTGACTTAGGGTTAGATATTGGGCTGGAAACTTTGAGGAATTTTTAGAGGTAGCAAACTAACTCCGAAATTTTTGAAATTTTTACAGTAGCTTGCTGACTTTGAGATGGACCTTGTGTAAAATTCTCAGAGATTTTTATGCAAAGAATTTTTCTCCAAAAATTTCCTAAGGTGCTGTCTTGGGTTTGACCAAGGGTCAAACTGGTTTGACTGCCTCTTAAAATATTCAATTTTTTTTAAAAAAATTGTGAAATTTTTTAGAGGAGTCACACAACCAAGGAGGAACAGTTTAAGGGGGTTGAACACAAGATTTTCAACAAGGAGGTTGTGACTTTAGTCAAATGGGAGGTTTAGGTTTTTGATTTTCCAGAATTCCTTGACAAGAATTACAGGAAAGTTCACAAACTTCAAGATGCAAGAATTTTTTTTAATTTCTACACATTTTCTTACAATTGAAACACAAGTCCAAAATTGGGATGTTACACTTTCCGCCGTTTTCATATCACTGATGGGAAGGTGAAAATGAAGAAAAAGAGTTCCGTGAGCTGCGACAAGGGAGCCTGATAGTGAGTGAATACTTCAATAAGTTCACTTAGCTGCCTGTTATGCCCCCGAGGATGTGGCCACTGATGATGCTAGACAGAAGCGGTTCAAGCGAGGACTCAACCCAAGTTTGAAGGTCCAAGTTGTTGGCAACGATTATGCAGAGTTCCAATAGCTGGTGAACAAGACCTTGCTTATTGAAGAATCTCATCGTGAGCTTGTAGAGTCCTACAAGAGAAAGATGACACAACCGAGTGCTTACCAAGGTCATTCGCAGAAAACCAGGACCAGTGCCCAGAACCCTGCTCGGTTTGCTCCTCAGGTCACCTTCAGAGCCCCTATGGCTGCCCTCGCCCTACTGCTCCTGTTTTTCACAGCCCCAACAGTAACGTCAACATCAGCAACAATGGCACTGTCAACCCACCCCCAAGGAACAACAATCACGCTGCTGAAATCACTTGTTTTAGCTGCAATCGGTTGGGACTCTATGCCAATAATTGTCCATTGAAACAAGCCCCGGCTTTGGTTAAAACCAACTCAGCAGCCACTCCAGCCAGAACACCTATACCAGGAGGAGGATGTGGAGTGCCTCAACCCCCAGCTACACCAGTCAAGACCTCCCAGCATTTTGGGAGAGGCCGTGTGAACCTTGTCACAGTGGAGGAGGCCCAGACAGCTCCGAACGTCGTGCTGGGTAAGTTCCTTGTAAATTCAGCACCCGCAACTGTTTTGTTTGATTATGGAGCTTCCTATTCATTTGTTTCCCAAAGTTTTGTTGCAAGGCATCAATTGAAAGTTTTTGCTCTTAAGACCTCCTTGTTGGTTCAATCCCTCGGTTCGGAGTTAAGCACGAACCTCTCATAGCTTGATTATAGTATAGGTGGGAAATTTTCAGCATAAATTGTGGGGCGATATAATTAGAGTGTGTACTTCCAGCTCTAGGATGTTTTTACAATAAGAAACTCCAGCTCAAATATTTGAAGTTTATTAGCTCAGAAAAGTACAAACCAAATAAAATGACCCAGTTGGTACATGAGGATATGTATGTTCTTAATTTTTCTTTATCTTTTGTATTTTGAATGTGACTATATATTTCTTGCAATATATATTGTGGATGACAAGCGTTGTACTTCCCATTTAACATTTATGTCCTCGCTATATTCCATTAGATTCCCTTCCTACAACCTTTGTTGGTTACTTCAAATCTATCGTTCCTCGCATTTTAACTCCTATATATCGATGCCGTATATTATGCTTTGCATCGACTATTTCGTCCTACGAGTGCCGTGACAGATTTGATGGTTGCTTGCACAGATGGAAAGATAGTAGTATGAAGCTCCTCGCTGTTCGTTGATTTTTTGTGCATTGATGAATCCCCTCGATTGAAATCGTATACTACAGTGAAAACGTTACTTACATATTGTCTGAACTTCAGATTTGGTATAGTATTGAATCTTAGTTGCCTATTGCAGGTTGTTTGATTACACAATTTTGGTTTTGCACAAATCCACAGATGAACACAATTTTGGTTTTGCACAACTCCACGGATGAACGCCGTGTATACTATGGTTTGTTGTTTAGAGTAGTTAATGGAGCCTGCGTGTGGTGCTATCTTACATCCATTGCATGATTAAGCAAGCCAATGTAAGTGCTCTTCTCTGATGCCACTTTTCTTTTTCCCTAATATCTTACTTCAGTATAGAATAATGAGTATTTTTGCTTTGGGAGATCTGCTGGAAACAAAGTGGGGAAAATCTTTTGTTCTATTGGACCTTGGTTTTGATATAGGTAGGCATAACTTATCATATCTTACATAGTTTATGAATCGGAAAGCATGCATCATTTTTAGCTTCGACCTATGTGCCCCCAAATTTACCTAGAATTAATTTGCTGTGTTCATAGTTGAGAACCAGGCTATTGGTTCTTGGTCTATGGTGAGCTTTTTTTGTTACTCTCCCCCTTGCTACTTTACTCCTTTGTCGTATCATTTTTTGTATGCGGCGTATTCCACAGATTAAAAGGCGTAGGAGCAGTAAGAGTATATGAAGGGTCTCTTTTATTGCAGATTAGGATGCAAGACATTTTTACCAGCATGTACCATAGCCATCTCCCGCATAGGCATCGCTTATGCAGTGGCAAGACTTATGCAGTGGCAAATGAGGCCCTCTTTGCCATGTCCATGTCATGAGCCACATTGTTCTAGTCATGTTATAGAGAAAAATCAGGCAACCTAGAGCGTGGTTGAAACTATATGCTAAAAGCGGGTTTGATAAAATCTCAGTTGCAATGTATTTCATATATGCTTACTGCAGTTTCTTGATTATATTAGCTGGCAGCTTCAATATTGTGTTTCCTGTAACTTCTGTGAAATCTAGGTGCTTTTGTTTAGCTTCTATAAAATTTCCTTCTTTATCCACCGCTTCCAAGCAGAAAAAAAAGTATGCATTTTTTGACTGTTAATAAAGTATTCAGATTCAAATGTCATCGATATATATATATATATATATATTTATGTTTATTCCTATTTGTTTCAAGCGCCAAATTTACATGCTTACATGATTCTTTCCTATAAGTGGTCATAGTTGTAGAGTTAATTAGTTACAGTGTTAATAAGTATGCTCCTAATTCTGTATGCTGGAACATGTGGCTATTGTTTGTTTAGCTGCGGATACTTACAAGTTAGAATGGAAAGTGATGAATTTTCAAAAAAATATGAAATACTATTGGTTATTTTCTTCTTTTGTTTTGCACAGATATAGCTTATGCACTATGGTATGTCAAATTCTAATGTTTAAAAAGAAATAAATTTGTTTATAACCTTGCCACCTGTGTGCAACAGTCACAACCGCGCCATTTGGTGCGGGTTACCTTCTAGTATTACATTAAAGACCAAAGCTGTCATGCTATTTCAGGAACCACCGATTACCGGAAAAACATACAGGCAGATCAAAGTGTTCCATGTATATAGCGGAGCAATAACACTACAATAACCAAATGCAAAACGAGTAAGCATCATGTGCACATATGACTGGTTGTGACTTGTGACACAATTAGTCACTCTCCCTTCAATGATTCAAGTGGAGGGGTATCTGAACTCATCCATGTATTTGCTGGAGAGTAGGTCCTGAATCCTTTCACAGCATCTGCAGCAGCATAAGATTCCAGTTCAACCATGTCCTCAGGTGTGAGCTTCAGGGCGAGAGCGCCGCAACGTTGTTGTTGAAGTTCTCTATCTTAGTAGTCCCTGGAATCGGGCACACATCTGCTCCCTGATGGTGAACCCAGCCCAGCGCGAGCTGCGATGCCGTGCACCCTTTTCTTGTTGCCATCTCACTTACCCTCTCAAAGATTTGCTGGTTGTGCTCAAGGTTCTCGCTGTGGAACCGAGGTATATTCTGCAAAACGTATTAAAATTAACACTTCCATACGTACAATGGTTTCAACAAAACTAGGTTCAAGTGCAACACCTTGCGGATATCGCGCTCCGACAGATTATCCACGGCCTTCGCTCCAGAACCAAAGAATCCCCTGCCGAGAGGACTGTAAGCAACTATCCCAATGCCAAGCTCCCTGTAGAAAATGTATTGGCAATTAGTACAGGCTAAGAAACACAATATGTCAGAACATGTGACAAATGAAATGCTTCCGACCGGCATGTAGGAATTATTTCCTCTTCAGAATCCCTTGTCCAGAGAGACCACTCCAGCTGCACGGCAGTGATGGGGTGAACAGCGTGAGCTCTTCTGATGGTGGAAGCAGAGGCCTCAGACAGGCCGATGTACTTTATCTTGCCCTCTTCAACGAGCTTCTTCAGCTCGCCCATCTAGTGTTACAACGCTTTGTCAGTAGCATCACTACATTTTCACTTGTTAAAAATAAATATTGCAGAAGGGCGGAGAATTGCAGTAAAATCTATCTATTATATATTATTAAAACAAAAAAATGCCATAGCCATCACGTACTAAAGATTTACTTGGAGAATTGCACAAAATTCAGCAAGGCAGTACGGGTGCAACATATAGTACAGTCAGTGAATTGTTAGTTATGTGAAAAGGCACAGGTCAACTGATCGATAATACAAGACTGACCGTGATCTCGATAGGCACACGGTTGTCGACGCGGTGCTGGTAGTACAGGTCGATGCAATCGATTCCGAGGCGGCGCCGGCTCGCCTCGCACGCCTGCCGCACGTAAGCCGGCGAGCCGCAGAACTCCCACTTGCCGTACTCCGGCGCCTCCGTGTACTTGACGCCAAACTTGGTGGCCACCTGCACTCCCCCCACCCTACCACTCCCCAACCCTCCTTGCAACGCCTGCTGAGAATAAACTCATCAATTAATTCACCAGCTCAAGCAACACACATGGCGCACGGTACGCACGCTGGGTATGTATGTAGTTTCTGTTTCAGTGCTGTCTGCTGTGACGGAAGAGACGATGGGGGTAATTAATTGATTGCCTTGCCGAGGAGGAGCTCGTTGGTGAATGGGCCGTAGCAGTCGGAGGTGTCGAGGAAGGTGACGCCGGCGGCGACGGCATGGCGGAGGAGCGCGAGCATGTCGGCCTCCAGCTTGGGCGCCGGCCCGTAGAAGGCGGACATGCCCAAGCAGCCTAGGCCCTGCGCCGACACCTCCAGCCCCTGCGAACCCAGTTTCATCCGGGGCACCGTCACGGCCATGAACACCGAGCACTCTACTTCTGTGGGTAAGTTCGATTGATTGGAAAAAATCGAACGCCGTATCTGCTATTCACACTGATTAATACAACACACACAGTAACAGTCAAAAGCCTCCACCTATCCTATCTCAGGAGCCTGCCCCCACCACTCGTTCGTCATCCCGCATTCCCACCTACTACGCGTTGAGGCCTCCTCCCTTCACTTCCCCAATTTTTTTTTTCATATTTGGCCCTGTAGCAAATTTTAATTTCAAAAATAACCCCGTTCGAACGAGAATTTCAAAAATAGCCTCAAAACAGTGCTCCTACCGCGGCCACCGAGGGCGGCAGTGTGGTCGCCTCAGGTTATTGGAAATGTACTTAATTAAATTCATATCAGAGCACGATTATTAATGAAGGAACAAGATCGTCCTTAATTAAAGATCATGCTAAAGATATAAATTTAACAAGTATCAATTCCAATAAACAGATCCCTGATATATATATATCTCACAATGGTTCCTGTGATCAACGACCATTGCATATATATATCCTTCAACAACATTGCATCATACACATACAAGTCATACATTTGCATAATTAAACATAAGTTTACATCATTCAAGTTAATACTACAATATTAAGTGACTTGGTCACTTCAAAAGTTTAACAATGAAGCAAAACAAAATATTTAAAGTCCACCAATGGCCTCATCCACCCGCAGCAATTGCGTGGAGGAAAGAAGTAGCTCTACTCGTTAGCGCCACCCGATCGGCGCTAACTACATTCATAAAGATAACCATCCTCACCGCAACAATAGGTGATAGCACCTTGAGTACGGAAGGTACTCAGCAAGTCTTACACAAACTAATAAAAGAAAGTGTTGATTAGAGCCTACACAAAGGAGTAGAATTTATATATGCATAAGGTTGCAACAGAAGGTATAAAGGTTCAAATTTGCATAAAGCGATACCTCTTAACCTACACCTACTAAATTTTGACAAAGCAATTTAGTAAATCAAAGTTTAGCTAGAACAGTAAGTAAATGACATAATTAGAATAAAGATGCAGGCATGAATCCTCATGCACACCAAAACCGAAACCAGATTTTGAAAATCAAAACTTCTATACAGTGACATCAATTCAAGTTGTCGCCCATGACCGTGACACGACTATTCGAATAGCTTTATACCTGCAGGTGTACATCTTTACCCACATGACTTAGCTAGTCGTTGCCTTCGGATGCCTCCGAATGATGACATACTTCCTTTGGTATGCCGACCGGGAAACTAAGATTTGGTATTTTTCAACAAGCTAACACTATTGAGTTGGACCCCATGTGTGAACCGATCCCGCTTAAACAACGATCGATAGCATCCGCTAACCGAGGCACACATGTTGCGCCGAATGCCGATCCAAACAATTAAATGCGAACTGGGCTCACTACCCATATTAGGATGCAATCGGCACCATTAAGGTATCGTATATGTTACTGAGCACATATACGCCTCACCCTTCTAAGAACATCTAATACCGACATACAAGCTCACATGGCATACAACGCATCATCGACTCAAAGCATCTATGCCATACAAGGTCAATACACATATTCTTACTCTCTGTTTCCAACCCAATAGTCTTAACATTTTACTTAACCAAACAGCCATACACCGCATGTGGAAGTACGTGGGGACTTGAATTGAATAATCGAGTTCGGTCCTTAATTAACCCGACAAGTCCACCACAAAACCCAATCTCGCACAAAAGCACCATCACTAGCTTCCTCTTGTCCAGATCAATTTAAATATGAAACTCAAGTTTGATTTAAAGAAACTGACAAAGAGTTCAAAATAACAAAAGTTCATTTGTGATTCCCATGTTTGACAAGATATGCTTGTCAAACTCTAAAATCTCTAGACTGCATGTCTAAGCCAAAATTGAAAATATACTATAATATACAATACTATACTAAGTTTGAGTGTATGGTGACAATTGAGGTAATCCACCATGTTAGGTCATAACTAACTAATAACAGATCACAGTTTGTATTTTCTAAAATAGCATGCACAGCTTGTCACCGAATTTAGAAAATCTAATGTATAAAATTTGGGATCAACATGGTGCAGAGAGGAAGCTTGCCTTGATAATAGTATACTTCTGTTGCAGGCTCAGGATGTTCAGAAATAGATTCACCCAGTTCAACAAAACCAGATTCTAAAAGAAGCAATTAAGATCCAATAAATACCAAAATCGATAATAGGTACAAAATGGAAGAAATAGGCATGATCAACTGAATTGCATGATTGACAATATGCTTAAGCCATAACTACCCATAATAGTGATAATAACCCATAATATAACTTACTGTTTTTAAAAGACGTAAACTAGGGTTTAGTGCAAAGTTCCGCTTTGATTTCTAAAAGAGTCAAAACAGACAGGCGATTTTGGAAAAGGAAAATAGATCAAGCAAAGGTTCAAGAATAGAACTTAGCCTGATCTTGTAGGGCAATTAATATCCCAAACTAACCTTAATCTAACCCTAATCGATTAGATTACATCAACTAAGAGGAAACCCATTTTTGCTCGCTGAGCCGACAAAAAGGAACAGAGACAGATTTCTTATCAATCTAAATAGATGATAACAAGGATTAAAAGAATAACTTGTTATGCTACTAGGTTTAGTCTAAACCCAACTAGGATAACAAGTCATGTGAGAAACCCTAAGTCTTGAAAAGATATGGAAAACCGAAAGTTATAATAACAACTTTTCGCTTTGAAGTAAGTTGAAACTACGATGCTCAAAAGAATGATTCCTAAGCTTCTAAGGTCCTTAAGATGCTCAAGATATCGAAAACCGTGGTTTTATCTACCAGAGAAGAAAGACACCCAAGTTTATGAAATCTCGATGTTGATCAACAGAGAGATAAACGCTGTTCAACCTACAAAAGATGTCAAATCTTTATCACAAGGTGGAACCGGGTTTAGAATGGATAAGCAAAAGGGACAAGAGCAAGAACACCACGCCAACAATGGAGGATGAGCTTCATGGTCAACAATGGTAACAAAAAGAAAAGCTAGGGTTTATATATGGATGTTGAGCTACAGGCAAGAGGGAAAGATCTAGAGTTGATGAGGTGTCCATTTAGGACTAATTATCCCAAAATTTGTGGCATAATCTTTGGATAATCCTCTCCTCTGCTCGTAAATGGTCGCACAGAGATAAGGAAGAAGGGAGGCAAAATATGACATGTGGGTCCTTTGTCATCCTCACGCGCTTCAAAAGATCAAAGAATATCACCGTCCGATGAGAAATGGGCGGCGGGGATAAATAGAGAGATTAAAAGATTTGAATCAGATCTTAAAATATGGGCGTGCGATCTCAATCGGTCGATCGAGATTAAAACAGAGCCCAAAAGGAATCTCGGATCTACTTTCAAATCTGACGTTGGATTGGAATCCAACGGTCAAATAAAGGATACACGCCACTCGATTAGATGAGATGACGGGCATCGTTAGATTGGATTTCTACGGTTTAGATGGGACAAAGAACCGGATGGTCCGATTGCATACACAAGTCCGACCCTACGATTAAAATTCAACGGTCCACCGAATTTGGGCTTTAAAGGCCCACGGTCAAAAGGAGCGCCAGAGATTTAAATCCAAAGGCCCGATAGTCGCGCGCTTTTATTTTAAAATGAAACGAGCGACGCGTTAGATCAAGAATGGACGGCGGAGATCGTGAGGGGATCCGAGTCGTCCGAATGCATACACCGCTCTGGACCACACGATGAGGATCTAGCGGCCCAGAGGAACGCAGGCCTTAATAGCACGCGGGAAAGAGAGACGCCGTGAGATTTGAATCTGACGGCTCAGATAAAAGCGCACCTTTAAGTTTAAAACGAAAAGGGAGGCGCTGTTGGATCGAGAATGAACGGTAGAGATCGAGGAGGGCTCCGGAGTTGTCCGATTGCATACACTGACCTCGATCGTTAGATTAAGATCCAACGGCGGAGATCAAATCGTACACGTGGACAGCTCGCGTGACGTTGCGGCCTCGCCCGTTCGATTGAAGATCAACGGCTCACAATGCGCGAGGGGATTGGGCCCGCGCTCGAACGTGACAGAGCCGGACCAGACATCGGGTTGGACCCAACCGCATGAGATCGAGTCGCATAAAGGCTAGGGTTTGATTCAAACCGCTTTGGTTGACCGTAACCTATTCAAATGCTTAAAAGGTTTGATCGATTTTAAAATAGCAAATAAATTTGTAAAACCATGAAATTTTTATCAAGGCTACTGGGATGATATATTTCCCAGATAAATTTTAAAATCACATGATCACTTTGTAAAATACATAAATATTTATTTTAGCCCGAAAGTATTCATTTAAAGACAATTATTTTGCTTTAAGTCAAAATAATTTCTAAAAAAATGCAACAAAATATTTTCAGCCAAGATAATTTATCTAGGCTTTAATAAAAATACTTGCCAGTCATAATACAAGTTTTATCTTGTATTCCTTTAAGACTTTAAATGGTTCTTTAGGATTTTGGCTAAAAGGAAGGTTTTCAATTTGTAACATACCGCCCAAATTGTAGAAATGAATAAGAATGCTATGAACAAAGACCTCATTACTGCTCATAAAGCACTTTATTATCTGTTTATAAACTTGGGGTCATACAAACCTACCCCTTAAGAAAATCTCGCCCCTAGATTTGGAACAAGTTAGAGATTAGGAAAAAGTGAAATTGAGATGATTTATAAGGAAATTCAACATCCGTTGTCTTGATTTCCTTCAAAGACAACATAGAGGAACTTTACATAACAACATAGTGTTATCATTACATTTTTGTTTACATTGTTTAGTTTAAACTTTCCTTTCTTGATTCAAAGGAAAGTTCTAAACAACAAAAGATGGGGGTGCTCAATGCATCGATCTTCAAGCCCCAATTGGCTTCATCTTCGAATGATTAGCCCATCAATTTTCAAGAACTTAACAAGACGATTTCTTGTCCTGCGCTCCATTGTATCGAGGATACGCATCGGTTGCTCTTGATAGGAAAGGTCGTTAGAGATCAAGATGCTCATAGCGCTTGCCTCAATAGGAACACGAAGGCATTTCTTCAATTGAGACACATGAAAAGTATCATGCACCGAGAGGATTCTGTAGGTCCAATTGATAAGCTACTCCTCGCTTTGCAATGATTCGAAGGGTCCGATATAACGAGGTGCGAGCTTCCTTTACCCAAAACGATGAGTACCCTTCATGGGTGACACTTTAAGATAGACATGGTCATCTACCTCAAAGCTTAATTCACGACGACGATGATCCGCATAGCTCTTCCGACGAGATGCAGCTCTCAAGCAATCTCGAATCGAGCGAACTTGCTCTTCGCTTTTTACCAAGTCCGACCAAAGAATGATCTTTCACCGCACTCGACCAATTCAATGGAGTGCTACAAGCTCTCCCATACAAGGCTTCAAAAGGTGACATTTGAATACTTGCTTGGTAGCTATTATTGTAGGAAAATTCCACAAATGGCAAAGATTTCTCCTAGCTTTGCTATAAGATAGCACATAGGCTCAAGAAGATCTTCCATCACTTGGTTCACTCTCTCGCTTGACCACTAGTTTGAGGGTGATAAGCAAGATCGAAGAGAGCTCACCCCAAAGCCCGATGAAGACAATTCCAAAAGTGGGAAGTAAATTGAGGCCACGGTCGAAACAATGACCTTGGGAACACCATGAAGACAAACAATCCTAGCAATATAAAGCTCACTGCCGCTTGCCACTAAAGATGGTTTTGACCGGAATGAAATGAGCCACTTTTGTCAAACGGTCGATGATTACCCAAATGGCATCGGATCCATTGGAAGTTTTGGGAAGACTAGTAACAAAATCCATACCGATCTCTTCCCACTTCCACTGTGGAATAGGCAAAGGCTGAAGGGTACCAGCTGGCTTCAGATGTTCAGCTTTAACCCTTTGGCAAATATCACATTCAGCAACATACTTAGCAATTTGCCTCTTCATTTGGCTCCACCAAAATGTTTTCTTCAAATCCTGATACATCTTGGTACTTCCAGGATGTAGAGAAAACTTGGAATTATGAGCCTCTCTGAAAATTAGACTCCTTAGTTGTGGATCTGCAGGTACTACCAAACGAGTGTGATATCGAATCATACCGCGATCATCCTCAGAAAACTCGTTGGCTTTACCCGCTTTCAAGTTTTCCTTAATTTCGGCTACCTCGCATCGTTTTACGGGCCTCAAGAATCTGAGATTCTAAGGTAGGCTCCACTTGTAATGCAGAAGAAAACCTTTTCCCACCAAGTCAAGACTTAAGCGCTGAAAATCAAACACAAGTCCTTGGCGCAGTAGAGAAAATGTGCGCTGCATTGTGACTTTCTCGCTTAAAGCATCCGCCACAACATTGGCTTTACCAGATGATAATGAATACCCATGTCGTAGTCCTTGATCGATTCAAGCCACCTTCTTTGTCTCATATTCAAATCGATTGAGTGAATATGTACTTTAGGCTTTATGATCGTGATAGATCTCGCAACGATTACCAAGAAGGTAGTGTCGCCAAATCTTCAATGCATGGACCACGACACCAATTCCAAATCATGAGTAGGATAATTAACTTCATGAGGGCGAATCGCTTAGATGCATATGCCACAACTCGGTCTTCTTGCATAAGCACACAACCAAGTCCATGGCGAGATGCATCGCAATAGATGTCAAAGTTCTTATGAATATCCTAAGAGTGAGAACGGAGCTTTAGTCAAGAGGGTTCTCGTGCCCAAAACTCTCTTCACATTTAGTGACCATTCAAATTTCTTCTCTTTCGCAAAAGTCGAGTCAAAGGTCTAGCAATTTTGGAGAAATTTTCAATGAACCTACGATAATAACCCGCAAGTCCAAGAAAACTTCTGATTTCGTGGACACTCTTGGGAGGCTTCCAATTTAGTACATCTTGTACCTTGCTTGGATCAACAAATGATACCTCCTTCGATAACACATGTCCCGTAAAGGCAACTTCCTCGAGCCGAAAGCACACTTGCTAAACTTAGCATACAATGATGCCGATGAAGTGTTTCTAGCACAAGTCGCAAATGTTGTTCATGGTCTTTATCGACTTTGAATAAATAAGGATGTCGCCAATGAACACGACAACAAACTTATCCAAGAAATCCATGAACACCGAATTCATAAGGTTCATGAAATAGGTCGCGCATTGGTCGCACCAAAGGACATGACAAAGTACTCGCATAAACCATAACGAGTAGAGAAAGCTATTTTAGGAACGTCCTCGGCTCTAACCTTGATTTGATGATAGCCCGACCTCAAATCAATCTTTGAAAAGACTCGCACCAACCAACCGATAAAAAGGTCATCAATGCGAGGCAAAGGATACTTGTTCTTGATAGTGACCTCATTTAACTGACGGTAGTCCACACACATCCGCAATGTGTTGTCTTTCTTTTGACAAAGATTGCCGCATCCCCAAGGTGAGGAACTCGGTCGAATAAATCCTTTGTCAAGCAATTCTCCGAGTTGCTTCTTCAATTCAACTAACTCGTTGATGTGCATTCGATAAGGACTCCACGGATATAGGAGCGCTCCAGAACAAGTTCAATAACAAATTCCACTTCCCGGTCTAGTGGCAACCCGGGAAGGTCTTCAAGAAAGACATCAACATACTCACAGACAATTGGTACTGACTCCAAGGAAGGAGTAGTATCAACTTGGTGAGCACACAGATGAGAACCCACTGTCCTGGATTGAAAGACGACTGAAGTGCCGCTTTCATTAGTCAAAGAAATGGATTTGTGGGCGCAATTAATTTGCCCAAGGTGCTTAGATAACCAATCCATTCCCAAGATAACATCCAACCCTTTTGAATCTATCACAATTAAATCAGCCCAAAAGTCTACCCTTCAATATTTATATTGACATCACGCGACTTGATCACCATAAAGGCTGATCCAGGTGAGTGGATGATATGGGGTGGATGAAGATGATGCACATTTAAATGATGTTGAGTAGCAAACTGCCTACTAACAAATGAATGGGATGCTCCAGAATCGAATAAAACAAAGGGCAATCTGCAATTAACTAGGAGCATACCAAGAGCAACTCAGAGTGACAACCGCTTCTCGAAGAATCTGTTCACCCGCCGAACCGAACGATGTCGCTTGACCACGATCGGGAAGGTGGTGCAGACGACATTGGTCGGGAAGGTGAAATAGGTGGTATCCTTGCGCCTTGGCATAACACTGATTGGCGAAATGCCCTGGGCGGCCACAATGGTAACATATAACCCCTGGCCTGATAGTCACAACAGCTGGTGGCCGGTTTCCACTAGGCCTTGGTTGATTAGTGGAAGAGGATGGGCGAAGGGCAAACACTGCCGGCCTTGGTGCAAATGGAGCTGGTGCTCGCAGCGGGTCTAGGTACCCACATACGAGGCCTTGGTGAGTCGCCACCAGAATAAATCGAGAAGTCCGCCGCCGCTGCGACTCCTCCACACCTTGTTCTTACTCGCCACAATTGCTTTGTTGACCAAATGAGAGAAATTCAAAGTCATGCAAAGCTACAACCATCTGCAATTCCTCAGATAGCCCATTCAAAAACCGGTTTCGACGACGAATGTCAGTCGAAACATCATCAGGGGCGTATCTGGCAAGAAAGTTGAACTCATGCAGATATTCGGTAACAGACTTTCGCCCTTGCTTGAGAGCGAGAAATTCTTGTTGCTTGATCATCATGACCCTTCAGAATATGAGCTTAGCTTCCACGAACTCATCCCAAGTAGGGACATGTCCAGCAGGCTGAATGGCAAGGAGATTATCCCACCATATGCTGGCTGGCCCATCAAGCTGATAACTGGCGAAGAGAACCTTTTCCCTCTCGGAACACTGAGCAATTAGTAGCTTCTTCTCAATGGTCCGGCCGCCCTCGCTTCCATGGGATCTCGAGCTAGAGAACACCGGCGGTTAGTCCGTGAAAGTCGCAAGACCGCCGCACATGGTGACCTCTGCTCGACGGTGGTGCAACAGAGAAGAAGTGTTGCGCGCAATCTGCTCCAAGATGCGCGCTTGATCCATTCGATTGCGCCGATTTGCATGAGCACATCGCCATCGAAGGTGGTGGAGGAAGCTCCTCTTCCGGGACCACCTTGCGGACCTTGAGAATGGAAGGTTCGATCGGCCCTCCCGAGAATGAGGCACGGAGTCGACATGCCCTTCCCTTGTTGCGCTTTAAGACGAGTAGTAGGTCCCGTCATCCTGTTACCACACCATGGTTAACAACATAACAAGGATATACTGCAAACACAAACAAGGTTGCAATTAGAAAAGAAACAAACATCTGTACATATAATGCATCATGCTATGTTATGCATTTAAATTAACACCAAAACCAGAAACTCCATATAAACAACAAAAGGTATTCGGTTCCAGCCCCATACAAGAGTCGGCCATAAAGGTCATATTACAAACCCAAAAATCAAGCTTACATACTTTGTACAAAATACTACCGCCTCTATTACATACATTTTATTTAAGGGCAACTACTAGATCGAAGACACTTAACCACGAGGATTCATCGTCGAGGTGCTAGCATAAAGATCCCGGCTAAAGTTCACCGAAACTCATTCAAAAGATGAGCTCTGGGAACTGTGTCAACAGATCCAGAGGACTAATGAGACGCCTGGGAACCCAACGGTGGGTCGATGACCTCCGGAGGTGCAGATCCGCAGAGTGCGAGGAAAACCTACAATATCCGGGCTTGGCGACTTGTCCATAAACAGCACGCACCCACCACTTCGAGGTCAGAAAGAGGTGGTGCACCAGCAGCGGAGAGGTCTCGTTGTCACCATAAAGCACGCTGCAGGAACGCGGTTCATGTTGACTCCAAGAAGCAGGTACTCCTGGGCTTCATTAAGACGATGCCGAGTTTCCCACAGCTCCCTCACAAGACATCGATGGATTTGGTCCATGATGCGGACCATCCTCGCCAACCGTCGCACCTGGGGGTCTTCGCCAAACTGTATCTCATCGAACATGCTCACTTCGGAGGTAGGACCTTGATTCGGGAAGTGGTCATAGGGTGGTTGAGACAATTCCGTCAAATCATGACGAAGAAGGCTCATCATCCTACTTGCAGCTTCCTGAACCTCTATAGCCTCGGAGGTGGCAAGTGCTTGGACACAGTAGGGAACACTGCCAGCTACATGCCTAGCGATGACGTTGATGAAGGCACGGTACTCCTCCATCCCTGGTCCTCGGTCTCGTCGATAGATGGCGACTCTACCGATAGGTGAAATTGGCTCGCCACATCATGTCCCAAGTAAGGCCGAAATCCATCAACATCCTCGCCTGGTCTCCTTGACCAAATACCACCCACTCATCTATAGACAAAAAGAACAAGGTAAGAAACAATTCACTTTTGGAAACACCAACGTAAAGTTGGGCAAGAATTGACATTAAGGAAGATAAGAAATAAAAGATGTCATACTTAAGCTTTCAAAATTATACTATCGCTTGAAAATAGTTTTATCGTAAGACTCTCTAATAACTTCGCCATGCTACTTCTAACCTACAGTAACGATGCTCGATACTAACGCTGTGGCTTCTGTGTTATTGAAATGTACTTAATTAAATTATATCAGAGCATGATTATTAATGAAGGAACAAGATCGTCCCTTAATTAAAGATCATGCTAAAGATATAAATTTAACAAGTATCAATTCCAATAAACAGGATCCCCGGATATATATATCTCACAATGGTTCCCAGGATCAACGACCATTGCATATATATATCCTTCAACAACATTGCATCATACACATACAAGTCATACATTTGCATAATTAAACATAAGTTTACATCATTCGGGTTAATACTACAATATTAAGTGACTTGGTCACTTCAAAAGTTTAACAGCGGAAGCAAAAACAAAATATTTAAAGTCCACCAATGGCCTCATCCACCCGCAGGCAATTGCGTGGAGGAAAGAAGTAGCTCTACTCGTTAGCGTCACCCTGATCGGCGCTAACGGTTACTTCATAAAGATAACCATCCTCACCTGCAACAATAGGTGATAGCACCTTGAGTACGGAAGGTACTCAGCAAGTCTTACACAAACTAATAAAAGAAAGTGTTGATTAGAGCCTACACAAAGGAGTAGAATTTATATATGCATAAGGTTGCAACAGGAAGGTATAAAGGTTCAAATTTGCATAAAGCGATACCTCTTAACCTACACCTACTAAATTTTGACAAAGCAATTTAGTAAATCAAAGTTTAGCTAGAACAGTAAGTAAATGACATAATTGTGAGACAATGGCATGAATCCCTCATGCACACTAAAAACCAAACCAGATTTTGAAAATCAAAACTTCTATACAGTGACATCAATTCAAGTTGTCGTCCATGACCGTGGACACGGCTATTCGAATGTTTATACCTGCAGGTGTACATCTTTACCCACATGACTTAGCTAGCCCGTTGCCTTCGGATGCCTCCGAATGATGACATACTTCCTTTGGTATGCCGACCGGGAAACTAAGATTTGGTATTTTTCAACAAGCTAACACTATTGAGTTGGACCCCATGTGTGAACCGATCCCGCTTAAACAACGATCGATAGCATCCGCTAACCGAGGCACACATGTTGCGCCGAATGCCGATCCAAACAATTAAATGCGAATCGCTCACTACCCATATTAGGATGCAATCGGCACCATTAAGGTATCGTATATGCTACGGAGCACATATACGCTCACCCTTCTAAGAACATCCGACATCGACATACAAGCTCACATGGCATACAACGCAATCCATCGCACTAAAGCATCTATGCCATACAAGGTCAATACACATATTCTTACTCTCTGCTTCCAACCCAATAGTCTTAACATTTTACTTAACCAAACAAATACCCATACACCGCATGTGGAAGTACGTGGGGACTTGAATTGAATAATCGAGTTCGGTCCTTAATTAACCCGACAAGTCCACCACAAAACTCAATCTCGCACAAAAGCACCATCACTAGCTTCCTCTTGTCCAGATCAATTTAAATATGAAACTCAAGTTTGATTTAAAGAAACTGGACAGAGAGTTCAAAATAACAAAAGTTCATTTGTGATTCCCATGTTTGACAAGATATGCTTGTCAAACTCTAAAATCTCTAGACTGCATGTCTAAGCCAAAACTGAAAATATATTATAATATACAATACTATACTAAGTTTGAGTGTATGGTGACAATTGAGGTAATCCACCATGTTAGGTCATAACTAACTAATAACAGATCACAGTTTGTATTTTCAGAAAAATAGCATGCACAGTTGTCACTGAATTTAGAAAATCTAATGTATAAAATTTGGGATCAACATGGTGCAGAGAGGAAGCTTGCCTTGATAATAGTATACTTCTGTTGCAGGCTCAGGATGTTCAGAAATAGATTCACCCACTTCAACAAAACCAAATTCTAAAAGAAGCAATTAAGATCCAATAAATACCAAAATCGACAATAGGTACAAAATGGAAGAAATAGGCATGATCAATCTGGAATTGCATGATTGACAATATGCTTAAGCCATAACTACCCATAATAGTGATAATAACCCATAATATAACTTACTGTTTTTAAAAGACAGAAACTAGGGTTTAGTGCAAAGTTCCAGTTTTCAGATTTCTAAAAGAGCTGAAAACAGGACAGAGGCAGATTTTGGAAAAAGGAAAATAGATCAAGCAAAGGTTCAAGAATAGAACTTAGCCTGATCTTGTAGGGCAATTAATATCCCAAACTAACCTTAATCTAACCCTAATCGATTAGATTACATCAACTAAGAGGAAACCCATTTTTGTCGGTTGAGCCGACAAAAAGGAACAGAGACAGATTTCTGTTATCAATCTAAATAGATGATAACAAGGATTAAAAGAATAACTTGTTATGCTACTAGGGTTTAGTCTAAACCCAACTAGGATAACAAGTCGACATGAGAAACCCTAAGTCTTGAAAAAGATATGGAAAACCGAAAAGTTATAATAACAACTTTTCAGTTTGAAGTAAGTTGAAACTACTGATGCTCAAAAGAATGATTCCCAGAAGCTTCTAAGGTCCTTAAGATGCTCAAGATATCGAAAACCAGGGTTTTATCTTACCAGTAGAAGAAAGACACCCAAGTTTATGAAATCTCGATGTTGATCAACAGAGAGATAAACGCTGGTTCAACCTACAAAAGATGTCAAATCTTTATCACAAGGTGGAACCGGGGTTTAGAATGGATAAGCAAAAGGGACAAGAGCAAGAACACCACTGGCCAACAATGGAGGATGAGCTTCAGTGGTCAACAATGGTAACAGCAAAGAAAAGCTAGGGTTTATATATGGATGTTGAGCTACAGGGCAAGAGGGAAAGATCTAGAGTTGATGAGGTGTCCATTTAGGACTAATTATCCCAAAAATTTGTGGCATAATCTTTGGATAATCCTCTCCTCTGCTCTCAGAAATGGCTGCGCGCAGAGATAAGGAAGAAGGGAGGCAAAATATGACATGTGGGTCCCTTTGTCATCCTCAGTCGCGCGCGCCTTCAAAAGATCAAAAGAATATCAGCCGTCCGATGAGAAATGGGCGGCGGGGATAAATAGAGAGATTAAAAGATTTGAATCGGTATCTTAAAATATGGGCCGTGCGATCTCAATCGGTCGATCGAGATTAAAACAGAGCCCAAAAGGAATCTCGGGATCTACTTTCAAATCTGGACGTTGGATTGGAATCCAACGGTCAAATAAAAGGATACACGTCACTCGATTAGATGAGATGACGGGGCACCGTTAGATTGGATTTCTACAATGAGATGGGACAAAGAACCGATGGTCCGATTGCATACACAAGTCCGACCCTACGATTAAAATCCAACGGCCCACCGAATTTGGGCTTTAAGGCCCACGGTAAAAAAGGAGCGTGAGGATTTAAATCCAAAGGCCCAGATAGCTGCGTGCCTTTTATTTTAAAATGAAACGAGCGACGCGGTTAGATCAAGAATGGACGGCGGAGATCGTGAGGGGATCCGGAGTCGTCCGAATGCATACACCGCTCTGGACCACACGATGAGGATCTAGCGGCCCAGAGGAACGCAGGCC
This sequence comes from Ampelocalamus luodianensis, assembly GCA_036346255.1. Taxonomy (NCBI): domain Eukaryota; kingdom Viridiplantae; phylum Streptophyta; class Magnoliopsida; order Poales; family Poaceae; genus Ampelocalamus; species Ampelocalamus luodianensis. The sequence continues at coordinate 15,045,895 of CM070637.1, forward strand.
TTAATAGCACGCGGGAAAGAGAGACGCCGTGAGATTTGAATCTGACGGCTCAGATAAAAGTGCACCTTTAAGTTTAAAACGAAAAGGGAGGCGCTGTTGGATCGAGAATGAACGGTAGAGATCGAGGAGGGCTCCGGAGTTGTCCGATTGCATACACTGACCTCGATCGTTAGATTAAGATCCAACGGCGGAGATCAAATCGTACACGTGGACAGCTCGCGTGACGTTGCGGCCTCGCCCGTTCGATTGAAGATCAACGGCTCACAATGCGCGAGGGGATTGGGCCCGCGCTCGAACGTGACAGAGCCGGACGGTGCAATCGGGTTGGACCCAACCGCATGAGATCGAAGTCGCTAAAGATTAGGGTTTGGATTCAAACCGCTTTGGTTGACCGTAACCTATTCAAATGCTTAAAAGGTTTGATGGGATTTTAAAATAGCAAATAAATTTGTAAAACCATGAAATTTTTATCAAGGCTATGGGATGATATATTTCCCAAATAAATTTTAAAATCACATGATCACTTTGTAAAATACATAAATATTTATTTTAGCCCTAAAGTATTCATTTAAAGATAATTATTTTGCTTTAAGTCAAAATAATTTCTAAAAAAATGCAACAAAATATTTTCACCAAGATAATTTATCTAGGCTTTAATAAAAATACTTCCTACCATAATACAAGTTTTATCTTGTATTACTTTAAGACTTTAAATGGTTCTTTAGGATTTTGGCTAAAAAGGAAGGTTTTCAATTTGTAACATACTGCCCAAATTGTAGAAATGAACAATAATGCTATGAACAGCACCTCATTACTGTTCATAAAGCATTTTATTACTGTTTATAAACTTGGGGCTGTTACAGGCCCCCCCGTAATTCGCGGTAGCTGACCGCCTCGGTTCGCACGCCCGCGTGATGCATGCTTTGCACCGAAAGTAAAAAGCGTTTTTTGTTTTTTTCTATTTAAATCACATCGAAGTCACATCGTGTCACGCTGCCTCATCTCGCGCCGCCGCGTGCCGCATGCATGGAGACGCCGCAGCCCCCCCGTACTCGCGCGGTGGCGCCTCGCTCGCGCGACCACGTGTCGCATGCACGGAGCTTAGCAGCAGCAGCCCCCCTTATTTCGCGGCAGCTGCCCGCCTCGGTTCGCACGCCCACGTGCTGCATGCAGCGAGGGACGCTCGCGCGCGCGTGGTTTTCCACCGAAAGCAAAAAGCGTTTTTGTTTTTTTCTCTTTAAATCACGTCGAAGTCACATCGCGTCACATCAGGTCTTTCTTTGTCTATTTCGCGCTGCGTATATATGAATGAACGCCCGCCGCTCAGTCGTTATAGCCGCAGCGCGCGTTCTGACATTGTGATAACATTAGGCAATTAATTTTCTTAATGCAGTTTTGCGGGTTACGACGATTTAGATCACTAACCATTTGTCGTTGTCTATTTGCAGAATGGCCCATACCGTACCACCCCTTCTTGAGGAGGCATGGGACGCCCGAGATCGCCGCCACGCTGGATCGGTGGCAATGGACCGCCAACTCGTGACGCTGGGACCGAGGGAGACTTGGCCGTTGGACGAGCGGTATGTTCCAAGACTTCAATCACCGACCGATTGCGCTTCGCTCGCATGCCGAACATGGGGCGAAACCTCCGATCGATGCTCGCCTTCTTTCCGCCTCGTTGATCGTTGGCGCCGGAGACCCACACGCCCACTTCCGGGGGGAGATGACCGTGACAACGCAAGACGCCGCCTTCATTACCGGCCGCCGCTTGCAAGGCCGTGCGGTTGTTCCCCCTCCGAGGTCCGTGGACTGGAAAGCGCGTCTCCATCATCGCTTCGGGCATCCTATCCCCGAGAGGTCTAAGGGCATTCCGCACGCCTGGCTGCGTCATTTCATGCATTGCCCAAATGACGCAACAGAGGAGGTGGTTCGATGCCACCTAATTGCATATTTGTTGTTTATTTTCGGGTGGGTCATGTTCCATAGCACGCAGGGAGACATGGTGTACCCGAGTTATATTCACCTTGCAGAGTCCATCGTGGACGCCGACGATGAAGACGTGCCGCAATACAGTTGGGGTTCAACAGCATCGCGTGTGCTACATACCGCGGCTCGTGCGACGCTCGCAGCGTGGCCGCGACAGAACGAGCCCGTGGTTGCCGGGTTGCTACACGCTATTACAGCTGTGGTCTTGGGAGCACTTTGCGGTCGGACGGCCGTACTTCCGCCGCGCAGTCCACCCTTACCCGCGCACACAACATTTCTATGGTTGGGCGGACGACGAGGATCCCGTGGAAGGCCCAACCATGGGATCCCGATGGACTGTGGCAGACCGGGTGGTCTAGGATAGGCGCGCCGCATATACCCCGAGTTCCACAACGAATTCGAGGTCTTGCATGAGGACGACGTAATGTGGGCCTTTAGACGGATGTCTTCGCAAGGCACAGCCTCGACGGTTGAGCTTGCTATGCCGCCAGGATGCGGCGCATCGAGGACAACTCGTCATCTAGTCTTCTCCACATGGTTGAGCCCTACAACCCACAACGGGTGATGAGGCGCTTCAGCCGCACTGTGAGATCCCCGGCCTAGGGCAACCGCTTGCGAGGTGCAGTCACTTGTAAGTACATTGCATTGCTTAATAATATCGTAGGTCATTTAGTCATATGTTATGTAGGTACCATAATTTGTTGTGTTTGTTCCACCTGTAGGCAGACGAAGAAGGGCCGAAAGAGCGATGACTGGCTTCAGACGCAGCAGCCGTGGGTAGATGCATGGCAAATGGCCACTGCTTCCGTTTTGCAAGAGGCATGGCCTTACGATGAAGGGACTTACGGCACGTATCTGCAGTGGTACGTACGGCACACGCGAACGAGACTGACAGGCACCCCCCCGGCCCGACATGGAGATCCTACCCACGCCAAACGGTTGGGCTTGGGCATGGACGCGCACCGTGCATCACAGCGTGACGATTCGGTATGTTCAGCACATAGTACATTAACCACCCTCTGCCATAGGGTTGAGTAACCAAATTTTGATTGTTCCGTGACCATCCAGGTGGACCGATTGGAGAGCGTTCTGGAGCGCGCCGGCCGAGAGCTCGAGCGGGGCACGAACAACACAGTTGAACGCCTCTTTTCGGTGATGAAGACGCTTGTTGACGATGTTAAGCAAGTCGTTCGAACATGAGTCGTGGAAGGCACTCGATGCCGACCGAGGCATCGGAGGAGCATCGTCGTGTACCCTCGCCCCCTCCATCTTCCCGTCCGAGCGAGTCGACCCAGCGGCGCAGCAGCATGGGCGCCGGATCACCATCGCAGCTGCCACGCGGAGACCGTGATACCGATGCGCGTCCCGGTCTCGCCGCAGATGGACCCTACGCTGGTCCCGCCTCGCCGCGGATGTACCCTTACGCTGATCATGTCCTCGCCGCGCCGGACCCTACGCCGATCCCCGCCTCGCCGCGCGAAAGACGACATTAGAGAGAGCACGGACGTGCAACCCGAAACCACCGAGGTTATCCCAGATTCTCCCTCCCAGCCTTACACTCACGGCCCATTTGCAATGGGCGATACAGCGCCATGGTACCAGTCTGGCTACACACCGTACCCGGAGCAGTTTCCCCAGTTCACCTCCCAAGCTGAGCCGACTTGGTGCCCTTCCGCGGATCCTGCTGCGGATCCTAATGCTTGGATCACTGACTTGTTGTCGACGCCAGTCCCGCAGGTGATGCCCCCCGTGTACGACGACACGGCTGTTGAAGAGCCCCGCTATGACCTGCGGCATAACCCACGGTCACCTGATAGGCTGACGTTTTCAAGGGGGCAGATTCGACAGAGACCTACGGCAGCAACACGGCGCGGAAGGCCAGTGCAGGGTCCTATGCCCGACAGTACTGAGGAGCAGCGCGAGGAGTAGTAACATTAGAAGTGTATTATGTGCTGTAACTTGTAATCCAGTTGCTTATTTGTAATGTGATTGCACTTGTTTAGTTCGTTGTCTATGTGAGAAGAACAATTTTATTCTCATGAACTGCGTCTTGAACTCTTTCCATCCCGTGGAAAGCACGATCCGATCGCCTCTAAAAATATTCAAATAATTTGTACACATTGTGAGATTCTTCGGATGGGTCACCTTAACGCAATGGATGATCACAAGGTTTGAAATACCCGATGCAAGCAAAGTTTTAATTTCCGCACATGTTGTTACATTTCAAACACATAGAAAGCAGAAAGGTCTAATACTTGGGATATTTCACATAGAAAGTAGTACAGTTACAACGCAAATCACTACAAAGATCGCCATCGCTACGACCAACATGACTTAGTACACCGGATAGCTTACGGATACACAAAGGGCGCCGAGGAAGAAGGCCTATTCGGCGCTTCCTAAATGAGTGCCCATGACTCTTGCATAGCCTACACCTTATTGGTCTTGGCCGATCTCCACGCTGGCTCACGCCCATGTCGCGCGGATGCGCCTTGCTCGACGCCGCCACGGCCCGGATGTCGCAGCTTCTTCATTCGTGACCACTTAACTACTCCGCGCCATATGTCCCCGTAGTGGCCTTCGACGCCGTAGGAGTTGAACTCTGCTCCAAGTATCATACAGTGTCGATGTCACAAGACTCCAACGTATACATGTTACAAGATTGGTGAAATACAACACATGCGGCATATACATGCGAGCAAGGCTTGTGCAGGAGTTGAGGCTTATTGCGGTGCAAACCGCCACATCGCCTATGGTGCGACGCGTGCTTCGGTCACCTCTCATGTGGCCACGAACGCATTTGTCTCGCAGCGGACTCGAACTTCCTCCCGACGCCATCCATTGTGATAGCTACATGGGATCGGGCCTTGTAATCTTCTTGTCCATGTAGGCGAGGTAACCTCCGAGTATCGCTCCCTTCGCCGAAATGCTTCTTCGCCATTATTGCCCGATTGACGAAGTAACCGATCGCGGGTTCCATGTCTCTCAACAACAGTTGTGATGGGCAGGCACGGACCCCTTTCAACACACCGCTGTAGACTTGGACATGTTGGTTGTCATGATGCCGCATCGAGCACCATAGGTGTCGTGGAAGAAGGGACCATTTCTCATAGTCGGGGCATGCAAGCGCATCCACTCAGCGAACTCGCTGGCGGTGCGCTGGTCTCAACCTCCACTAGCACGCCGGTTTCGACTCGAGCTCCGCCACACGGCATCGAACTTGCGCTCGGTTCTGCAGCAAAGCTTCTTGAACTTCTTCATGAGGTCTTTGTTCTTGAATCGCGTGTGGAAGTTGGCGGCTAGATGCCGCATGCACCAACGCAGCGCATGTCGCTCCATTGGTACGGTGGGCTCGCACCGTCTTTGCATGGTGAGCAGCCATGGACAACAACCCAAAGATGACGGCCGGTTATGACGCACACATTCGGTCGGTCCTTACAACATGTTGCTTTATGTTCCCTAGGAACCACAACCAATCGTTAGTGCTCTCGCTCTCTACAATGGCAAAGGCAACGGGAGCAATCGTCGTTGCCATCACCGCAATAGCGGTGAGAATGGTGCCCTTGTACTTCTCGCAAAGGAAAGTACCGCCCATAGTCGGACGGACGGCAGTGGGAGAAACTCGATCGCCGCCAAATGCCCAAAAGACTCGATCAAGGATAAGGGAATGTGGGTTGTTCGACCGGTCGGGCTCGCCCTCCCTATTGACACATGTCCCCTGATTGGCATCCGCAATTTGCTTAAGCATTCGGGACTAGATCGCACGCCTCCTTATACGCACTGCACAACCCTTCAAGGACAATCCGCCGCCCGCCATACCCATCGCACCTAACGACATACCCTAATGTATTCGCCACGTGAGCCATGAGGACCTTGGGCGAATAATCAAATCGGCGACAACTACATGGCTTACGATGCTCGCGATGTACGCATAGGTTACATTCGGATGCATTTGCAATGGCTCTTGAAGCTCGCACGCAGACCCGTAACGATCAGAATGCGGAAGGCCGCTCCGCCTCAGGAATCTCGGCACGCACTTTGCCAAGGCAAGAGGTATGCACGCACTTAACTATGTACGTGTCGATTAGACCTGCAGTAATGGAAACCATGTAATAATTAGTGCCATTTACCGCATATAGTTCAAAGCAACAACAAACAATGTCCGAACTCACCGTAAACTCGTAAGTCCGATCGGTTTTCACGGGCGAAACTCACGATAGCTTGCCTAGCGGCAGCCTTTGTGTGGGAACCGCGGCCCACAAGTAGGGTGTCCAGATCGAAGGCCCACGAAGACTCGTGCTCGTGGGACGTAACAAGGAAGAGGCGCTTGGCAATCCAACCGACTTGGAACATAGTCCGTGTCGGTCAAACAATGCCACCGACGATCCCACCCGCCGCCGCCTTCATCCTCGCTGGATTGCGAGTCAAAATTCGCCTCATCTTCTGGTGGCGCGCCATCGGACATGCCATCAATAATCTCGTGACAATCAACACGAGCACCGCTCCATTTGTCGACACCTTCATTCGGTTCAAACTACCCGAATCTTCATCTACTGGAGCACTGGACATCTCTCCGTCGCCAACAAACCGAAGAGGGGAGAAGAGCGCCGCCTCCTTCAACGGCGCCCACCAAAGGATTGACCTGGATATACAAAATGGACATACACCATGGGTCGTCGATAGATTGGAGTGTGAGGATTGCTTACAATCTCCATGTGATGTGCCCACATGGCACTGCTAGTCACCTTCGCCAGGCCCCACACGATGTGCCCATGTGGAACGACCGTGTTCGCGGTGATCGCCTCTATTACTATCTTATTCCTAGTGACGTGCCCATCGAACAACTGCCGAATGCAGCGTCGTAGCTCGAGCAAATCGACGTGTGCCAGGTTGGGAATGTTAAGCAAGGCACGTTGGTAGTTGGACAAATCCACTCCATCTGGACCGGAACGCACATTTCCGTGGAACACGTACAGCGTCTCCATTTCTGACGAAAATAAGACAATATTTGATCAAAAACACCCCGTAAAAACCGTGCGCGTGTTGCTGAAATAAGCTTACCGTTACGACGACTTTCGCAGATGGTGCGAACAACGGACAAATAAAAATTTGGCTACACGGGACAGGGAGGCACCTCAGAAAGAGGGGAATGATCGACCGGATTCGGTGTCCATGCGTTTATATAGCCGAGCACGGGAGACGCAACGATAAGGCCACACGGGGCAGCTTTCCGCAGCGACAAGACCACACGGCTCAGCTTTGCGCAGCGATAAGACCACACGGGGCAGCTTTGCGCAGCGACAAGACCACACGGCTCAGCTTTGCGCAGCGACAAGACCACACGGCTCAGCTTTGCGCAGTGACAAGACCACACGGCTCAGCTTTGCGCAGCAACAAGACCACACGGGGCAGCTTTGCGCAGCGACAAGACCATACGGCTCAGCTTTGCGCAGCTTTGCGCAGTGACAAGGCCACACACGTGGGCCTCAACCTACTGTTGTCGGAATCTAAGCCACCGCTCAGGCCACCCTCTCGACCTCCCAGTTGATCTCCACCGTTTAGGACCTCCTTAGAGTTAATCAGGGCCGCAGACTCCTCGGTCCTCTTTGCAAAAGACCTCCTTGGTCATTTTGCAAAGACCACCCTCGGGGTCCTCTTTGTGAAAAGCCACCCCTGGTCTTTTACAAAGAAAACCCCGCTCAGGACCTCTTAAGCTCAATCCTAGCCGTTCAGGACCTCCCCCGTGAGATCTTGACCCTTAAGGACCTCCCTCACTTGATCTTAGCCGTCCAGACCTCCCTGTAGATCTCAACTGCTCAGACTTCTAGGGAGATCTGAGCCGTTAAGATCTCGTCTGTTCAATCATTGACCTTTAGACCTCCCCTAGTGCTCGGGACCACCAGATCTTGATCTGACGGTCACGACCTCCGTTTGGCGCGAGGACCTCCTTTGCGTGCGCTGTGCATGCACTGGTCATGGCCGTTGGATCCAATCTCAACGGTCCAGACCTCCCTAGAGCAGGAGGAGGTCTTTTGTGCGCTGTGCTTCGAGGTCCGTGGCCTTGCGATGCAAGATCAACGGCCCACGACCTCCCGTATGCATTCCTCGTAGGCTACTCACCAGAACTTAACCATACCGTGACCACCCCCGGGGGCTTATAAAAGGGGGTGACCTGCTCTGGAAGAGAACACTACAATACACAACCAAACCCAACACTACACAAGAGCTTCCTTCACCACGTCGGGATGGACAAGAGACAAAAGAAGCAATGGGACAAGATGACAAAGCAATGGGAAGAGATCTGCGGACTAGCAAGGGCTGGGGAGCGGACGACCAAGCAAGGCTGCCGCCGGGTCCAAGAAGAGGCGCTTGCTAGGATGGCAGCTCTCGTAGTGAGGCCCCCGTAGCACAACCCCATCCCGAACGCTCCAACCGAAGCGCTCGCGCGGACCCGCCGAGGGGAGACGCCGCCTCACGGTGCATGGACCCATGCAAGTTCTTCAAGTCTAAGCACCGGCTAAGCTCGGGCATGCGCATCAAGTTGTGCGAACTACTCTCGTGACTATCCCGACCGCTTGGGACACACGCAGCCTATCGACACCGGTAAGGTCCAGCACAATATGTTCTTATACCTTTCTCTTCAAGAATGCACTAACAACCTCTCCCATCTACCCGTAGTCCCTGATCCGCTATGTGGCTACCGCAGTGGATCGACCACGAGATCCACCCGCACGACCGCTGGACTCGACTTCGAGGAGTGGGATGTCAAACGCCCGCGAGATCCGGGAGGAAGAGCGCCACAACGACGAGCAAACGAGCGTATACGTCGGGAGACAAAAGCTCATCTCGAGGCGTGCGATCACATGCAGCGCGAGGCTCGCGAGAGGGAGCGCGAGAAAAAGAGGGAAATAGCAGCCAAGGCCAAAGAGGCCAGCGAGGAGTTCAACGCCGAGGTCACAAGGAAGGGAAAATGGCCCCGATCCTCGCAGTAGGTCGGGCCATTCCGTAGTAGTCCTTCGTCCTACCCGCCATATTTTTTACTATCCCCTAAAGGCATGTATGTATACTTACATAGTCCGGATGCTTGTGTCGCACTGTACCGTAGTAGTAGCAAGGATGACTCAAGCAATTAGCCGAACTAGCATGCCATGTGACCACGTGTAATGTGCCTCTGTCTTCGGATTCTAATGTACTTCTGGTTCCGTGCAAGCGACGTGACCCGAGGAGTCAGCTTTTGCGCAATGATGTGACCCGAGGAGTCAGCTTTTGTGCAGTGATGTGACCCAACGGGTCAGCTTTTGCGCAGTCATTGACCCGACGAGTCAGCTTTTGTACAGTGATGTGACCCGACGACTCGGGACAAAATCTTAAAGACATCACGCAACACTGCCAAATGATTCCTCCTCAAAGCCGCTACCTCACTGACGCGAATATCCTTGAACCCACTGCAATTTAGCCACAGGCTATATATGAATGCTTTGGCACCATTGACCTCACTCTTCACTTCCTCTTCTCCTTTCTTCCATTCTATAACAACATGTCTTCGACCTCATCTAACTTTCGTGCGAAAGCGGCACAATTAGAATCGCCGCTGAAAGACTCGTGTGCCCTCGCTGTGGATCCGCAAATGTGTTCACCTCGCATACGCCAACGAATCCATCCCGAGTGTTCATGAAGTGTTCAAATCTTACGGTGTACGCCTAATCATCCCAAATGAATTCCATTCGAAATAGCACGTTCTTCTTTTCATTTCAAGCTGCAATTCCTTTTCAGAACACAACATGCCGGTTTTGGTAGTGGGCTGATGAAGCTGCCCCAGTAGTTCGAGATATTGCATTGCAAATTACTGCCTTACAAGAAGACACTCGTGGTGTTGCTGCATTTCGTCCAGTGGCTCGAGCCTCCAATCAACCAATGCAAAATGAACCTAACAGACTTAAAAGACTGGATGAAAGGATGGAAAGGGTTGAGAAAATGCTTCAGAAATTACTTCACATAGTTAGTTTTGCGGTATTTCTTCTATTATTTCTTGTTCTTGCCAAGTAGAAGTCCAGTTGTAATAAGATTGTAATGTTCACTCTTTATCTATGTATCGTAGTCCTTCATAAATAGATCAACTGTCGTGTATCCCTGCATTACATGACGTATGCTTTTGCGACATTGTTGTACTTTCGCGATACGACGTTAACAAAATATTATTCCGAGTCTAACATATAGTTTTCCAGAAGTACGCGAAAGTATAGCATATTTGGAATATCCCACAACCTCCTCTAGACCGCAAATATACCTTGCTATCAAGACTGCAAACCCTACTTTTTTTTATTTCTGCAAACCCTAATCGAAATGACTAAAGAAAATTGTGCAGTGCATATAGAGTATGAAACCACAATATTTCTGACCCCAAACATTTCAAAGTACAGTTTTAGACCATCTTCATAATCACAACGAGCTGCTCTCATTTCTTTAATGGTATTTTGTACAAGCTCCATAAAGTATTATGCTTTAACTCGTCATTTTTAACAAGCATAAAGTAATATCACTTACCTTCCTCCTTACGACTGTTACTATCTTAATCGCCCTCGTAAAATTTCTCGTAAATTTAGCGCACTACAACAATATACGACGATTACAAAATGTTATCATGAGTCCGACAAATTTTGTGCCCTTCATATTCTACAAAAATAACAAATGTACCAACCAACGTTGTCAAGCATGAAGTAATATCACTTACCTTCCTCCTTACGACTGCATTATCTTAATCGCCCTCGTAAAATTTCTCGTAAATTTAGCGCACTACAACAATATACGACGATTACAAAATGTTATTGCGAGTCCGATAAATTTTGTGCCCTTCATATTCTACAAAATAACAAAGACTCAACCAACGTTGTCACCACACTTTTATTTTCAAAAAAAATAATAACATCATACAATAAATATTTAATTTTTTTTAATTTTTTTAATTTTTAAATAATATTTCATATTTTTTAAAAAAATTCTAAATTTTTTCCAATTTTTATTTATTTTTTATTTTTTTTCAATTTTAAGTTGTTCTTCCTTTAAAAAAATTCCTAAAGGGGCATACGCCGGTCGGTCAGGCAGTGGTCACTCTGTCAGGTGTAGAGGAGCACTCGCTTTGGGGCTATTTTTGAAATTTTCATTCGAACGGGGCTATTTCCGAAATTAAAATTTGCTACAAAGCCAAATATGCAAAAATTTCTCACTTCCCCTGTTGAAATATAAGCCCCCAATCTCCCAGTCCTATAATCCTATTCCTTTCTATTAGTCATCACCTTCTCTACTCCAGACTAGACGAGGTCATCATCAGGGCTGTGCTTCCGAAATGTGCTTGTGCCGGTGGACACGCAAGGTGATGCAACGCCCATGGACAAGGTGTGCTGGGAGGCCAGCGGTCGGCAGAGGCCTAGCAAACAAGGGGGCATTCAAGATGTGCACCTGGGTGGACGAGCAGCGCCACGAAGGAAATCCCGTAGGCCGAGGCTGAGCTTGCCGCCGCCACCATCTAGGCTGAGAGCCCGTGAGTTGGGGCCTTGTGTGTTTGTTGCAACCCTATGTTTTTTTTTGTAAGAGATGATTTGAAATGTTAGGACTAAATTTTCCAAATGTTGCAGTAACAAACTCTAGCTATTGCGATTTTTTTTAAAAAAAAAATCTCGATGTTGCATCTAGTGTTCTCATTGTTGCGCAAGTGAATTCAAAATGTTTCATACCACCGCTGCCGTCGAAGAGGCTAAGAGCCAGTGAGCTGCTTGGGTGTTTGTTGCAGCTATTTTTTTTGTTGCAAGACATGATTTGAAATGTTGGAAGACTTGGGACTAGAGTTTTTAATGTTGCAGTTACAAACCCATGTGAGTTTTTTGAGAATTTATTTGAGATGTTGGGAGACTTGGGACTAGAGTTTTTAATGTTGCAGTAACGAACCGATGCGAGTTTTTTTGAGAGCGCAGGTGATATCAAAATATTTCATAAGTAAGTCTCAAATGTTGCAGCACTCCCGTTCATTCTTTTATTGCAAACTGGTGATTTTTTGTTGCTTTCCATTGAATTTGTTGTTGGTCTTCCTTGTAACCAAAAAAAAAATTGTTGTTGCTCTTGGGAGTTGGTTTGTTGCGCTTGTGATCGGGGAGAAACAATGAGTTTGGTTGTATTTTGTAGCGAAGGAGAATCGAACGTCGGGGCGCTAGTCGCTTCTTACTCTGTTTGTTTCTTGTCTGTCCAGTGGTGACTTTAGTGCTTGTTATACAAGGATGTGAAGAGGATCAGGAAACTAAAGCCACTACACCATTACATCAGAAGAGCGGGATGGATTGCTTGCTTTTTTACTGATGGTTAATGGTCCAATCTAAGAGCGTCTGACATCGATATAATTGTTGAGTTTTTTCAAGAGCTGTGTGACATATCTAAGTTATATGGATTTTTGTATGTTGTTTGTTTCTCAAGCCTTGGCATTTGGTTGGAAGGTTCTTGCTCCTTTTTGTGACTTGTGAGTACATGTAAAGGGAATATAGTCACCACAAACAAAATAGGATCACACGCCAATATACTCCCTCCATTTCTCTTTTTACTTCTTGTTTTGAACATCAACACAACCTCTCTAATATACATTAATATTTTTAGCATAACATTTCTAATCACATTTATCAAAAATTATAAAATACATAATAATATGATATTATTTTTATGACAAATCTACTAAGTACATCTCTAATAGTGTATTTATTGTCTCTTAGCTATGCTATGTCAATAAAATTTTTGGAATAGAGAGAGGGAAGAGAGAAAGCACATGTCGTCTCTTCCTAAAGAGACTATCGTGCATGCGAAATAAGACATGATACATTAATCTATTTTAGTTGACATGTAGACCTGTTTCAAAGAAAAATTATAAAATATAAATGTTGAAGAGTGTACTAGACACTATTTATTAGAGATGTTGTCTCTAAAAAATGATAGATGATGAAGTATATATTAAAGATAAGATTATTCCTAACTATTGAAGATACTCGAAGAGTCTGTTTGGTTTGCCGAATTGAATTGGACTTGTGGAAATGGAGTCCTAATACAATGGAAATTGGATCCACATAAATTCCAATTGATGTTTGGTTGCACAGTTGAGAAATCCAAACTCATCAGCATACCTACGGCGGTGGAGATCGACAGTGGAGATGGGAAGCAGTGCTTGCGGTGGTCGTCAGAAGTGGTGGAGGTCATTGGGGACTCGGTGGAGGTGGCGGCAGATCTCGACGAAGCCGGCAGAGGTGGAGGTCGACAGGTTGGTAGTGGCGGATCTCAACAGGGCCGGAAGGGTGGAGGTCGACCGGGCTGCGCTGGAGGTAAGGAAGAAGAGGAAGCTACGAGTCTGCGACGGCGTCGGATCTCTACGGGGCTAGCGGCGACGTATCTCGACCGGGCAGGTGGCAATGTTGGTCAACCGGGCTGCTCCGGAGATGAGGAAGAAGGGGAAGAGGTGGTGGCGCTGGGGAGGAGGAGGAGGAGGTCAACCGGGCCAATGGCGGTCCGACGGTGAAGGAGATCGACTGGGCCGGCTGCGGCGGAGGCCGACGGGCTGGCTGTGTTGAAGATCAACGGGGCAGTGGTTGTAGAGGTTGAGGGCCTTCGAATAAAAACCGAAGGACTCAAAACACCCGATTCAGACAGGGATGGCTCTGAATTGGGGGGGACACACCCTTTAGTTGTGCTCCAATTCAGATGGAAATGGGGCTCAATTCCAATTCCGAAAGCATCCAAACAGCAAATATTCAAAAGATCCAATTCTTGCCCCAATTCTGCAAACCAAACGGGGTGTAATATTATTTTCATATGACAACTTATATATATATATATGTGTGTGTGTGTGTGTGTGTGTGTGTGTGTGTGTGTGTGTGTGTGTGTGAAAGTTTTATGCTGACTATACACGTTCTAGAATGACATAATGACATGTAAAAGATCAGAATGGGAAACATTGTACCATAAAAGTAAGACACATACTGAAAAATAATAAGAATACACGGGTTTGTGTATTTACTTGTCATTTTATTATATCCTTACAGCTTACCACTTATAACATGGTATTCACATTACAAATATGGAACCCATATGCCAAGTGCATCCATAATCAAAATTATTTATTTATTTATTTTATTGTATCCGTATTGCTAGAGATGACATGGTTGATGAAGATTCTTGACTAGATCAACCTTTTTTTTTTGTCAAAATCAGACTTCCTATCAAAGAAGGCCTACTTAATATAGACCCAATATACTACAATTATCTATAACCAGTTTATAAAGGAAGTGTAATTCCCTTTATTATGGCCAAACTACTCACAACTAGTTTAAGTAATGAACAACTAGCTATGGATATCGTCCGACCAACTACACAGCTCTTGGACAATCACCGACCACCTAACTGGTTAGGAGACCCCAATAGTTACCCACGTGGCTGGTGGGAAGGCGGCTTTTGGTGCATTTAGCAACGTACTACAGTTGGTTAACAGATGCGACGGTTCAAGACTCCTAGCGAATGTGTATGAAGATCAAAGGCGCCTTTAGCAGCAATAACTGCCACCCCTTCAAATAATATAAAGGGGGTAGCCCATGTTCTCTGTAACATAACCATTACGATATCTCTCATATCGCTAATAAGTTACAATCATTATATAACATTTTTTTTGTATTCTCATTCAAACACCTAATGTGTTCCCAGATATATATGGTCTTCATTTAATAGCGTTCTCACAATACATTCCCGAGTAAGTTCGATAAGGAACCCCATGTTCTGATCATTGATAGCTGGCGCTAGAAGGAGGGTGCCATCAATCTGAAGATCATCCTCTGAATCCAAAGATTTCTTCACTTTGATATCCTCATGGCCTTGCCGATGGACTACAAGGAGAACTTCGATCTCGATGACTACGCCTACCTCACAATGGAGGACTACACCCAGAGGAAGCGTGCAAGTGCGACTTCTTTGAAGAGTACATTCCAGAGAAGACATCCTCACCGTCCTCAAACCAATCCATTGGGAGTAAGGTAGTGAGAATATCAAATCCACTCTCAAGCAACATTGAGAGTAGCTATGTCCCGACTTCTATCTCAAATCAGGAAGCAAATGACCATGATGCCAATACCATGAAAATTCATGATGATCTCGATGATGAAGATTCTGCTGAGGTGATGGAAGAATAATATCCAAAGCATCTACTCCACCAACTCCGAGGTCTCAATTACTACCCCTCTAATGACATTGGGACATTCTCACCCTTTATCTTCTTTCAATTTCATGAATGTGCAATCATCAATGCCAACGAGACCGATGAACAATGGATAGCACGTGAGCAACGTGGGGCCCAAGAACAAGTTGAATGTTTGGCACATGAGCGAAGCAGTCACATCCATGCAGCCAAGTAGAAGGAAATATAGGAGGCCCATCGCCAGTACCACAATAGCGCGCTGGGAACATCTACAAGATCTGCAACTAGTGAACAACATCAACCAATCACACCCCAGGATGCTCTGAGGATGATGGTAAGAGATTTCAATGGTTTAACATCGCCCTCAAAGGAAGAGACTCTTGTTGACAGAGTACGCATACTCCCGAGTGCAATTGCCAACCACCCAACGGAAATGATGGTGAACATGATCTTTTGGTCATTTGTTCACCCCCTGCCGACTTGCAAGAGGCCGTTCTCGATGTGCAAAGACTCTCACTGTCAACAAGAGCTCAAAGCAGTTCTAGAGCAAATCAGTCTGACTCTAGACGTCGTCATCATGATGGCAATATTCGTCAAGAAGACGCTCTGCCTCATCGGAACATGACGAGGACTAAAATCTCTAAATATTCCTTTATTTAGTTAAAGACCGCACATCCTTCGTGGTCATAGCCCCTAAGGCTAACGACTCCATGGTCATAAGGATTTTAGAGGTTATATCGTGGGTACCCTGGTCGGAGAAGTTTTGTACCTAATCCCCCACCAAGTAACTGCTCGTAAAAGCAATGAACTGGTACTTGGACCCGTTCCATGTATATTATTTTTGTGTGACAAATGGAACATGTGCCTTATTCGTTCCAAACCACACTACGTTCCACAGCTTTAAGTCACTGACACTAACCACCATATGGTTATATCTTTCATTGGCATCAACTGCCGGACGGTTGATACATTATCAACCACCGTCCCCCTCTGACCAGTCGCGACGCTTTTCAACAGGCGCCTCTTCAAGGAGAAAATGTCACCACTTCATCAGTTATTTAAAGGAAGATCAAGGGAGGAGATTGGGGCAATCCAGTCGACCGCAATCTGACACTGCACACAAGACCTAGTGATTCAAAGATGATTGAAGCATTAGAATAAAACACATTCTGTGTACTTAGGGCTAGTCCTCTGCCTTGTCAAGGGCATCTCCTGTGTTAAATAGTTCATATCAATAAAGAGCAGTCCTATTCTCTCCCAAGAACTCTGTGCCATTTTCCTCTATTTTATTTCGTAAGATCGGTGACTCGATTGTCGACAGCTAGCGCCGTCCATGGGGACAAGCTCCTCAAGGATGGGTTCATTTGTGAAGTCGACCATCGAGTGGCTCGTCAATCCTGTAATAGTTAGAAAAAGTAATGGCAAATGGCAAATGTGTATCTATTTCACAGATCTTAATAAAGCTTATCCGAAGGATGACTTTTCTCTTCCACGCATTGATCAACTTGTAGACTCTACTTCCGGGTGTGAATTGTTGAGTTTTATAGATGCGTACTCAGGTTATCACCAGATCAATATGAGTAAAGATGATGAAGAGAAAACATCCTTTATCACGCCCTACAACACTTATTATTATATTAAGATGCCTTTTGGTCTAAAAAACATTTAATTCTCATATAGGTCAAAATTTAGAAGCCTATGTTGATGACTTGGTTGTAAAGAACATCAATAATGGTGATCATATTTTTGACCTACACAAGACTTTCAATAACTTAAGAAGACACAACCTTAAGTTAAATCCAGAAAAGTGTGTGTTCGGAGTTTCCTTTGGAAAACTTCTTGGGTTCCTAGTTTTGGCTAGAGGAATTGAAGTAAATTCAGTAAAAATATTGGTCATCGAGCATATGCACTCTCTGACCACGAAGAAAGAATTCCAGAAATTAACCAACTGTATGGTAGCACTAAGTCATTTCATAGCACAATTAGGTGAGAAAGGATTGCCTTTCTTTAAGCTTCTTTGGAAACACGGGAGTTTTGAGTAGACTAAAGAAGCAAACAATGTCTTTGAAGAGCTCAAGAAATACCTTACGAGTGCCCCGATCTTCGTATCTCTAAGATCGAGAGAAACATTACTGTTATACGTGGCTGCAATGCCACAAGCTGTCAGTGCAGTACTGGTCGTTGAGCATGACACCATTCAACGACCAATATATTATGTAAGCGAGTTCTTGCATGGACCAAAAGAACGACATCCACAGGTACAAAAGTTGCTCTATTGTCTTCTTATGGCTTCAAGGAAACTAAGGTATTACTTTCAAGGCCACAGAGTGGTCGTACCAACCAGATATCCTCTTGGTCAAGTTCTCAAAAATAGGGAATCATCAGGATAAATAGCAAAATAGGCGATTGAGCTTGGAGCATTCGACCTCCATTTCATCTCGCGAACAGTAATCAAGTCTCAAGCTTTAGCAGAATTCATTGCCGAATGGACGAACCCTGAACCAACCCAAAGGCCCGAGTATGAACACCACGACGAGTGGACAATGTACTTTGATGGTTCCTTGATGCCCAAGGGCTCGGGGGCTGGAGTTATCTTGATATCCCCTACAGGAGAACAAATCAAATACGTCATTCAGTTAAAATTTCCTGTTACAAATAATGTGGTATAATATGAAGGTTTACTGGCAGGACTCCGAGTAGCAAGAGCACTCGGGATTCACAGATTGCTAGTGAAAGGCGATTCTCAACTAGTAGCGAATCAAGTCGAGAAAGAGTATCAATAGTCAAGTACCAAGATTGTAACATCCCCGGTCAGAAATTGTATTTCAAATGTATGAATTTGAGGGGAATTTAAAAACTTTTGAATATAATTTGTCTTTTGGAGCATTTGCATGATCTGTTGTTTTTGAAAATTTTGAAATCAATAAAAACATACAACTGAAATCATAACTCCAAAGGAAAATAGGAACGAAAAACTTGTGATCATCCTCTGGAAATATTTTTCCTATCATCTGGACCCTCCTAGTAACATCTCTGAAAAATCTCATAATTTTTAGATTTTATTTGCTATTTCAAAAGAGCAAGTCAACCCAGTATAAATTCTGGTCAAACCCCTGGCCAGCAACTTGTGGATTTTCTGGAGCCAAATGTATTGCATGAAAAATCCTAGAAAAATTACATAAGGTTTTTCTCTGTCCCAGTAGGTTCCCATAAAAATTTCAGAATTTTTGGAGCTTCGGAGCTACCTCTAAAAATTCCCAATCCTCTCAGCCTTTTAAAACCAAAATCAGGAAATCACTGTTCCTCGGGCCCGATCCCGAGCCCGACTCGAGTCCGACCGCGCCCTTTTGACTCAGCCTAACCAACTAAATACACCGCCCGCACCCAACAATTCAGCGCCGTTGGATTAGGATCGTGCGGCCCACACGAATTGGGCTGATCGAACTCCCCGATTACCTTCTTTATCTGAACCGTTCTTTTGAAATCGGACGGCTATCGTGGAACCTCTTGAACACAGGAGAGCGTGCGCCGCATGTCTCACTGACGAGGTGGGCCCACGCTGTCAGTTCCTTCTTCTTCCTCGGCAGAGCGCGATCGCCACGCGGCCGCTCTGCTCTGCTCCAGCCCGTTGGGGGGATGCTCACGCTGTGAATCCACCGCCCGCTCCGACCACTCCTGGAGCTCCGCTGTCTAACGCCGCCTCCACTCCGCTATCTCCCCGAGGATAATACCCCCCTCTAGTGCCCTTCCTTCCTCACTTCTCCTCTCGGTGGCTGAGGAGAGGGGAGCTTTTGCGAGCATTCCTCTCGGGTAAGCTCCAATCCCTTGCATCCCCTAGCTTCCTCCAGGTGTACCCTCTCCATTTTTGCTCACTAGAGTTCTTGTGGTCGCTTGTAGGTTCTAAGTCCGGAGCGTGTCTTCTTCGGCTCCTGGACGTGCACCGAATGCCACTCTAACCCATTTCTCTTCTGCGGTAAGTCTTCTTCTCAAACTTACGCGTCATTTTGTGTTCCTGAGCATGACCAGGAGAACCCCTCAATTAATTTTAGGTTTCGGTCACAGGAGCTGTTGAAAATTGACTTTCCCCCATTTTCGGCAGCCCGAGTCATTTTCTTCTCCGACGACGGTACGGTAAGCCACCGCCAAATTCCTCTGTCATGCACCATCTTTGGGCCTCACTTGAACCCTCCCAACCTTTCACCTTTGGTTTCCTTCACCAGGTTGTTCTCTCCTCGGTGAAGCGTCGCCGCCGCCGCCGTTCTTCGTCGCCGGCTCAACTCCGGCAACCTCTCCACCTCCGGGTCGTCCTGGTAGCTTCCCTGACCTTTGCTATTGCTCATGTTTGCGCTAAATCGGTCGGGCGATGTCGACGCCGCTGCTTTCCCGCACTAGTCACTCCGCCGCCTCGTCGCCGCCGAAGTCGGGCCACTCGACCTCGCCGCGGTGCCGTCGGTGCGCGATTAGCGTGCTGGTCCTATTTTGGTGCTTGGCGCCGCCGAGCCCTTCCTTCGCCGACGCACGGCAAAACTCGCGTCGCAGACAAGCTCCCGTGGCGCCGCTCCGACCGCATCAGAAGCGCGGCCATTAGGGTTAAATGGCAATGATTAGCATTTAAGCGTAGGATCTCTGTTGGGAAGCGCGTGTTAAGCGGTAGCTCTGAGTCGCCGACATGCGGGCCCGAGCCACTTAAGTGTCTGGTGAGCTGGCCCGTGGACCATAAACCGGGTGCATGAGTTTTAGTCCACGCACTATTCCATGAACCGAGACTATGACAGGCGGACCCCACATGTCAGTGCGCTTTTAAAATCAGAAATTTAAATAGAAAATGGCACTGTGCTTTGGACCCCGCTTGTCAGTGTTTGTGGCTAGGATAGGGCCAGTGGAAAAAGTATTAGTGTTTATATATAATCGGAAATGTTTTATTTATAAACTGAAAAAGAGAGTAAACTTCTAAAATGCATAACTAATTCATTTTAGCTCCAAAAGTGATGATTCAAATTTTGTTAGTTTCTATTTTAAGTGTACTTTAATATAAAAATGTATTGAATCATGTTGCTGTTCCAGAAAATGATTATGAATAAAATGACTTTAGGTTAGGTTTATTTTTGCACTAAAAATTATTTTAACTTCAAAAATGCATAAGTATTTCTCTGTAACTCCAAATGGAGTGAATCCAATTTTGTTGGCTTCCTCTATTAATGAACTTGCTGTCAAAATTAGTTTTAGGCATGTTTCTATTGTTAGAGAGATTGCAAATACAATTAAATTGTGCTCATATTCATGTTTTTGGAAGTTCATGGAAAATGCATTATAGCTCCAAATGAGATGAATCCAATTGGGTTGTTCATCTTATGAGGTGCTTGATTTACTGTGAAAATTTCAAGTTCACCACCTTTCCAGAAATTTTTGCCAAACAAATTAATTATGGTGAATAGTTGCTTTTTGCATTTTTAAAGCTGAACAGAATTGTTTTACTTATAACTTTTGCTTAGAGCATCCAAATGAATTGATTCTTGTTTCTAAATTCATTATAAATCATGCTCTTGCTGCTGTAAAATTTTCAGAGCATTTGGATAAAGTTGGTTTTTGACTCTTTTCGGTATTCTTCGTTCTTATCGGTTCCTATTCGCTTTTTCGTTAGGTGCCGACGAGTGTGTTGAACTTGAGAGTGAACCTCTGCAGCAGACCGAGCAAATTCAGCAAGGCAAGCAGTTTGATCATGATAATCCCTTTATTTTAAAGTCTAATATATTGTTTTCAACTTATATGTATGCATTGCTATGTTGTGTTAAATTGGTTAGCTATTCCTTTAGATGCATAACCTGTAGGTAAATGATATTCCTTTACTACCTGAGCCACGTTATTTGCTGTGATTAGAGTTTGTTGGATGAGCTCGCCACTTAGTAGGTTACGGTTCAATTGCTTAGCCACGCTTAGCTATCGGTAGTATTAGCGATCATCGACTTAGTCGATGATCTTGATCACACAAAATTTATTATGATCCTTATGTTTCAGCCTCGCACTGTGTTTAAAACTTCCAAACAAAAAAATGAAAAAAATGATTTCGACTTGGGCACAATGGTATGTTGGTGTGATCGTTGGGTGTGATCTGAATGGTGCCCGGTCAATTAAGGACCGAACATCTTGTGAGTGGATGTTATCCAGCATTTTAGCGTGCTAACCACACTAGGTATATGGGACCCCTCTTGACCTAGTACTTTGGCGTGTGTTGGCTCAGTCGTCGCAGGTCGCAGGAGGGATGGTGTTTGGGAGCATGGTAGTTGTCCTAAGCTTTACCCGGTGGGTAGTTGTCTTTCGGCTTTACCATGTAAGCGTATGGGTCTCTATCCATACGAGCGGCTCGTAGTTAATACACAATACCGAAATGTCTCAGTAGGACTTAGCAGTGTCATGCATACCTTGATAGTGTGCTTATTGTGGCTTAAAGCGGTCCAAGTGTGGGTACATTGGTACACCTGCAGGTTAAAACTATTCGAATAGCCTCGTCCTAGGTTATTGACACGCTTGGGTAAGCTTTTCAAGAGTTAGACTACAACCTTTTTAATTAAAACTTGACGTGGGTGGTATGAATGGGTAATTCATACTATGGTCGTGGTGACTATCGGGTTAGTCACTTCCAGGTTGCTGTCATCTATCTATTGTTATGTTATTCTTGCTGTTATTTCAATAATGAAAATGAATTGCAAACCTGCCTTTGAAATGTATTACACTATTGCAAATAAAATTTGCTTTATGCTGAAAATGAACCATATGGCCTCCACTCAAATAAGCTTGCATGTAGCATATGAATAGGTCTGCTATTCCACACGTCAGTCTTGCGAGTACATTTTTGTACTCATTTGCTATGCTTAATGTTATTTGTTGCAGAGGAAGAAGGTGAGCCCCAAGGGCCTCACTTTTGCGAGTCGTGCTGTGGAGGGGTTTGGGACGACTAGATTTGGCGGTCCGGTTGGTTGCCTTGTCGGTAAAGGCACGCCGATTGGCTTTTGTTTATCGCCATCTTATGACACTTTTGCTTCCGCTGCTTAATTAGTCTTTTACTTGTCATTTGGCCGGTCGGCCCTCTTTTGTAATAACTTATATTGTATGGCTACTGTTTAGTAATGCGTTGCTTTGGATTCTATGTCTTGTATGGAATTGATGTACGATTTTGTGAAAAGAGGTGTGTATACTGCATTTCTGGGAAGTATACATATCTCGAGGCTTGGTTTATTCGATTTGTGATTCTAGGACCATTTGGAAGGTTAAGCATTACAAGCCGAATAAATTGGGGTCCTCACAAAGATGTCATCTTATTTGGTGAAAGTACGAAAACTCAAAAAGCATTTGTTCGTTTTCCAGATCCAACATATTCCTAGAAAGAAAAACTTTCTAGCAGACCAGTTGGCGCGGATGGCCTCCGCAAGATCACCCATCCCGCTCGGAGTTTTCCTCGAGCAACTCGATTCACTCTCAATGGTCGAGCCTTCCGGGGACTTAGATGCTCCTCTAGAGGTCGTGCAAATTGACCCCAATAGTAATTAGATGATGTAGATGTACAATTATCTTCAACCTAGTTGTATTCCTGAAGATGATGTAGAGGCTGATCATATAACTCAAAAAGCCAAATCATACACTCTGATTGAAAGAACCCTTTATAAACGGGGATCTCACGGAGTGTTAATGAAATGCATATCTCAAATGGATAACATTAAGTTGCTATCTAACATTTACGGAGGAGTCTGTGAAGCACATCATTCCTACAGAACACTAGTCGATAAAGCCTTCAGGTAAAGATACTACTGACCAACTGCCCTCTGTGATGCAAAAGAGCATGTGATGAAGTGCGTACAATGTCAATTCCATAGTCAACAAGTACATCAGTCGACACAAGCTTTGCAAATAATACCTCTTTTTTGGCTTTTTCAACCTCGGGACTGGATATTCTAGGACCTTTCCCAAGAGCACCCAGGGGCTTCGAATTCCTTTTCGTCATAATTGACACGTGTAACATCCCAAGTTTTGGCTTGTGTTTCACATGTAAGGAAATATGTAGAAATTATAAACTTTTCTTACATCTTGTATCTCATGTATGTTCTGAGAAATTCTTGTAAAAGAATTATGAGAATACAAATCACAAGCCTCTTTTGACCTAAATCTTGATCTTTTAAAAACTTTCTTGTCTAACCTTATGACCATCCTTTGCAAATATTTTTCCTAAGATCTAGGGTTAATGTGTGACCCCTCTAAAAAATTTCATAATTTTTAGAAATTATTTGAATATTTTAAGAGGTCAGTCAAACTAGTTGACCTTGAGTCAAACCCTAGCTCAGCACCTTACAGAATTCTTGGAGGAAAATGTACAACATGAAAACCTCTGAAAAATTTATAAAAGGTCAATATCAAAGTTAGCAAGCTCCTGTAAAAGTTTCATAAATTTTGGAGTTAGTTTGCTACCTTAAACAATTCCTCAAAGTTTCTGTTCTAATTTTAAAACCCTAGTCAAACCCATCGGGTCTGAGTCAGACTCGGGCTCGAGGTCGAGCCAGACCACCTAACTACACTGGGCACGGCCGTTGGGCGCGTGTTGGGCCGTTGGATCTTGATCCAACGATCACGACCTCCCCTGCCGTTTTGAACCTCTGAAGATCTCCTTCAATCTCAGCCACTCGTTTTCAATCCAACCGTCATGACCTTCTCCGCTATTCTTCTTCCTCCTCCTCGCGCCTGTACAAGTGTGCGCCATGGCAGGTAAAGGGGGCAGGCACTGGTCACCTCCGGACGTCCTGTTCACAGTGCTGAGCCCGTTTTTTCAACTCGTGTCAGTGTGTAGGTCAGTAGCCTTTTGTCCTATATCTGCTCCTGTCGTCTCCCAATTGCCCCAGACTAGCTTTAGGTCTTTTCCGCCATTAGGACTCATCCTCGTGTAGTCGTTAACCCCGTGCTATTTGAGGACCTCTGAGCTCCTCCTTGTGTTCCACTTTAGCACCACCTTGTCGCCCTAGCCCCTCTTTGCTCTGTGAACTCAGAATTCCAGAACACCCCTTTTTTCGCCATTGTTGTTGTGGAGATCCTCCATTGCCGACGGTGTTTCAGTGGTTCCTGGCTCCTCTTTTTGCGTCGCCTGGACCACGTCATCATCTTAAGCAAATCCCCTAACTTGATTTTGGGTTGCTTTCACAAGAGCAGCTTGAATTCGAGTTTGCGCGGGTTGCGGCCGTAGGTCATCTCTTTCTCTCCAACTCCGGTGAGTGCCCTCCTTGGTTGATTAATTGCTCGAGGACCTCCTGTGGGTCCTAATGGAGCTCCTTTGACACTCGGTGGCTTTTCTTTTTGCTCAGGCCGCACCTCACCGGGTTCTTCTTCAACTCCAGCGTCGGTCTCTGCCGCCAAAACTTTCCCGACCTCCTCTGGACCTCATATGGGCTCAGGTATGTTCACAATAACCCCTTATTGCTTTAGCACCTGCTAGTTTAGATCGTAGTGAAGCTTTTTCGCATTTTTGGTTTTTGCCGAACTTGCTCCTCTGCCCCTCTCCGGCTCCTCGGCGTTTTAGGCCAGCTCCGCCGTTGAGAGTACCTTCAATGTGTTCGCAATTGTATTACACATGTTTTGACACCTTTGGTGGGCTCCGTCGTGGTCGAGGTCGCCGGTGGCGAGCCAGCGGGCAAAATGCGGCGTTCGGCCCTGTTGTCGTAAGTTCGACAAGTCCCAGGACCTCTTGAGTTAATCTTAGCCGTTAATGACCTCTGTGGATTAGCTCTTAGCCGTTAGATTTACCTTTGTGAAACCTTAGTGCCAGGATCTCCCCCTAGCTTAGATCCTAGCTGTTAGGATCAAACCCATGCGAAAAGACCACCCCATGGACGTTTTTGTAAAAACCACCCTCAGGACCACCCTTAGGGTCCTCTTTGCAAAAGACCACCCCATGGTCTTTTGCGAAGAAAACCTCAGGACCTCCCTCCCTCGCAGATCTAAACCTCTAGGACCACCCCAAGGAAGATCTTGACCGTTGAGACCTCCCCCTGTGAGATCTTAGCCGTCAGGACCTCCCTCTCCTTTAGATCTTATCGTCTAGGACCTCCTCCGTGTACATCTTGATCGTCCAGGATCTCCCCTTGGAGATCTGGGACGTTCAAGACCTCCCCGCTCTTCTAGACTTTGTCTTTGAGGACCTCCTGTGGAGATCTTAACCGTTAAGACCTCCCTCTGTGAGATCTTAGCCATCGGGACCTCCCTCCGTTTAGATTTTGTCCCTTAGGACCCCCTTGTGAAATCGTAGCCGTCAGGACCTCCTTCGTTTTCATCTTGATCGTTGAGATCTTCCGCCGTGAGGGTCTCGATCGCCAGGACCTCCCCAATCTAGATCTAGGTCATCCAGGACCTCCTCTGGTAGATCTTGACTGTCTCATACCTTCGCTCTTAGACCTCCCCCTTAGGACCTCCCTTGTGGATCTGGACCATCAGATCTAGATCTGACGGTCATGACCTCCTCAGAGCGCGAGGTGATCCTTCGCGCGGGTGCTGTGTTCTGTGCGCGTGGGCCGTTGGATCCAATCTCAACGGCCACGACCTCTCCTTTTGACTTAACCGTTTTGGAGCAGCCCGAGAGTTTTATTTTCAAAACTGTTAATTGAGTTAAATTTCAAAAATGTATAACTAATTCATTCTAGCTCCTTTTAGGGTGATTCAAATTATGTTAGCTCTGGTTTAAAGTAAAATTTAATCTAATAATGTATTTAGGCACTGTTCTGTACCAGAAAATGTTGTTTATTGCATTAACTTGCTAGCATTGAATATTGCTCTAGAAATTCATTTAAATTTGTAAAATGCATAGGGTTATTCTCTGTGAATCCAAATTGAGCAAACTAAAATGTGTTAGGTTCCACTGTGATTATGCTTTAGTATGGTATAGGTCTTATGTATATCCTTGAATCTGAAAAATGTAACACACTAGTTTCATGTATCCTTGAATCTGAAAAATGTAACACACTAGTTTGATGACTTAGAAAAATCATAAGTAATTCAATTTAACTCCAAATGAAGTAAATCCAATTTTGTTGTTCTTAGAATGCCATGTTCTACCTACCATAAAAATTTCAGGTTCTAGATCTTTCTAGAAATTTATGCCATGAACAGCACCCGAAATCAATTTAATTTGAATTGTCTAGCTGAAAGAAAATATTTAGGCTATAACTTTTGCATGCTTAGTCCAAATTGAATGATTCTTGTTGCTAAATTCATTTAAAATCATGACCTTGCTGTTGTGTAAATTTCATGGGATTTAGATGACTCTGGCTTTTGAGTTTCTTTCGGTGTTCTTCGTTCTTATTGGATTTTTACGTATTTGCGATAGGTTCCGAAGAATTTGTCGAAACCGAGAGTGAACCTCTGCAGCAAGAGAACTTCCAGCAAGGCAAGCAGATGTAGCATCATTCGATCATATTGCTCCTATTATTTTCAAAGTCTAATATATTGTTTGCAAATTCTACGTATGCATTTCTATTTTGTTGTTAAACTATTGTTGATTAGATGACCCATTAGATACATAATCAGTAGGCAAATGTTTATCCTCTACTACTGAGCCTAGGATTATCTTGCTGTGATTTAGGGTTCGTTGGATGAGCCCTTGTCACTTAGTAGTTTACGAGTCAATGTTGCTTAGTCATGCTTAGCTATCGGTAGAATTGGGTGGTTGTCGACTTATTCAATGACCTTGATCACACAAAACTTATTATGACTTTATATTCAGCACCTTGTGCTATGTTTATTTGAGAAAACTAAAACTAAAAACAAAATATTTTAGACTTGAGCACAATAGTAAGATGGTGTGTTTTTGGGTGTGACTGGAATGGTACCCGAGTCAACAAGGACCGAATTACTTGCGCCATCGTACTGAACATTTTGTATGCTAACCACACTAGAGGGAAATGAGACCTCTCTTGACTTAGTACTTTGGCGTGTGTTAGCTCCGAGTCGCACGGGGTCGCAGGAGGGCAGATGTTTGGAAGCATTGTAGTTGTCCGGAAGCTTTACCCTGGGTGGGTAGTTGTCTTTCGGCCTTTACAATGTAAGCGTATGGGTTTCTATCCATACGAGCGGCTCGTAGTTGATACACAATATTGGAAACGTCTCGTAGGACTTAGCCGTGCCAGCATACCTTCGAAAGTGTGCTTATCGTGGTAAAAAGGCGGTCTGAAGTGTGGGTACATTGGTACACCCCTGCAGGGTTAAATCTATTTGAATAGCCTCGTCCTAGGTTATGGACACATTCGGATACACCCCGTGAGAATTAGACTATAACCTTTTAAATTA
Organism: Ampelocalamus luodianensis; assembly: GCA_036346255.1. NCBI lineage: Eukaryota > Viridiplantae > Streptophyta > Magnoliopsida > Poales > Poaceae > Ampelocalamus > Ampelocalamus luodianensis. The sequence goes on from CM070637.1 coordinate 15,073,406, forward strand.
AAACTTGATGGGTGGTACGAATCGGGGATTCGTGCTATGTTGTGGTGGCTATTGGGTTAGTCACCTTTAGGTGATTACTTATGCTATTTATTGTTACCTCGCTGTTATTTCAATGATTAAAAATGGATTTGACAAATTGCTCTCAATCTATTACATTATTGCAAATAAAAATTGCTTTATGTGTCCAAACAACCTTATAACCATTTCCTTTGATTCAGCTCACATGTAGCTATGTATAGGCTTGTTACTTGTAAGTCTTGCGAGTATATTTTTGTACTCAACTGCATTACTTTGTTGTTACAGAGGAGGAAGTGGATCCCCAAGGGATCGACTTCTGTGAGTTTTGCTGCGGTGGATGCGACTAGCTTGGCGGCCCGGTTGGTTGCCTTGTGGGTTATGGCTAACCGGTTGGTTTCTGTTATAGCCATCTTATGGCATCTTTGCTTCCGCTGTTATATGTCATTTTGATGTCATTTGGCCGGTCGACTCTTTTGTAATAACTCTATCTATTAGATGTCTTTTGCTAGACTTGGTAATATTTGTGTATGGAAATGATGCATGATTTTGTAAAGATGTATGTGTGTTGCAGTTCTGGGAAGCACATGTCCATCGTGTAATACCCCATTTAATTAAATAAATAATTGAGGGATTAGAAGAGGTATTTAAGAGTGAAATTTCAGAATTTAGTGAGTTGAGGAGAGTAGTGGGCCGTCGGCCCATAGCCCAAGTGGGGGAGCCCAACTTAAGAGGGAGGGGAGACCAAACCCTAGGGTTGCTACAGTAACTTCACCCAGGTGCTGTAGCGCCGCCGCACTGTAGCAAACCGGGTACTGTAGCAATCAGCTTTCTTGCTGCCATGCCAAGAGGAGAAAAGAAGGAGAGGAAGGAAGAAGAAGAAAGGAAGAAGGGGAGAAGGAAAAGAGGAAGGAAAGGAAGGAGCCTCGCTGGGTCTCCGCGTTCGTCATCTCTTTCTCCAAGGGTAACCCATGATCCCGTTCGATTAGTTGTATAGTTTCGCGATTTGGCAATATCGGTATTTCTGTTTCTTCAGGATAGTTCGTGTTAGATCGTCATTTTGTTTTAGTTGCAGGCAGATTCAGCTCTGGACTTCTCCTAGAGAATTGTAGAGGACGTCGTTAGCTTTCGATGAAGTATTAGATCGCAATATTTGGACCTCTGTAGCACAAGTTATGAATTAATTGGTGGGACTGTTCTGCGAATCTGTCGGTAATCTAATGGGTTTCAGTAATCTGTCTTGTTCGATCTGTTAAATGGAGAATCTGAGGAGCTCAATATAACGAAAGTTGTAGATATTTGTCGTAGCTTTCAGGGAAGCTCAAGAATGCGAAGTTTGGACAAACGAGCTAAACGTTATGACAGTTTTAGTGTACTGTTCAGAGAACCTGATGTGAAAACGATGTTCTGTTAATTGGCTTGATAGGGGTAGTAGTTGGCCGAATGAGGAAGGCTCACCAACTAGGTTTAGTTGGGTAATTTGATAACCTTTCAATGAAGTCCAAGATAGACTCATTTGTACTAATGTACTAAAAGATACGAATTTTTGAACATGACTGTTCCCAGAGGGGTCATTTCAGCATTCTGGAATTTGAAGTCAGGGTCGCGTTTTGAGTTATTGCTAGTTGGTGCTTACTTTTATAGTTTGTTTGGTCCTTCACTGTTGTCTTAGTATGTTTTTAAATGAATTTAGATGGGGGATTGGTCCCGGAGGCAGCACCCTCTTCACATCCTCCGTTCTCACGCGGTTAAGGCAAGTACTCTGGTTGATAGAATAATTATGAATGGTTGATAGAGAGTGCTAGTATTTTGATACATATTAGCTATGCATGGTTGATAGTGTGATATGTATGATTAAGGATGGTGAATGCTGGAGATACGATTAATTGTTATTCATGAGTGATTGTTCATGTTTGCTAGTATTATGAATATATGTTTTATTCATGGATGCTAGAATGCTATGAATGTCAAACGATGATGAATGCTGGAAGTATGAATAAGTTATTCATGTATGACGTTGTTGTGAATACAAATTTATGATGGTTTAAAGTTTTGTTCTTGTGCATCATGCTATAATATTGGAGGCTTGGTCACGTGGTGACTATGCATATTCGAGGTCCCCGTCATGTAGATGACGGGCTTGAGTTCCCCACTTTCGTGGAATGTGGGCATTGAAAAGAGGTCCCCATCATGAAAACGATGGGCTTATGGTCCCCACACTTGTGGAGTGTGGGCTTGAGGTCCCCTTTACTTGCGGAGTATTGGGCAATTGGTCCCTGCGCTTGAAAGCACATGCATGGGTATGCAGCGACGGTTGCATACTTTGCATTACCGGTAAAATGCAAAAATGAAAGAGAAAGAGAAAGTGCACTTGAGCATCTTGCATAGCATGAGCATATGACATGTTTATAATAGAGACTGTAGATGGATGTTGATGATTACAGTTGTTTATGTTATTATTGCCATTTATTGTACTTGTTGAGTCTTTGGACTCACTCTTGCTGTTGTTGTGTTTTTAGGTACCCCTTTACAAGAACGGCATGCATGGGAGGGAGTAAGACTTAGAGTGGTTGCACAATGGCACGAACTACTCACATTTGAATTGATAGAATGATAATTTAGTAGATCAGAAACTTACTTAAAGAATTCTTTATGATTACTCGCTCTGCTTAGAATAATTTGTAATAGAGTTGATTAGAGGATCATAGATGTCTTTTTGTTTATACTTGTAGTTGTTTAGCATGCTATGGATGATATAGTGATGATTAGTATAGTTTTGGTGGTCTCTTGTTGATGCTGGATGTTGGATTATTTAACTATATCACATTTAAAGGTTGGGACCTCCGGTTTAGTAACTAAACAAAGGAGGTTCTGTCGAATTTTAGAGAATTGTATCAATGTTAAAATGGTTATAGTGTTAGTTTAGTAGCATTCCAGGCCTTTGTCTGGCTGGGGTGTTACACATCGAGGCACGGTATATTTGTTTGTGATGCTAGATTCAAGGGAAGACTAAACATTACAAGCTAAATACACCGGGGTCTCACAACACGTTCACAAAGTGAATAGAAGCCCAGCCAGTTGTTAAAATAACAACTGAGGTTGTTAAGAGCTTTCTCACAAAAAAGTGATCACACGATTCGGTATACCCAGTCGTATAATCACAGATAACAGTACCCAGTTCTCGAGCTCGGTAATTTCTAGAAATTCTGCGAAGATCTAGGTAGCAAGATAAATTTTGCTTTTGTTGCTCATTCATAGAGTAACGGAGCCGTCGAGCGAGCTAATGGTGTATTAATGCAAGGAGTGAAACGTCGAGTATTCGACCAGTTATCAAAACAGTCAAGAGCTTGGATTCAAGAACTTCCTTTTGTATTATGGGTCATTCGAACCACAACCAGTTGTGCGACTAGTGAAATACCATTTTTTCTGGTTTATGGTGCTGAAGCCATGCTTCCTGCAGAACTGAAAATTGGCTTTGCTCGAACCGATTGTTTCAATGAAAATGATCAAGAAGAACGAAGACTCGATGACATCAATTTCCTTGAAGAACGATGAAACCAAGCCTTGATACGATCGGCAGTCTACCAACAAGCAATGAGAAGGTATCACAGTCGTTGCAACCTTGCAGCCTAGCTGTAGGTGATCTGGTTCTCAGAAAAATTTAGAACTAGGTGAATCGCAACAAACTTTCTCCCAAATGGGAAGGTCCATACACTAGGGTCAAAGTCACCCAACTAGGTTCGGTATGGTTAGCTATGTCAGATTTGGTGTGTTTTGACTAATTCTTGGAACATTGATCAATTGCGTAAGTTTTATGTATAGTTATTCTTTTCTTTTATTCAATTCAATAAAGATGCATCATTCCTTTACTTTCCGATGAGTGCTATTGTTTATATGTCTATTATCCGTTCTCTGGTCACATACTATTGTTGTTTAAACTAATCAGAGAAGTTGCATTCTCTCCGATATCCTTCTAAAATGGATCTATTTTACTTTGGCCTTGACATAGTTGTCAAAAGCCATCGAGGTCTTAGTCGTGACCATCAACGTAATGGCTCTCACGCGCGACCATTCACGCTTTTCTCAAAGAAGCAAACGAGTAAAGGAGCATTACATAAACAACTCGATATAGTTTCTTACATGCTTAGGATTCAAAGACTAATCTTCTTTATTTCAACATTCTATTCTACTTTTGTTTTGGCTACTGGTTGGGACACGGAAAGCCTCCTAGTCGAAATCTCTCCTCTTTGCATGTGGTCCTGCCCACTAGAAGGAGTTTCCTAGCAACTGTCCTTTTCTTATGATCTTCGCTGCCAGTCGAAACTTGAGCATGAGTACGTTTCGTGAATTGTATCTTAGGTCTTTAGCAAACTTCACGACCGGATTGGAAAATGCATATAAATAAAACCACTTATTGTTTTTGCATACATTGTTGCATGATTTCTTATCATCAAGCTAAGTCTAAAAACATCTTCCGACCGCTAAGTGTACTGTACAATATTTTGATTATGGAAATAGATTTAAATCTGGTTGAAATCATACACTGGTTCCAACCAAATTGACTTTCTAGTGCTTAACTAGATCATTTTATAACATAATCAGCACATACTTTGTACCATGGTCGTAACTTTTGCTCTTTTCTTGGTCTACTGCTTCTTTAGTAAGATCTTCTACTAAAATAAGCAGTCGGAGGCTAGGAAATATATGAGTATATAGCAAAGTGAAAAGATAAACAAATACTTTATTGATGATAAAAAGGTAAGTTTTTACATTCATAATTCTAATTTTACAATCATTTACTTCTCGGGGCCACCAGACTGGCCGCTATAAGACGGAGACCCGACCTCCATTTCCTTTGTGACCTTGTTTCCGAGAAGCCTTGTTTCCTCGAACAACTTGGTCGCTTCTTCAATAGAGGGGTCGAAAGCTTTGAGCTTTCCCAAAGCAAAGCTGACTCTGTTCATGACAGCTTCCTTCATAGTTTGGGCATAGTTCTCCTGAGTAGTTTTGAAAAGGTCTTTGAGGTCTTCGAGTTGTTGGCCAAAGTAGTTTATCTTCTCCGTGGGATCTCCTAAAGTGGGCAGATGCACTCTCGATCCCATATCGAAGAGCATCTTGTTAAGAGCCTTGACTTTATGATCAAGACTCTGCTCAAGATCTGCCCTCTGGCCAAGCTTGAACTTCAAAGCTTTCTTTGCTTTGGTCATTCTTTGAGTTTGCTCTACACGAGTATACCAAGGATAAAACATATACTTAGAAAAGATAGTACACTTGTCAAGTATACAACCGGTTACCTTGATTCTTCTTCTCGAAAGTCTTAATGACTTCCTTGTGTCTGGTCATCAAATATTCAATCGACTGGTCCTTTGCTTGGCATTCTTCTTTAAGCTTAGTTATTGTGGCTTCCTTAGCCATGACCTCTTTTTTTTTTTTTTTTTGAAATCTATCAAATATGATAAGAGAAGTTAATTATCAGAAGAGAAGCAAAATAGGCAAAGAAGAACGAGAGGAGAAGTCAAGAAGAAAGTATTTACTTTCTAACTCAGAGTTTTTCTTCTCCAAGAGTTTTATTCGCTCGGTCAGTCCTCCGACCACTACGAAATTCTCCACCATATGCTACAAAAATAGAAAACTCCTTTTAAGCTTTTCATAAACTTTAAACGAAAAGCCATAAAAGTAGTTGGGGATGCTTACCCAAATCACCACCATCATTGTATTTGGCAAAGATTGTATCAGGACTCATCTCTCCTTAACGGTCCGATATCCTCCACCAAGCCTCATCAAGTTCTTTACCGTTGATGAATCAAGGGCAATGAGGGAACTTGCTAGCCTGAGGAGACTCCCTAGGAGAGGTCAAAACCTACTGGGATTCCTCAGGAACCTCGGCCTCCTTTGGCGGAGTCGGAGCAGCCATAGGTTCTTGAGTAGGCGCTGGTGCGGCCATGTGCTCGGGGGCTGGCATGACCACTTCTACCTTAGGAGTTTTCTCTTGAGGGGTGCTCTGATCGACCACGATCGGAACACCAAAAGATCTATCAAAACAAAATAAAGGAGAGTCAAGATTCCTGACCATCTCGTCAGAGGGTGTGGTCTCGTCGACCTCCGAACGCCGCTCCAGAGCGATCGCCGGTCGTGAATGACCATTTTGGGGCAACGACTGTGAGCTCTCAAGCAATGGTTCTCATTCTCTTCCACCTAAATTATAAATTAAATTAATTAGGTGATGAAATTCTCCATTTGACATATAAGCTCCTTTTCAATACTCTTCTTACCTCGGGCAAACCATCATCTTGAATGGTCACCGAGCAGGAGTTGGTTGGCACAACGGTTGGAGTAGAGCCCTTGTTAGACTCTTTTTCCCTCAACCTGACTGTCTGCATATTATAGTGTGGTTACATACTGATTGGAGAATATATAAAAGGTGAAGAAAAGAGGAAAATTTTTTATCTACCTTGAGTCTTGCTATTCTCTCCTCTTTGGAGACAATAGCCAAAATGTGGGGAAACGTAGCCTTAACATCAAGCTCCCCAGCGCAGATCATTTTGATCCACTCCCTGAGTTCATTACGGGAAAGGACTTCAAAAGAGTAAAGAGATTTCAAGGTTAGAAAATATTCAACTAAACAAACCATGCTGGTCGGGATTTTTCAAGCCTTACCTTCCCTAGAGTCCCTAGTCGCATCGTCATGACCGATGTACCAGAGCAGGGAATGCGACCAGAGCCTTAAGGGGATTTTTTTGAGGTAAGGAAAAGTCCCTCACGATGTGCCAGGAAGTCAATCCCTAGGCGCTGAGGTCCTTGATGGCTTCAATGCACCTTCCGACCCTTCCTTCTTTCTTCACTGCTAACCTCCACCTCGAATTCTCACTGGCCACCTTGCTGGCGAAGTAGAGGCCATCCTCTTTTGTGACCGTCATATAGAACCATCTATTCTTCCATGACAACCATGAGGACTTGGAGTACATTCAGATGTACTTGTCCGCTCTCCCGTCATGGAGGCATAGCGAGCACTCCCCAGGTCCGGCCGTAGACTTTCCTGACCTCGCCATCTTATAAAAGTACCTAAAGACCTTCAGATTTGGTCGGATCCCCAGGTACGCCTCGCAGAGGTAGACGAAGATGTTGATATTAGCGATTAAATTGGGGGCCAGGTTCACCAATTCCACCCCATAGTACTCAAGAACTTGGGAGAGGAATTTGTGAGTCGAGAACCTGAGCTCGCACTCGATGTAGGCAAGGAAGATAGGGATTTCCCCTTCTTCGCCGCTCGGAAAGTGCTCTTCGGCCACTCACCTCCACTTGATCAGATTCTTGTTCGGAAGCATCCCAATCTCTTCTTGGGCATTCAGCTTCTTCCCGCTCAAATCAGAGACCAGCCACTTGGTGATCGAATCGGACATTGTGAGGATTTTTGGTGAATGAACAAGTGGTCGGAGGAGGTTTTGAGCGAGAGAAATAGAAGAGGCCGGAAGAAACTCTTCAGCAAGGGAATTCAAGGAAAGCTTGAGAGTGTAAAAATCCTAAAGCCGTGCATAATGGGGGTTTATAGAGTAGCATTTCCTTAACTGCAAAGAGCAGTTACCCAAAATGTCCAATGGACACAAGCGTTTCCGATGTCCAACGAACACAGGACTCTTCGGTTCCCTTGACGGTTTCTCAACTTTAAAGTTAATACAGATCACCTCACTTATTGTGCCATTAAATGAAGGTCTGCCCGATACGGTTTCCATTAGGAAGAGTTCACACAACATAGTTATTTTAAAGTTCAAGGGCTAGCTGACGAGGACTAAAATCTCTAAATATTCCTTTATTTATTTAAAGACCACACGTTCTTCATGGTCGTAAGCCTTAAGGCTAATGACCCCATGGTCGTAAGGATTCCAGAGGTTATATCGTGGGTACCCTAGTCGGAGAGGTCTTGTACCTAATCCCCGACTAGGTAACTGCTCGTAAAGCAATGAATTGACACTTGGACCCGTTCCAAGTATATTCTTTCCGTGTGACAAGACGAGCTATCAACACATGACACACTCAAGCTACTAGTCAAGACCCCTCTTAATAGTACGACTATCTATACTAGCAATTCGGTCTTCTAACCAAACACCAAGACCAGTAAAAGACTAGGAACACATCCTTAGCCCTAGCTAGTTATACCTTTGCCTTGAGATCCTCTTGAAGCTTGATGGTGCACATCTTCACTTCAAGTCCGAGTAAATGTCTTGATATGCATCAACCCATGATGCATCCTTCACGTGCCCTCCATCAACACATGATGCATCTTCCATTGACTTGATGATCAACTCATGATCATCTCCTCTTCGAGATCTTGATATGCATCGACACATGATGCATCCTCTTCTTGAACCTTGACTTGATGACGATCAACTCATGATGCTATCCAAAGTCTCTGTCATCATGGAACATAACCTATTTACCCAACTCATGAAAAATGTTAGCCCCACAATGTGATTGTCATTAATTACCACAACATACCATTAACTCATAATGGTGGGTCTAGATTATTTAATCTTTCCCTTTCTAGTAATTGATGACAATCATCACAATTTGCAATTAATTGAATATAAAGTAATATGAGTATACATGAACTACACAAGTTTTATATACCCAAATGATATGTTTCAAAGTAGGGATCAAGGATCAATACTAACGAAACCACAAAACATAGAGTGAACTCCCTCTAAGTATGTGCATACACAAATGTGTGACAAGAACATATGCACATATACAAGTTAAGCTTTTAGTGGAGTTCAACCTATATTTTGGATCCGAGGAATCCAACAAGATATATAAGAATATGATGTCGAAAGCATACCGTGAAAACTCTTGTTCTTCGCATGTGTTGGTTAGACCACGCTCTACGGAATCCCACCTTTTGTTAGTCTTGGTTGTTCTTCAATTGCTTGCAGGAAATGATCTTCGTGATCAGGTCAACCGTCTTTCTTGGTGAGGTTGATAACAATGAGAGCGTGGTTTAGCGATTGTTGGACGAATTGATTGAGTTTTGGTCAAGTAGCCTCGTCATCAAAGTCGCTCTCTACAAATCGAATTACCATCCACCGGAAGATCGGGACCAATCCTACATTAGAAGCACCATGTAGAACACGGCGACGCTAACTCGATGGTGAAGAGGGCTCAGAAGGAGGACGTTGGATGGCTTCAGAACAAGGCGAAGATGAGCTCACGGTGGCAGCGGCTTCTTGGTGAATTGCGGCGAGATGGAGGGGAATTTGGGGAAATCGACTTGGGGCTTTTGGGGAGGAACTCGAGGGAAAGATTGTGACATGGAGAGCGCACTTAAGTAGGCACCGGAGAGGGAGTATTTTAATTGAGCACGGTGGCGACTCGTCTAGGACACGAACACGGGCAAAGGCAGCCATGCGCGAGGAGGATGAAGGAGCTACAGCTGGGTGATAGAGCAGGTGGGGGCCACACGGCAGGGAAAGAAGGAGGGATGTAAGGCTAGCGTCTTGGCTGGCTCGACGTGAGAGGAAAAAGGAACGAAGTGGGCTGAGCCAAAGGAAAAGAAAGGAAAAGGAAGGAAAAAAGAAAAGCGAGCCAGCGGTGAAAGAAAAGAAAATGGGCTGGAAAAACGGTTTCAGCCTGAAAGGAAAATCCAGAAATTAAAATGATTTCTAAATTTCAAAAAATAGATTAAAGAGAATCGAGCTCAAAGAAATAGCAAATAATCCCCAAAAATTCCTATAAAATTCCTAAAAATTCTCTAGAACTCAAGGAACCCAAATAAAATGACTTTTAATTTAATTAAGTTTAAATTAATCATAATAAATTATTTTGATTTCCTACAATTAAATTAAGCTTGAACTTAACCAAGAAATTCAAATGGTTATTTTTATTTTTAAACGCTTCAATTAAACTCCAAAATTTGGGATGTTACACACATTTGTAGGCCGCAGTAGTACAAGCATGACCGGGTTGGCCTGCTCAAAGGGGCTCCCTTCTCCAAGGCGTTGGGAACAAAGCTTCCTGATACAACGGGGAATGTCCGACTAAGACGAGGGGTGCACCTAGGTGAAGTGAGGGTGTTCATTCACTAGGTTAGTGCAAGTTTAGGACTAGGTGATGTAAAGACTTTGTTATGAACTCTAGACTGGTTACAAAAATGTTGTGAGCGGTGGTATCGATGGGTGCCGAACAAACTAGAGACCACATATACTGTGAGTAAAGGTGTATACCTATGCAGAGTGTAAATCTATTTAAATAGCCATGCTCATGATCATGAGCATCCTTAGTGCAATCACATCAGGTATAGTCTCTATTTTTACAAAAATGGCTTGTTGGGAAATATTGGGATGATTGATTTGTGTGAGTGCCATGTCTATGGCTGAGAATAAATTGTTGATCACAGCAAAGGAGGGCATTGATTTTGCTATTATTTGAGTTACATACTTGTTATTTCAATATTGGTTAGCTGCTCTTTACAAATTTCATTGCAATCTATTACATATGAGTATTACAAACAAAACTTGCTTAATGCTGAAAATAACTTGTAGAGTAGAGCCTCATCCTTTGATAGCCTTGCATGTATTATTATGTTGTGATACACTATAAGTATTCTTTTTGAGACTCGATGCACTACAATTCTTGCTGAGTACAAAATGTACTCAATCTTGCTTAAATTATTGATCAGAGTATGAGGATGAGCCAATTCCGGATGACGCTTTTGTTGCTCCCAATACCGAAGGACACGAGGATAGGGTTGCTAGGGTCTTGTCCTTGTCAGCTGCCTGAGGGTTTGGATGGGCATACCATTGGACTTTTGTGTTTATTATGTATGCTTCCGCAATTTAACTTGCTACTTCTGATACTTCTTGTTTAATTTGGTCGGTCGGCCTTGTATTATACACTTGTGATGTAATCGCTTAAGTACCATATTTGTTTCATGTTGTATGTATATTGTGTATGGATGTGTATGCCAATATTGTGGATGTGCGTACTAGCCACTGATCATGGGACTAATACAGTACACACACGAGGGCTTCAGGTATTCCATGCTTAGGGTCCAACAGAACTTGTGCTCTCTCAAAGTTTCTAAAACAAGCCTCAAATGTCATTCATGATCCTCTTTGGTCTAGGAATAAATGAGAATATCATCAATGAACACCACCACAAGGTCATCCAGATACTTGTGTGGCATGCTATTCATAGTTCCCTTGAAAACAACAAGTGCATTAGTTAGTCCAAAGGACATAACTTTATACTCATAATGCCCATACCTGGTGGAGAAAGTGGACTTCTCAATATCATATTCCCACACACAGATTTGACTATACCCAGATTGAAGATCAATCTTGGAGAACATCTGAGCTCCATTCAATTGATCAAACAAGTCCTCAATATAGGGCAAATGATATTTGTTCTTGATTGTCACCAAGTTAAAGCACTGTGAGGACCCGGAATATTTAACTAGTAACACTTAACCTCCAATTGGTTCTAGCATTACTGATTAAACATTCTAAGCCTCGATGGGCATATGTTTCCCAGAATTGCAACATATGCACATCATCACAAAATTACACATCAATTCCATACAACATACATCACTAAGTCCAACAACGACATACATAAAGTAAAGTTATTACAAAAGAGAGCCGACTGCCAAATAGAACAATATACAAGAATGACAAATGAAGCAAAGCGCCATAAGATGGCTAGAACTAAAAGTCGACAGGTTAGCCACACACCCACAAGGCAACCGACCGGGCCGCTAAGCTAGTCGCCATGCTAGCTACCACAACACAGCCGCAAAGTGAGGCCCTCAGCTCACCTTCTTCCTCTGCAAGAACAATTAAGCATAGCATCCGAGTACAAAGATTGTCTTTGTACCCAAGATCAGCGTGTGGAATAGCAGACCTATTCATAAACTACATGCAAGCTTATTTAGGTGGAGGTTGTATGTCTCATTTTGCATGAAGCCAACTTTATTTGCAATAATGTAATATATTTCAAAAGCAAGTTTGCAAATCTGTTTTGTTATCAAAGTAACAGTAAGTAAAGGTACATACAAGTAACCACCTGGAAGTGACTATCCCAATAGCCACCACAACATAGCACGAATCCCCGATTCGTACCACCCATCAAGTTTTAATTTAAAAGGTTGTAGTCTAACTCTTGAAAGACCTTGCCAAGCGTGTCCATAACCTAGGACGAGGCTATTCGAATAGTTTTAACCCTGCAGGGGTGTACCAATGTACCCACACTTCAGACCGCCTTTAAGCCACAAAGCACACTTCCGAAGGTATGCCGGCACGGCTAAGTCCTACGAGACATTTCCAATCTTGTGTATTAACTACGAGCCGCTCGTATGGGTAGAAACACCATACGCTTACATTGCAAGCCGAAAGACAACAAATCCCATCACGGGTGAAGTCTTTCGGACACTACAATGCTCCCAACACCATCCCTCCTGCGACTCCCGCGACTCTGAGCCAATACACGCCAAAGTACTAAGTCAAGAGAGGTCCCATACCCTCTAATGTGGTTAGCACGCTAAAATGCTTGGTTTAGTGTAACAAGATGTTCGGTCCTTGTTGACCGGCACCATTCCGATCCACACCCAAAATCACACCATCATACCATTGTGCCCAAGTCTAAATCATTTTGTTTTCAGTTTTAGTTTTCATAAGTAGACATAGCACAAGGTGGAAATCATAATCATAATAAGTTTGATGTGATCAAGGTTATCGACAAGTCGATAACCGGCCATTTCTACCGAAACTAAGCATGGCTAAGCAATTAATTCGTAAACTACTAAGTGACAAGAGCCCATCCATGAACTCTAAATCACATCAAGTAACCTAGGGTCATGGTAGTAGAGAATAAACATTTGCTAAGGAAATGCATCTACTAGGCCAACTATTAACACAAAATAGCAATGCATACATAGAATTTGTAATCAACATAAATACTTAAAATACTGGGATTAACATGATCAAACTGCTTGCCTTCTTGCTGTTGCTCAAATTGTTGTGGAGGGTCGTTCTCGGGATTACCGCAAATGTCGAATCCTAAGCGAAAAGGCAAAAAGAACGAAGAATAACCAATAAGACGAGCAACACTTAAACAAAAGAGCAAGCAAAATTTATCCAAATGCGACGAAACTTATACACAAGGTAGGATACGAATATACCTAGACATAGAAACTGGAAAAACCTAATTTGGATTTGAGGTGCAAAAGATATTACCTAAGAACTCATTTTCGGCCATAATTAGCACTGTAGCAAAATATTTTCTAGAAAGATTTTGAAGCTGAAATTTTTATGGTAGCTACCACTGGGATAGTGGTAACCCATATAAAATTTCAGGTCATTTGGAGTTGAAATGATTTAGTTATGATTTTCCTAAGATGCAAAACTAGCATAATGCACTTTCCGAAATATAAACATGTGCAAACCTATTTCACATTATAGTGTGATAATGAGGGATTTCTAACATCAAATTTCTATTTTTAGGATTTACAGAGAATTATGGTGTCTATTACATCATTAAATGAATTTTAAGTCTTGCTAATAAGGTTAAATCTATTAACATATTTTTCTCAAATGATTTAGACCTTCCACCATTTTTAGATTAAAGTTTAGTTAATGACAAATTTATCAAAGTTAAAATCATTCAATTAGCGGATATACGAGAAAAGATATGCATTTTCCAAGTTTTAATACAATTCGAATATATAAAAATAGCGAAAACCAACTATTAAAGATTACGAATTTTCTACTACGTAAGCATAGCTAAAAGCATTTTTATATTAAACTATAGTGGAATACAAATTTATTGCATTTGGTTTCATGTAAAAGGATTTATCTAGAATTAGTTATGAATTTCTAAAGTTTTGATACAATTTTCGGTGGATAAATAAACACTTACAGAAATAAAAACCAACCCAACCGAAAATAACGACGTGGACGCCGTGGGCGTCGATCGCGAAATCCAACGAGCCACACGCGACGAAAACAGCGCGCGCGCGATTCATAACAGAACCCACCGTTGGATCAAGATCCAACGGCTCACGAGGAAGCATGCAACCGAGGATGCGATTACCTCGGCGAACCACGCACCGCAGATCTAAAGATGAACGGCTCAAAACCCAAATCTAACCGGAAGGTCCGATTGCACACATGATCTCACCAAGATCACGAGATGGACGGTCCAGATGATGAGGGAACCGGATGGTCCGAATGCACTTACGATCAAGGCCGTAGATCTAAAATGAACGGTGGATAATGATCGCAGATTCAAAGGGATCTTGACATGTGGGACCGCATGTCGTTGACTTCAGTTACCCACGCGACCGGTTTAACACACGTGCACGATGCAGACCGCCCACTTGTCGGCGAGAGAAGGTTTCCGACAGATTAAGTGCCGACATTTTTATTAATCAATGATTAAGTATTAATGATGTCAACAAATGCGAGATTGAACCGAGAGTGATTAAAGGATGTTGGGCCCACTAGTCGGTGGCTCAACAATAATGATTAAGACACAATTAACAACTAATGATTAGCAATTAATGTGCCCTAATCGGATGACGAAACGGAGCTTCTCAACCGCAAAACCCGAGTGGCTTTGACGGCTTGTCGCCGCGACTCACATGGCGCCAACAAGACCCAAAATGGATTCGCAATAACTTGATGCGAACCTAATGGTAGCATTCTCGCCGTGGCGAGGACTAGAACGCCGGCCAGCCGGAAAACGAAACGGAACCCTACGGCTAAACACGAAAATAGCTAAAAGCTCAGTTACACCTAGGATGCGGTGCCATGACTTCTAGGACTATATAGAAGCTACCTTATCCGAGGAGGGTTCAAAGATGGTAGGGAGGACTTGAACACGATGAAGTCCACCGAGCGAAGAAGATGAAGTGGAAGATGAGGTTCGAGCAAAATGAGTGGAACCAAATCATCACCACACTTCATTATAGCTCAAAGAGGTTCCAAAGCAAGTAATTGCAAAAGAATCACTTACTGAGTGGAGAAGAAAGGGGTGAAACCAATCGAAAATCTCCAAACTTAAAATTGAGTGATTCTGTGAATGCAACCCAAAATCAAGTTAGGGAAATATAAAGGAGGTTGAGGAGTTCAAAAGGGTGCAAGAAATGTTGAAGATGAACCACTGGACACCGAGGCCGCCATTGGAGCTCTACGACCAACAATGGTGTTTTGAGGGTGAGAGGTGTTCTTGAGCTCAAACACAGAAGAGCAAAGTGTGGTGTAAAGGAACACTCAGAGGACCTAGAGGGGCTATTTATAGGGAAGGAATTAGGGTTTGCAAGAACATGAGCCCATGGTGAGCTCGGTTCATGGTGCGACCATGGGCCATGAAATGATGGGACAAGTGAGCATGGTGACAATGGAGGAGAAAGCTCAGCGCATTAAATGCATTGCGGAGAGACGTTGACAAAAGCAACGTGGAGGTGACACATCACGCCACCCTGCGCTCGCTCTGCCATTGCCGCCCGCGCGCACGGAGAAGCCGAGAAGGAAGAAGAACAGAAAAGCGAACGGTGACCGTTGGATTGGAAATGGACGGCTGCGATTTAAAAGAGCTCGCCGGACAGTCCGGTTGCCCTGAGGAATCTGGACGGTCGGATCGAGATCCAACGGTCCCAATTTGTTAATGTAACCGAGGGTCCGAATGCTCACCACGAACGTGGGCCACGCGATCTGAATCACGGCCGAGATTGCACGCGCTTTTGAACCGCGGCAGTGCGATTAGGTGGTTCAACCGAGTCAAGTGGCTCGGACTCAAGCCCGACTCGAACCCAATGAATAGTGAATTTGGTTTTTAGGTTTTAATTAAGCTGAGACTTTTGAGGATTTATTTGGGGTAGCAAAATAACTCCAAAATTATGAAATTTTACGGAGCTTGCTGACTGAGACATTGACCTTGTGTAAAATTTTCAGAGAGTTTTATGCTGCGAATAAATCTCCAAAAATTCTGCAAGGCTCTGTTTTAATGTTTGACTAAGAGTCAAACAGGTTTGACTGCCTCTAAAAATATTCAAACAATTTCTAAAAATTGTGAAATTTTTCAGAGGGGTCACATACCACCACAGAGACTTAGGAAAAATATATCCAGAGGATGATCATAAGATTTGACAAGATTGTTTTTGGAAGAACAAGATTTGGATCAAAAGACTTGTGACTTTGTACTTCCATAAGTCTTGTACAACACTTGTCCAATACAAACGGGAAACACATGATGTAAGAAAAAGTTTTAATTTCTACTCGTTTTCTTACATTTGAAACACAAGCCCAAAATTGGGATGTTACAACTCTCCCCCCCCCCCTTACAAGAATCTCGACCCGAGATTCCGTTTACTCGGAGAAGAAAGAAGGAAAATCTGCACGAAGGCGATCTTCTCGCTCCCAAGTTGCTTCTTCTTTGGAATGGTTTGACCACTGAACCTTAAGGAACTTGATGACACGGTTCCTTGTTCTCCGCTCGATTCTCAAGAATGCGAACAGGATGCTCGCGATAGGTCAAATCCTCCGCACATCGAGTTTCCAACGGAGTTTCCTCGCTTGGGACACGGAGGCACTTCTTGGTGTGAAACATGGAACACATCATGCACCCCTCAAGTGCGGTGGCGGCTCAATCGTATGCAAGCGCGCCAACTCTCTCGACGATACGATAAGGCCCAACATATCGAGGAGCCAACTTGCCCTTGATGCCAAACGATGGCCCTTCAAGGGTGAGACTTTGAGATACACAAAGTCATTGGGCTCAAAGCTCAACTCACGGCGACGACGATGCGCATAGCTCTTTTATCCGGATCGGGCGCGCGCAGATGCTCGCGGATCAATCGAACTTGACTCTGGCCGCATTGATCGAATCGGGCGAAAATCGCCGCCACCGATCTCGACCAGTTCAATGGGGTTCTACATCTCCTTCCATACAAAGCCTCAAATGGTGCCATGCCAAGATCGGCTGAAAGTCGTTGTTGTAGGAGAACTCGGCAAATGGTAGGCACTTCTCCACTTCTTCCTATAGGAAAGAACACAAGCACGGAGCATATCTTCCAACACTTGGTTGACTCGCTCCGTCGGCCATCGATCCCGAGGATGAAAGGTCAGACTTGCGAAATGAAGGCGGGTCCCCATAGCCTCTTGCGACTATGCCAAAACCGCGAGGTGAAAAGTGCACCACGATCGAAATAATCGTCTTGGACACCGTGAAGACTCACAATCCTCGAGACATAAAGTTCGGCCAAAGGCCCCACACGAAGTCTGCGTCTTGACAGAAGGAAATGTGCCACTTTAGTCAACTCGCCGATCACGACCCAAATAGTATCATTCCTTTGGACGAGCGGGCAATCCGGTGATGAAGTCCATGCCAACGAATCCCACTTCCATGCTCGCACGGCAAGGGCCGAAGAAGACTGCTGGACGCCGATGCTCGGCCTTCACGCGACGAAGACACGTCGTGACTCGACAACGAACTTGGCAATCTCGCGCTTCATTCGGGTCCACGGAACCTCGACGAGGTCCCGATACATCTTGGTAGCCCGGGTGAATAGACAAAGGAGAGTCATGGGCTTGCGGAGAATCATATTCCGCAATTCCATGACCTTAGGAACCACAAGACGCTGCCAAACCACACAACGCCATGCTCGTCCTCGAAAAGCACTTGGCCATCCCATCCTTGATGTTCGCGGATCCGCTCACCCCGCATTCTGTCAACGTGCGCCTTGATTTGGTCCACCAGGTTGGTTGCACAACCAATGTAGCAAGAGAAGCTGCGCTCGATCAAACCCAAATTGAGGCGTTGGAATTTCAAATGAGGGTAAGTGCTTTGCTCTTGGAGCATCAACATGTTGCAAAGACACCTTCCGATCGAGTGCATTCGCAACGACATTGGCCTTGCCGGATGGTACCGAATACCCATGTCATAGTCCTTGATCAACTCCAACCATCTTCTTTGCACGAGGTTGGATCTGGTTGGTGAACAAGTACTTCAAGCTCTTGTGGTCGAATACACCTCACAACGTTTACCAATCGATAATGCCGCCAAATCTTGAGTGCATGGACCACAGCAACTAACTCCAAGTCATGAGTGGGATAGTTGAGTTCATGAGGCCTCAATCGCGCGATGCATAGGCCACAACCTTGCCCTCCCGCATAAGAACACAACCAAGACCCCGACGAGAAGCATCACAAAAGATATCAAAACTCTTGTGAATATCGGGAGAACAAGCATCGGGCTGAGGTCAACCGCTTCTTGAGTTCCCGAAAACTCACATCACAAGCAAGTGGACCACTCAAACTTCTTGTCTTTCTTGAGTAGTTCAATCATAGGCTTTGCAATCTTGGAGAAATTCTCGATAAAGCGCGATAGTAGCCACCAAACCAAGAAAACTCCGCACATCGGTGACCGACTTGGCTGACCCCAAGATAGCACGTCCACCGACCTTGCTAGGTCCATGACCACACCTCCTTTGAAAGAACATAGCCCAAGAATGCCACTTCCTTCAACTGTAACTCGCACTTGCTGAATTTGGCATACGGTGGTGCTCACGCACTTGCCCAATACAAGCTTAAGATGCTCAGACATGCTCTTCTTCACTCTTGGGTAGATAAGGATATCATCGATGAATACCACCACGAACCTATCCAAATACTCCATGAATACGAGTTCATAAGATTCATGAATAAAGCGGAGCATTAGTCAAACCAAAAGACATGACGGTGTACTCGTAAAGGCCATAACGAGTAGCAAAAGCCGTCTTAGGAATATCCTCGCCCGATCGACTTGATGATAGCCCACCTCAAGTCAATCTTGAGAAGACTCGTGCTCGGTCAATGATCGAAAAGATCATCAATACGGGGCAAAGGATACTTGTTCTTCACCGTCACCTCATTAAGCGGACGGTAATCAACGCATGCGCAAGGTCTTGTCCTTCTTCTTCACAAAGATAACTGGACAACCCCAAGGAGATGAGCTAGGACAGATAAAACCCTTCTCTTGCAGCTCACCCAATTGCTTCTTGACTCCTCCAACTCATTAGGAGGCATGCGTCGGCCTCTTAGAAATAGGGCGATGCACGCAGCAACTCTATCACAAACCCAGGATCTCGAACAGAGGCATCCGGGCAAATCTTCAGAAAGACATCCGTGAAGTCACACCTCGTGGGGACATCGTGAATCTCCAATGCCGCTTTGCTTCAAGGGCAAAAGGTGGGGTTCTCGCATCGCGGTGAAAACCCAACCTGTTCACCGAAGGGTGGTGAGGTAGACAATCTTCCCGGCACAATCGATTTGCCCCAAGTGTTGGGACAACCAATCCATGCCAAGAATCACATCCAAGCGCCACGAGTCGAGTAGGATAAGATTCGCCAGAATCCCACTCCTTCGGCGTGGATAGGAACATCCGGCATACTTGGTCGACTCTCATTCGAACCCGAGAGCGAATCGTGAGTGGAATCCCCAGAGGAACACAAGGAAGCCCACAATCAATAGCAAAGACTCGAAATAAAAGAATGCGAGGCCCTGAGTCAAATAAAATCGTAGCAGGACGCATTTTCTTCGGTCAAGACCAAGATTCGTACTGCTCACCTTGCGGAGCTCTATCTCGCCGAGATAGTGAGCTTGCATGGGGTGCGAAGACGATCATTTACGATCGTGGTTCCATCTTCACTTCCTGTTACTCGCATAGCTTGCAAGAAGCTATGGGAACTCGTCTTTCTTCAAAGCACAAAGATATCACCCCAAAATGGATGGTCGGACAGAGAGGGTCAACCAAGTTTTGGAGGACATGCTTTGCGAGCTTGTGTTCTTTCCTGTGGAAGCACTGGGAGAAGTGCTTGCCATTCGCGAGTTTTCTTACAACAACGTTTCAAGCCGGTCTCGGCTTGGCACCATTCGAGGCCTTATACGGAGAAAGTGTAGAACCCCGTTGAACGGTTCGAGACCGGTGAAAGACCTTTCTTTGGCCCGCTCGATTAATGAGGCCGAGGTCAAGTCCACTCATTCGTGATCGCTGCGCATGCAGCTCAATCCAGCGAGAGAGCTATGCGATCGTCGTCGCCGTGAGTTGAGCTTTGAGCCCAATGACTTCGTTTATCTCAAGGTTTCTCCTACGAAAGGTCACGGCGTTTTGGTGTCAAGGAAAGTTAGCTCCTCGATATGTCGCCCCTACCGTATTATCGAGAAGAAGGGAGCCGTTGCCTACAAGTTGGAGTTACTGCTGCACTTGCGGAGTACATGATGTGTTCCATGTGTCCCACTAAAGAAGTGCTCCGTGTTCCAACAGAGGAAGCTCCGTTGGAAACTCTTGATGTCCAGAAGATTTGACCTACCGCGAGCGTCACCTGCGTGCTCGAGGAAGCGAGCGAAGAGCGAGGAATAAGACCATCAAGTTCCTTAAGGTTGGGTGGTCGAATCATTCAGGGATGAGGCTACTTGGGAGCGAGAAGATCGTCTCCGTGCACTCACTCCTCTTTCTTTTCGAGTGAACCAAATCTCGGATCGAGATTTTTGTAAGGGGAGGTTTGTAACATCCCCAATTTCAACTTGTGTTGTAAGTGTAAGAAAATGAGTAGAAATTAAAACTTTTTCTTACATCATGTGTTTCTGTGTGTACTAAACAATTATTTCACCAGAGTATGGGAATACTAAGTCACAAGTCTGTTGATCATCTCCTAGGAAATATTTTCCTAAGTTCTTGGGTTGATATGTGACCCTCCGAAAAATTTCACACTTTTCGTAAATTGATTGAATAGTTTTATGGGTCACCAAACTTGCTTGACTCATAGTCAAACCCTAGCTCAAAGCATTGTATAATTTCTGGAGAAAAATGCTCAAACACAAAAACTCCTAAAAATTTTATACAAGGTCCAACTCGAGGTTAGCAAGCTACCACAAGATTTCATAGAATTTGGAGCTAGTTTGCTAGCTCTAAAAGTCCCTTCAAAATCCCGGGCCCAATTTAAACCCTAAACCAGTCGGACTCTCCAGTCTTGGTCGTGCCCGGGCGCGCTTGAGCAATGTCGGGCTCGGGCATTTGGACACAGTGGTCTCGGGCGTTGGATTTTAACCGATGCTCAAAGACCTCCTGGGTCTTTGTAGGGACCTCCCACCGCACGACCTCCTCGTGTTCTTTTACAAAGACAACCTCGAGGGCCTCCCCAGACCTCCTTTGCACCTTTGCAAAGACCACCTGGCGACCTCTCTGACCCTCCACGACCACCCCTAGCGCTGGGTGATCGTGGGCCATCTCTCTTGAGATCTGCGGCTCGGACTCTCCCTAAGTGTTAGGACCTCTAATACTTGGCTCAAGATCGAGCCCTTGATTTCAATCCAACAGCCACGACCTCCCTAGTGGGAGCTCAGGCTGATTTTAGCCGTTGAGCTCTTTTGACCTGGTCCTCTAACTGTCGGGTGGGCCTGGGCATTATCAATTTTTGTGCATGGCAAGAGAAGCAGTGCCTTGTCAACTCTAAGGCCGACAAACGGCTATGTGTCGCCAACATTAAATGTCCGGCAGCACTTTGCTCAAAAGTCTCCCGACAACCTACTCCCATCGGTTTAGTGTACTTGGCTCGCAGCCCGGGTGACTTTGCCATCCTTCCCACCGGCCATATTTGAAGCTCAAGCTTCCTCTCATAGTTCCTTTAGTCACTCTCTTGCACCCTAGCTCATCTCGGTTCTGTGCTCAAACACCAAAAGCCATTGCCACCATTGCCGGACATTGAGCTCTCCGCACCCTCCGAGCTCAGGTGGTTCAACATTGCAATAGTGGCGATCATCTTGTTCCCTTGGTCACCTCAAGCCTCCCTAACTCGCTTTGTTTGACCTTCACGAGGTTGACAAGGTGGGCGCTTGTCGCTCGTGGCGGGAGCTTCGTCTTCTTCATCTCGGCGACCTCCACCGTCACCGAGCTACCGCAACCACTCCGGTTCTCCTTCAATCCCGGTGAGTACTTCACCCAAAACCCGATCCCATTAGACCTCTTCGGTTTCGTTTTTAGTCGCATTGGTCCCCGGCGGTTATCTCCTGTTAGCGCCGGTTGGTGGTGCTTCGGTGTAGCTTTGGCACCCTTAGGTTCTCCGTCCTATTTGGAGCTCATTCGTGCCTTTGGTTTCGCCGACGAGGTCCACATCGCCGCAGCAAGTCAATGCACGCGGGTTTTGTCGGGCTCAAAACCTCCCATTTTCGTCATCTTCTTAGGACCACTTTAATGCTCAAATCATTGCTCATCATTGGTGCATTAATTGTGTCCTAATTTGTGCCGTGGAGTCATCATGCGTGTAGGCCGTGCCTTAGTCATTAAGTGTTCCGTTAGATTCATTTATGGTCAATCATTAGATGCATTAAGTGTCTTAGCCGCCATCGTGCGGAGATCCTGCACCATTAAAACCACTCTAGGACCTCCTCGGGCTAATCTTAGCCGTCCCCGACCTCTCCAAGTTCAGATCTGGCCTTAGGATCTTTTCCAAAAATCCTAAGTCTCTGGACCTCCCACCATAGAATCTCGGCCGTTAAAGACCTCCGTAGGTTAAATCCCACCGCTAGGATCACCCTCCTCCTTGGGGTCCTCTTTGCAAAGACCTCCTTGAGGTCCTCTCAGGCGAAGAGGTCACCCCGGCCGCTTTTGTCAAACCGCCTCTCTGGACCTCCTTGGGTCCTCTTTGCAAAAAGTCCTTCCTAGTCGCTTTCTAAAAACCACCACGAGCCACCCCACCAAGGTCCTCTTTTGCAAAAGACCACCCACGGTCTTTTGTAAAGAAACCTTCAAAACCACCCCAGTGGTCCTCTTTACAAAAGACCACCCTTGGTCTCTTTGTAAAGAGAACCTCAGACCTCTCGTCGTTGGGTCTTAACCATGAGGACCTCCCGCCTAGATCTGGACCACTCAGACCTCTCCCATGGAGATCCGAGCCATCCGCATCTCTCTCTCAGATAGCACCGTGTTGGAGGACCTCCCAGGGACATCTCGACCGTTAGGACCTCTCGGTGAGATCCTGGCCGTCAAGACCTCCCGCCGTTAAGCTCACCGCTTAGATCCTCTCCTCCGATCGGATCTAGACCGTTAAGACCTCCCTCGAAATCTTAACCGTCCGGACCTTCCCTTAGCGAGTTAGCCGAGGACCTCCTCGTGAGCTCGGGGCGCCAGATCCGCATCTCACGTCCACGACTCTCCCTAGTGCGCGAGGACCTCCTTCAGGGGTGTTGTGCATCCATGGCCTGAGCCGTTGGATTCAATATCAACGGCTAAGACCTCTCCTAGCGCCGCAAGGTCTTTTGAGGAGCTCATGCGGTTTTAGCATCCGAGATCGTGAGCCGTGCGATCTTTGATCAACGGCCCACGACCTCCCGCTTTTATGGGTTTTCCAGATTTAGTCCGAAGCTTTTATTTGCACATATTAATTGTTTTAAACTTCAAAATTGCATGACTTTTTCTCTCTCAGCTCCAAATTTAACAAACTAAAGTTCTATAAATGCATCCATAAAGTACTTTAGCTTAGTATAGGTTTTTGCAGAGTCTTTAATACTGAAATTAATCATGTCTTAGATTTAAAACTTAGAAAATCATAACTAAATCATTTTAACTCCAAATGACCTGAAATTTTATATGGGTTACCACTATACCAGTAGGTAGCTACCATAAAAGTTTCAGCTTCAAAATCTTTCTAGAAAATATTTTTGCTACAAGCTAATTATGGCGAAATTAGGTTTTTAGAGAATATCTTTTGCACCACAAATCCAAATTAAGTTTTTCCGTTTCTATGTCTAGGTATGTTCTGTATTTTACCTTGTGTATAAATTTCCGTCACATTTGGATAATTTTTGCTTGCTCTTTGTTTAAGTGTTGCTCGTCTTATTGGTTGTTTTCGCTCTTTCGCTTAGGATTCGATATTTGCGGTAACCCGAGAACCACTCCTCCGCAACAAGTTGAGCAACGGCAGCAGTGCAAGCAGTTTGATCATTTCCCATTTGATCCCATTACTTTTAAAGTCTAATATTTTGTTTAACTTCTATGTATGCATTGCAAATTTGTTGTTAAATTGATTAGTTAATCCTCTAGTTGCATAATCTGTAGGTAAATAATTATCCTCTACTACCTGAGCCTAGGTTATTTGCTGTGGTTAGAGTTCGATGGATGAACTCTTATCACTTAGTAGATTACGAATGAATATTGCTTAGCCATGCCTAGTTATCGGTAGTATTGGGCGATCATCGACTTAGTCGGTGATCTTGATCACACAACTACTTATACTACTCCATTATGTCCAACCCTTGTGTTTTATTGATTTACAAATCAAAAACCGAAAACAAAACTATATCTTGACTTGGGCACAATGGTATGTTGATGTGATCGGTTGGGTGTGTGGAATGGTGCCTAAGTCCCTAAGGACCGAGTTACTTGTGCCATTGATCCAAGCAATTATTGCGTGCTAACCACACGAGGGGGATATGGAACCTCTCTGACTAAGTACTTTGGGAGGTGTTAATTATGAGCTGGTCGGTGGGTGTGTTCCCGTGTGTGTGTGTTTGTGGTGTTGAGGAGCATTAGCAGGACCGGTTAGGGTGTTTAATGTGTCTTTCTCCCGTGGGTTGCGGCTCTTAATTAGCATCGCCCATTGGAAAGCGCCTTGTTAGACTTAGCCATGCCTCGCATACCAAAGGAAGTGTGCTAACCGTGGCTGTGGAAAGGCGGTCTATCGTGGTGGGCATTGGTACACCCCGCAGGTTAAAACTATTCGAATAGCCTCGCCCTAGGTTATGGACACGCTTGGTTATTTCCCACAAGAACTAGACTACAACCTTTAAAAACTTAAACTTGACATGGTGGTATGAAGGGGTACTTCATGCTATTGTTGTGGTGACTATGGGTTAGTCACTTCTAGGTTGGTGTTGTTCTCATCTATGTTATTATTGTCTCTCTTTATTTGAACAATAAAAGTTATTTGCAAACTTGCTTTGAATCTATTACCTTATTGTAAATGAAAACTTGCTTTATCTTTGAAAATAAGTCCAAAGCCTCATCCACTTAAATAAAGCTTGCATGTAGTTAATTATAGTTCTCGTTATCTCACATCGCCAGTCTTGCGAGTACAAAAACAAGTTTTGTACTCATCCGCTTGGCTTAATATTAATTGTTGCAGAGGAAGAAGGTGAGCCAAGGGCCTCACTTTTGTGAGTCGTGTTATGCATTGCTTGGGACGCATTAGCTTGGCGGTCCGGTTGGTTGCCTTGTGTAAAGGCACACCGATTGGCTTTTGTTTATCGCCATCTTATGGCCATTTTGCTTCGCTGTGTATTTACTTATCTTTATGAATTTTGGCCGGTCGGCCTCTCTTTGTAATAACTCTCTTTATATTATCTATGTCTTTCGCTTGTTGCTTTTGCTTCTGCTCTATGTGTATGAATGGAATTGATGCATGATTTTGTAACGGGTGTGTATCGTGCATTGAAGTATACATATCTCGAGGCTTGGTTTATTTGGTTGGTACCGTTAGGACCAAGTGGTCAGTTAAACAAGACGAGCCTAATAAACCGGGTCCTCACAAAGTTGGTATCGTGAGCCATTCCACCGTAGTAACTCAAGCCGATCGTCCTTAGGATATTTTGAAAACCTTATTTTCAAAGGGTCAAATGATTTGTGAAAGCTTAAGTAAGTTCTCGGATTTTATTCCTTACCTATCTTAGCTTTCTTCTCGCCTTGCTCTAATTTGAGTTTTAAAAATATATTTTCCCTTTCCTTCTCTCAAAAGATAGTCATTATCGATTAATTGGGTTTGGGACCAATGAGCTTGGCAAATTGAAATGTTAGCCGCCTCTACAAGGTTTTGAAGCTTCGGTTGAAGATTTCAATTAGGAGGCTTGGATGCGAAACTCGACAGCGATCATTCAGCCCCGGACAGCAAGCTCTGAGAGGTTCTAACTGTGGTAGAAAATGAGAGGTTAATCAAGTAAAACTTGTGGGAATAAAAGGGTAAGATGTGATACTAGTTAGCTAAGTATCTAACGTTATTTTTATCGCCTTAACCTTGTTCTTGAGTAGTGTTAGGCTGGTTGTAGTGAGCTGGAATTTTTATCTTCTCACACTATTACTCGCTCATTCAATACGGGTTAATGGCATTGAGAAGTTGAGCTTGGTTTGGAGTTTCCTTGCTGTTTTGGAACTTCTTTGAAACATTTAAAGTTGTTACTTGTTGTTTTTGGCTTTCTGTTAGGTGATGTCTCGTTCTCTAATCGTTAGCTTTTCTTTCATCAACTTCTAATGTTAGTGCTTTGGTTTCTAACCTAAGTTTCTAAAGCAGATGGTCGAGGTACTCGTAGCGGCCGTCGTCGCACTTTGGTTTGATGAGGAGCTCACCTCCTCCGACCATGGTCGAGGTCCTTCTCATTGAGCGCAACTGCTCAGAGGAGGGAGGAGGGTCCTGCTGATGTTATTGCGCCGCAACACCTCCGCCCTTGCCGTGCCTCGTGATCCGGGCAGGGGTGGACATCGCCTCGTGGGGTTTGGTCAGTTTCTTCGCACTCAACCCCCACGCTTTCCGTGTCCGAGGACCCTTTGGACGCGATGACCGGTCATACAAAGTTGAGCGTAGCTCGACGTTGCTCGCTCCGACCAGACAGGCACTCTTTGCCTCCCATCGCCTTCAGGCGCACTCTCGGTGGGAGAACTTCTGGCCATGCAGCCCGCCGCCACACCGTCTCTTGGGATGAGTTCCGACGGCGTTCCGTCGAGCTCACATCCCCGCCGCTTGATGAAGTCAAGAAGAAGGAGTTTCTCGCGCAAGCAAGGGGCGTAAGTCGCTGATGGAGTACCGCACGAAGTTCAACCACTTGCCTGTTATGCTCCATCCGAGGTGGCCACCGATGAGGCCAAGCAGAGAAGTTCATGAAGGTTTGTCCGAGGAGCCGCAAGACAGCTCTCCATTGTGGACTTTGTCGACTTCGTGCCTTGGTGGACAAGGCCATTGTTGCCGAGCACAAGGCGCGAAGGCGCCACGAGTCCCAAGCGCAAGTGGGAGGCCCAGCGGTCCGCACAGCCGCCTCTCGCCCTCGTGTCGGGCCTACCTCAGGCCCGTTGCGGGCTTCACTACCACCGAGGCCGCCAAAGACCGCCTTCTCGCCTCCGCAGCCGTGCCCTACCACGCGGCGCTGCGAACCAGCCAGGTGGCCCCGCAATCCGGCCGCGGGGTCACTTGCTTTTCATGCAACGTGAGGGGCATTATGCCAATACTTGCCCTAACAGATCGAGCGGCCCCTCGCCCTAATGGAGGACGCGCGCAGGAGGTGGTTCTTCTCAGATCGTAAGATCGCCCCGCTACCCAAGGCGTGGGTAGTGGCCGCCAACCTCATCTCCGCGAGGAGGCACAGAGGCACCCGACGCCGTGTTGGGTACCATTTCGGTTAACTCTTTCCCCGCTAAGGCTTTATTTGATTCAGCGCATCCCATTCGCTTGTTTCCAAGTCTTTTCTTCGCCGTGGAGGTCTTCTTTACTCCATTGTTGGTCCCACGCTCATTCGCCTCCCGTTCGGAGTTGAGAGTCGAGTCTCGAGTGTAGGGATGTCCTCGTGAGATAGAAGGGGTAGGATTCTTGGCAAACCTTATCCTCCTTCGATCGGCGAGCTTAGATGTAATCCTAGGCATGGATTGGTTGTCTCAGACATGGGACAAATTGATTGCGCTAGGAGGCTCATCTACCTCACCACCCTTCCGGCGAGCGCTCGCCGCTGCGGTCGTAGGATCCGCATCTCTTCGCGCTGAAGCGAAGCCGCCTAGATATTAGCGAAGTCCCGCGTGTGTGACTTTGTTGATGTCTTCCCGACGACCTTCCAGGATGCCACCACCGAGACCTCGAGTTTGTCGTTGAGTTGGTTCCTGCATCGCCCGATTTCAAAGAGGCCTCACCGAATGGACCCAGCTTGAGTTGGTGGAGTTGAAGAAGCAACTAGGTGAGCTTCAAGAGAAGGGTTTCATCCGCTCTAGCTCATCTCCTTGGGGATGCTCAGCAATCTTTGTCCCAAAAGGACAAGACGTCACAAGATAAAGCGCTGATTACCGCCCACTTAATGAAGTAACAGAAAGAACAAGTACCCTTGCCCGTGATCGATTTCGATCTCTTCGATCAATTAACCGAGCTCGGTTTTCTCCAAGATTGATCTCGAGAGTGGATATCATCGTTCGGATTCGACCGAGGATATTCCAAAGACGCTTTTCTACTCGTTATGGCTTGTAAGTATACCGTCATGTCTTTCGCTTAACCAATGCTCCACTTGTTCATGAACCTCATGAATTCGTGTTCATGGAGTATTTGGATAGGTTCGTTGTGGTCTTCATCGATGATATTCTTATCTACTCCAAGAGCGATGAGGAACACACCGAGCATTTGAAGCTTGTGTTGGGCAAGCTTCACGAGCAAAGTTGTATCACGGTTCGGCAAGCGCGCTCGTTGAAGGAAGTAGCCTTCTTAGGCCATATTCTTTCGGCAGAGGCGTAGCCGTGGATCCTAGCAAGATCGATGTGCTTTCTCGAGTCACCCACTTTGGCCACCGGTTCGAGTTTTCTGGGTTAGCGGATATTATCGCCGCTTATCGAGAACTTCTCCAAGATAGCGGCCGGCGACGAGTTGCTCAAGAAGGACAAGAAGTTCTCGTGGTCCTGATTGCGAGGACGCTTTCAAGCACTTAAGAAGCGATTGACCACCGCCTGCTCTTGTTCTCCCGATGTCCGCCGGCTTCGATATCTTTGTGACGCTTCTCGCCGAGGCCTCGGTTGTGTCCTTATGCAAGAAGGCAAGGTAGTTGCCTATGCATCAAGGCAATTGAGACCTCATGAACTCAACTATCCTACCCATGACTTGGAATTGGCCGTGATCCATGCACTTAAGATTTGGCGACATTACCTAATCGGTAATCGTTGTGAAGTGTATTCGGATCACAAAACTTGAAGTATTTGTTCACCCAACTGCACTGAACCTCCGCAGGAGATGGTTGGAGTTGATCAAGGACTATGACATGGGTATTCACTACCATCCGGCAAGGCCAATGTCGTAAGTGATGCGCTTAGTCGCAGCGCATTGCAATGCATTGTTGCTTCAGAGCATCACCCCCTCTTCTAGAGGAGTTTCAGCGCCTCAACACGGGTTTGGTTGAGCATGGTTCCTCGCTGCCTTGGTTGTACACCAACCTTGGTGGATCGGATCGTGTCCGCCAAGAATGATGTTGGGGTAAACCGCATCAAGGAAAATGTCAAGAACGGAACAGCCAAGTGCTTCTCCGTAGATGAGCTTGGTGTCTTGAGGTTCGGCAACGCCTCGTGGTTCCAAAGGACATAGAGTTGCGAATTTGATCCTCCGCGAAGCCCACGATTCCTCGCTATCCATTCATCCCGGGCCACGAAGATGTACCAGATCTTCGCCGAGATTTTGGTGGACCCAATGAAGAGGAGATCGCGAGGTTCGTTGTCGAGTCGCGACGTGTGTCGTCGTGTCAAGGCCGAGCATCGCCCACCGGATTGCTTCACTTCTTGCCCATTCCGGGTGGAAGTGGATTCGGTCGGGATGGATTTTATCACCGGCCTACCCAAGTCACCGCGGGCAATGATGCCATTTGGGTTATCATTGACCGGTTGACAAAAGTGGCGATTTTCTTCGTGTCAAGACCAAGATTCGCACCGCTCACCTTGCGGAGCTCTATCTCGCCAGATAGTGAGCTTGCATGGTGCCAAGACGATCATTTCGATCGTGGTTCCATCTTCACTTCCCGCTCGCATAGGTTGCAAGAAGCTATGGAACTCGTCTTTTTCAAAGACAAGATATCACCCCCAAACAGATGGTCGATCGAGAGGGTCAACCAAGTTTTGGAGGACATGTCATGAGCTTGTGTTCTTTCTGTGGAAGCACGGGAGAAGTGCTTGCCATTCGCCGAAGCTTCTTACAACAATAGCTTCCAAGCCGCCTCGCATGGCACCATTCGAGGCCTTATACGAGAAAGTGTAGAACCTCGTTGAACTGGTCCGAGACCGTGAAAGACCTTTCTTTGGCCCGGCTCGATT
The DNA here is from genome assembly GCA_036346255.1 of Ampelocalamus luodianensis. NCBI lineage: Eukaryota > Viridiplantae > Streptophyta > Magnoliopsida > Poales > Poaceae > Ampelocalamus > Ampelocalamus luodianensis. Next base: position 15,103,469 of record CM070637.1, read on the forward strand.
AATGAGGCCGAGGGTCAAGTCCACTCATTCGTGATCGCTGCGCACGGCTCAATCCAGCGTAAGAGCTATGCGGATCGCCGCCGCCGTGAGTTGATCTTTGAGCCCAATGACTTCGCTTATCTCAAGGTTTCTCCTCCGAAAGGTCACCGCGTTTTGGTGTCAAGGAAAGTTAGCTCTCGATATGTCGGCCCCTACCGTATTATCGAGAAGAAGGAGCCGTTGCCTACAAATTGAGTTACTGCTCACGCACTTGGAGTACATGATGTGTTCCATGTGTCCCAAACTAAAGAAGTGCCTCCGTGTTCCAACAGAGGAAGCTCCGTTGGAAACTCTTGATGTCCAGAAGATTTGACTCTACATGAGCGCCCTGCTCGCATACTCGAGGAAGTCGAACGAAGAACGAGGAATAAGACCATCAAGTTCCTTAAGGTTCAAAGGGTCAATCATTCCGGGATGAGGCTACTTGGGAGCGAGAAGATCGCCTCGTCTGCAGCACTACCCCTCTTTCTTTTCCGAGTGAACCAAATCTCGGGACGAGATTTTTGTAAGGGGGGGAGGTTTGTAACATCCCCAATTTCAACTTGTGTTGTAAGTGTAAGAAAATGAGTAGAAATTAAAACTTTTTCTTACATCATGTGTTTCCTGTGTGTACTAAACAATTATTTCACCAGAGTATGGGAATACTAAGTCACAAGTCTGTTGATCATCTCCTAGAAATATTTTTCCTAAGTTCTGGGTTGATATGTGACCCCTCAAAAATTTCACACTTTTCGAAATTGATTGAATAGTTTTATGGGTCACAAACTTGCTTGACTCATAGTCAAACCCTAGCTCAAAGCATTGTATAATTTCTCGAGAAAATGCTCAGCACAAAAACTCCTAAAAATTTTATACAGGTCCAACTCGAGGTTAGCAAGCTACTTGTCAAGATTTCATAGAATTTGGAGCTAGTTTGCTAGCTCTAAAAGTCCCTTCAAGATCCCGCCCAATTTAAACCCTAAACCAGTGTCGACCTCCGTGTCTTGGTCGCACCGGGCCGCTTGAGCCGTGTCTGCTCTCGCATTTGGACACAGTGGTCCGGGCCGCTGGATTTTAACTGACGCTCAAAGACTCCTCGGGTCTTTGTAAGGGACCTCCCACCCGCACGACCTCCTCGTGTTCTTTTTACAAAGACAACCCTCGAGGGCCTCCCCGTGACCTCCTTTGCACCTTTGCAAAGACCACCTGGCGACCTCCTCGCCCTCCACGACCACCCCTAGCGCTTGGGTGATCGTGGGCCATCTCTCTGAGATCTGTGCTCAGCACCTCCCTAAGTGTTAGGACCTCTAATACTTGGCTCAAGATCCGAGCCCTTGATTTCAATCCAACAGCTCACGACCTCCTAGTGGGAGCTCAGGCTGATTTTAGCCGTTGAGCTCTTTTGACCTGGTCCTCTCACCGTCGGGTGGGCCTGGCATTATCAATTTTGTGCATGGCAGTGAGAGCAAAGGCCTTGTCAACTCTAAGGTCGATAAACGGCTATGTGTCGCCAACATTAAATGTCCGCAAGACCTTTGCTCAAAAGTCTCCCCGACAACCTACTCCCATCGGGCCAGTGTACTTGGGCTCGCATGCACCGGTGACTTTGCCATCCTTCCCACCGGCTATATTTGAAGCTCAAGCTTCCTCTCATAGTTCCTTTAGTCACTCTCTTGCACCCTAGCTCATCTCGCCTCTCAGGCTCAAACACCAAAGCCATTGCCACCATTGCCGGACATTGGAGCCTCTCACGACCTCCGAGCCGGTGGTTCAACATTGCAATAGTGGCGCTATCTTGTTCCCTTGGTCACCTCAAGCCTCCCTAACTCGCTTTGTTTGACCTTCACAGAGGTTGACAAGGTGGGCGCTTGCTTTGCCGTGGCCGGAGCTTCGTCTTCTTCATCTCCGCGACCTCCACTGCCACCCGAGCTACCGCAACCACTCCCGGTTCTCCTTCAATCCGGTGAGTACTTGATTCAAAACCCGATCCCATTAGACCTCTTCGGTTTCGCTTTAGCCGCATTGGTCCCCGGCGGTTATCTCCTGTTAGCCGCCCGGTTGGTGGTGCTGGTGTAGCTTTGGCACCCTTAGGTTCTCCGTCCTATTTGGAGCTCATTCGTGTTTTTGGTTTCGCCGACGAGGTCCACATCGCCGGCAAAGCAGCTCAGGCACGCCTGGTTTTGTCGGTTCAAAACCTCCCATTTTCGCTCATCTTCTTAGGACCACTTTAATGCTCAAATCATTGCTCATCATTGGTGCATTAATTGTGTCCTAATTTGTGCCGTGGAGTCATCATTGCTGTAGGCGGGGCCTTAGTCATTAAGTGTTCCGTTAGATTCATTTATGGTCAATCATTAGATGCATTAAGTGTCTTAGCCGCCACCGCCCGAGATCCGCACCATTAAAACCACTCTAGGACCTCCTCGGGCTAATCTTAGCCGCCCCGACCTCTCCAAGTTCAGATCTGGGCCTTAGGATCTTTCCAAAATCCTAAGTCTCTGGACCTCCCACCATATAGAATCTCGGCCGTTAAAGACCTCCGTAGGTTAAATCCCACCGCTAGGATCACCCTCCTCCTTGGGGTCCTCTTTGCAAAAGACCTCCTTGAGGTCCTCTCAGGCGAAGAGGTCACCCCTGGCCGCTTTTGTCAAACCGCCTCTCGGACCTCCTTGGGGTCCTCTTTGCAAAAGTCCTTCCTTAGTCGCTTTCTAAAACCACCCCCGAGCCACCCCACTACTGTCCTCTTTTGCAAAAGACCACCCCGGTCTTTTGTAAAGAAAACCTTCAAAACCACCCTGTGGTCCTCTTTACAAAAGACCACCCTTGGTCTCTTTGTAAAGAGAACCTCGAGACCTCCTCGTCCGGGTCTTAACCATGAGGACCTCCCCGCCTAGATCCGACCACTCAGACCTCTCCCATGGAGATCCGAGCCATCCGCATCTCTCTCAGATAGCACCGTGTTGGAGGACCTCCCGAGGGACATCTCGACCGTTAGGACCTCTCTGAGATCCTAGCCGCCAAGACCTCCCGCCGTTAAGCTCACCGCTTAGATCCTCTCCTCCGATCGGATCTAGACCGTTAAGACCTCCCTCGGGAAATCTTAACCGCCCGCACTTCCCCAGCGAGTTAGCGGTGGGACTTCCTCGTGGAGCTCGGGCCGCGATCCAGATCCGACGCCCACGACCTCCTAGTGCGCGAGACCTCCTTCGCGGTGTTGTGCATCCAGTGGTCTGAGCCGTTGGATTCAATATCAACGGCTAAGACCTCTCCTAGCGCGGCAAGGTCTTTGCGCCCAGGAGCTCATGCGGTTTTAGATTCGAGATCGTGAGCCGTGCGATCTTTGATCAACGCCCACGACCTCCCCGCTTTTATGGGTTTTCCAGATTTAGTCCGGAAGCTTTTATTTGCACATATTAATTGTTTTAAACTTCAAAATTGCATGACTTTTCTCTGCGGCTCAAATTTAACAAACTAAAGTTCTATAAATGCATCATTAAAGTACTTTAGCTTAGTATAGGTTTTGCAAGAGTCTTTAATACTGAAATTAATCATGTCTTAGATTTAAAACTTAGAAAAATCATAACTAAATCATTTTAACTCCAAATGACCTGAAATTTTATATGGGTTACCACTATACCAGTAGGTAGCTACCATAAAAGTTTCAGCTTCAAAATCTTTCTAGAAAATATTTTTGCTACAGTGCTAATTATGGTAGAAATTAGGTTTTTAGAGAATATCTTTTGCACCACAATCCAAATTAAGTTTTTCCGGTTTCTATGTCTAGGTATGTTCGTATTTTACCTTGTGTATAAATTTCACACATTTGGATAATTTTTGCTTGCTCTTTTGTTTAAGTGTTGCTCGTCTTATTGGTTGTTTTCGCTCTTTCGCTTAGGATTCGATATTTCATGGTAACCCCGAGAACGACCCTCCGCAACAAGTTGAGCAACATGCAAGCGTGCAAGCGCTTGATCATTTCCCATTTGATCCCATTACTTTTAAAGTCTAATATTTTGTTTAACTTCTATGTATGCATTGCAAATTTGTTGTTAAATTGATTAGTTAATCCTCTAGTTGCATAATCTGTAGGTAAATAATTATCCTCTACTACCCGAGCTTAGGTTATTTGTGTGGTTAGAGTTCGATGGATGAACTCTATCACTTAGTAGATTACTTAATGAATATTGCTTAGCCATGCCTAGTTATCGGTAGATATTGGGCGATCATCGACTTAGTCATGATCTTGATTATACTACTCCATTATGTCCAACCCTTGTGTTTTATTGATTTACAAATCAAAAACTGAAAACAAAACTATATCTTGACTTGGGCACAATGGTATGTTGATGTGATCGGTTGGGTGTGTGGAATGGTGCCTAAGTCCCTAAGGACCGAGTTACTTGTGCCATTGATCCAAGCAATTATTGCGTGCTAACCACACGAGGGGATATGGAACCTCTCTTGACTAAGTACTTTGGGAGGTGTTAATTATGAGCCGGTCGGTGGGTGTGTTCCTCGTGTGTGTGTTTGTGGTGTTGGAGGGGAGCATTAGCACTGGTTAGGCTGCTTAATGTGTCTTTCTCCTGGGTTGCGGCTCTTAATTAGCATCGCCCATTGAAAGCGTCTTGTTAGACTTAGCCATGCCCGCATACCAAAGGAAGTGTGCTAACTGGTGGTGGTGGAAAGGCGGTCTATCGTGTGGGTACATTGGTACACCCCGCAGGTTAAAACTATTCGAATAGCCTCGCCCTAGGTTATGGACACGCTTGGTTATTTCCCACAAGAACTAGACTACAACCTTTTAAAAACTTAAACTTGACATGGGTGGTATGAAGGGGTACTTCATGCTATTGTTGTGGTGACTATGGGTTAGTCACTTCTAGGTTGGTGTTGTTCTCATCTATGTTATTATTGTCTCTCTTTATTTGAACAATAAAAGTTAATTGCAAACTTGCTTTGAATCTATTACCTTATTGTAAATGAAAACTTGCTTTATGTGAAAATAAGTCCAAAGCCTCATCCACTTAAATAAAGCTTGCATGTAGTTAATTATAGTTCGTTATCTCACACGTCAGTCTTGCGAGTACAAAAACAAGTTTTGTACTCATCCGCTTGCTTAATATTAATTGTTGCAGAGGAAGAAGGTGAGCCCCAAGGGCCTCACTTTTGTGAGCGTGTTCTGCAACTGCTTGGGACGATTAGCTTAGCGGTCCGGTTGGTTGCCTTGTGGGTAAAGGCACACCGATTGGCTTTTGTTTATCGCCATCTTATGGCCATTTGCTTCCGCCTGTATTTACTTATCTTTATGAATTTTGGCCACGGCCTCTCTTTTGTAATAACTCTCTTTATATTATCTATGTCTTTCGCTTGTTGCTTTTTGCTTGGCTCTATGTGTATGAATGGAATTGATGCATGATTTTGTAACTGGTGTGTATAATCATGATTGAAGTATACATATCTCGAGGCTTGGTTTATTTGGTTGGTACCGTTAGACCAAGTGGTGAGTTAAACAAGACGAGCCGAATAAACCGGGTCCTCACACGCTCACTATCCAGCTTGTTGCCGACGTACAATGGACGATCAAAGCCTCCAAGAACTCGCAAACAGCCTTCAAAGCTGGGCGATCCTCCCGTGCGCCACCATAGCTCAAGATTTGAGGCATCTGTCAAGACAGACGGGAGAGGGTAAGGGCAACTTAAAACAGCAGAGAGAGAAAAGATTACAGCAATAGTTGAGTCGAGAGAGATATGAGAGGAGTTAAGCAATTAATTAATCTTGTAAGTTAATTTTTCTTTAGAAAATAATTTGGACACTCTAAAGACGGTCAATCTAACTAAGGTCAAGACCTACAGTCAGTATGGCTCTGATACCACCTCTGTCGGGACCCAAAATTACGATTCTGGAACCCTCTGTGTATAATGCACTAGTCCAGGATCACGCTAGTGCAAACAGTGTCAACATAGGTGATGATCATTCCACACAAGCGAATAATAACATAAACGACTAGTTTGAATAACAAATAAGGGTTTTGACCTTATGGTCGAGTTTACACTTATTAAGCCACGCAGGGCTAGCAGAGAATAAAATAGCAGTAGAACGGAAATAACTCCAGCGTAGATCCCATCAATTCACCACAGGCAACCAACTGGGATCCAGACCTTAACGATCAGCAACCTTCGGCGAACTCCTCCTCGAAAGCAGGCGTAGACTCCTCCTCTTCTGTAGGTTTGGACGCAAGTTTTACAACAAGCGTGAGTACACAACCGTACTCGCAAATCATACCACAGAATGCAATTTATAGATGCAGGCTTATTCCAAAGAAAAGGCTTATGTGGTTCTTTTGCAGAAATGCAACATTTGCAATTTGAATACAATAATAGATTGAAAGCATAATTCAAAACAAATAGACAATAATAATTTAACAGTTGTTTCCACAAAGACACAAAGCTAAACAGGTTATTTCACATAGCCACATGATTGAAGTCACATAGCTCCCATTCCCAACCATTTTATGAAAACTACCCTTCGTGTGAAATCCCCGACCATGTCCATGACCGCGGACGCGGCTATTCGAATAGATTGTTTAACACTCTGCAGAGGTTGTACACTTTACCCACATGATATAACCAGTGTTGCTAGCACCAATCATAACAAAACAGTTCAGAAACTTCATCTCAAACATTGACGTTCCCAGTGTGCTTTCCCGCCAGACCAACACACATAGAAAGCTAGTCCGACACACACCGTTGGACAGGGATGCAGCGAACCGTCCCGCGATGCAACCACCAAGTAGTCACACCTCCACCCAATCACATAGCCTAACCTACCACCTGAACATCAATGCCGGGAATCCATAACTTACTAAGTTAGGCCTGTCCCATACCAGGCATGTGGTCGTACAGTAAGGCCCAGTTCAATGGCGCACAAAGTTAAGTCCTTAATTGACCAAGGCAAGACTTCCATTTTCTAACTAAGCCACACAGATTATCATTCCCGCCACATAGTCCACCATATCACACAGTTTCCACCACTTGCCCCAGTCCAAATCCTTTACCACAAAGTTGGTTTTAGTGCAACACATGCCATCACGAAGTAATAACACATAGCACACAGTTTTACACAAAGTACCATAGACACTTAGTCACATTTAGTATTTGCAACTCACATGAGATGATGATTCGTGGCATGGCTAAGCAATTGTACTCACATCTAACCAACCCACGTTGGTGCTATAATATTACCAACTAATGACCAATCTAGGGTGACAAGGAAATATGACATACAAGGCCAAGGTGTGATAACAATTTGGATAATAACTATGCCCAAAGCATTTAAATAAATAATTAAAGTAGAATGCAATACTTTAACACAAAATAGTTTGAAAACTGGGTTCAAGATGATCAAAGGTATGACTTACCTTGGAAAAGGTCCAAGCATCTTGGTCTTGATCTTGAGGTGCTCCTTCTTCTCCAAAATTTCCCGACGAATCGACGTCTACTCGCAAACGAGACAAATAAACAAAACCAATAAATAACATAGGAAAAACAAGCTCCAAAAATTAAATAAAAATCTCAGATAAATAGAGCTCGAATTTAGATAAATTTAGAATTTGAATGGGCTCAATCGGAGTTAGGATGCAAAAGTTATGAGCTTTGGAAGTTTTAAATCTAAAAGAAACCCTAATTTGGATTTTCTGGAATATCCGAATTATTTCTCTAAAGAAAAATCGGATTATTGCGCAATGCTGGCGTTAGCGAGGAATTCCGGAAATTAAAAGAAATCATAAAAGATTCTGACATGTGGGACCCACACGTCAGAGACACGGCTCACGGTAGACCAAGTATACCGAGCCTCGGGACTCGGGGTCCGGTGGACTATCACGCACATGCGTACGTGGTTGATGACCTGGCGCCACGCAGGACGACACGCAGGCGCGGTGCTGAGGTGGACGCTGACGCGGACTGCCACGTCAGATCGACGGCGACACGGCTTGGGGACCAACGGCAACGGCGAACGGCGGCGATTCACCGGCGGTGAGTGGTACCGACGTGTAGAGGGTGCTATTGCGAACCTATTGGTGCAATGCCAGTTGCTCGGGGTGGACGGTGGCGACCGGCGGCGAGCTCAGAGCGGCGGAGAGGTTCAGCTTTTGTCGGACGGGGGCTCTGGTGAGGTTTCAGCGACGGCGAAAGCTCCTGGAGGCAGCTGCGGTGACGGTGAACCCAGCGGTGCAGACCACGAGGGCAGAGCGGCGTCGACGGCGGCGCAAAACGGAGAAAACAACCGGTGGCAGAAAACCCTAAAACTCCAATTGCGGCGGCGCTAGGGCTCGGGAGGAGGTGCGGGTGGCGGCTCTGGGTTGAGGAGGTGCTGGCGATCCCCAGGGGCCTATTTATAGGGCCGGGGCAGCACGGGATATGGAATCCCTAATTTGGGGATTTCTCGGTTTCAAACGAAAACGGGGATAGAGTTGGTTTTGATCCCGATTGGGGGTAGATACGGGTGCGGGAAGATTAGAGATAGAGTTTGGTGAAGAAATCCGGAGGTTTTTAGTTAGGAAAGTCTGTTGTCGGATTGAGCTTCTAGAAGACGGCAATGGCGAGCGGCACCGACTCGGACGCGGGGAAGAAAGCGGCGCGGAGACGACGACTCGGCGTGGGCCCACCTGGCAGCGACACCGGGACGCGGGCCCACACGTCAGCGGACGGAGGCGGCGCGCGCGTGGGCGAGCGGGCTGGCGGGAGTTGGGCTGGAGCAGAGAGATAATGGGCCGGATCGAAGGAAGATTCGGCCCACTGGGATTTCTGAGATTTTAAATAGATTTTCTAATTTAGAAAATACCAGAAATTCAAATAAGCAATAGCAAATGAACTTAGAAAAATTCTAGAAAAATCTAGAAAATATATCTGAGCACATAGAACCCAAATAAAATAGTTTTGGCTATTGTTCATGTTGACATTATTCACATTAAATGTTTTTGCTTATAAAGTCCAATATTAAGCTTTTGAATTAAATTCAAATAAATCCAAATGGTGAATTTTCTTCCTACTAACTATTTAAAAGATTTTTGAAACTCAGAAAATTGGGGTGTTACAAACCTCCCCCCCCCTTAAAGGAATCTCGACCCCGAGATTCAGGCTAGCTAGAGAAAAGGTTAGGAACTACCTTTGCCTCCTCTTCACGTTCCCACGTTGCTTCTCCTTCCGAGTGGTTGCTCCACTTGAACCTTGTAAAATGAATGTCTTGCTTCTCGTGAGGCGCTCGCGACATCCAAAATCTTAACCGCTGCTCCTTGTAGGTAAGATCCTCCTTCAAGTCAATTGATTCTAGCGGGGCTTGTTCTTCTGGTACACGAAGGCACTTCTTCAGCTGCGAGACATGAAAGACATCATGCACTCCTGCTAATGACTGTGGTAGCTCCAACTGATAAGCAACTTCTCCACGGCTGCTCCAAAATCTTGAACGGGCCAACATACCTGGGGCAAGCTTCCTTTGGCATGAAACCTTTGACACCTCGGCGGGGTAACTCAAGATAGACAAAATCCTCGGGTTCAAAACTGAGATCACGACAACGATTATCTGCATAGCTCTTCTGCCTGGACTGAGCTATCTTCAATCTTTCTCTGATCATGGCCACTTGCTCTTCAGCTTTTTGAATGATGTCTGGCCCGAATACCGAACGTTCAGCTGTTTCTGACCAATTCAAAGGGTTCTACAGGCACGGCCATACAGGGCTTCAAATGGTGACATCTGCAGACTAGCTTGATAACTGTTGTTGTACGAAAATTCTACATACGGTAAACTTTTATCCCAACGGGTAGCATTAGCTAGAGCGCAAGCTCTCAGCATATCCTCCAATATCTGATTAACTCTTTCAGTCTGCCCATCTGTTTGTGGATGATACGCAGTGCTGAAATTCAGATGAGTACCCAAGGCTTCATGCAAACTCTGCCAAAAACGAGAGGTGAGCTGAGATCCTCGATCTGACACTATCTTTTTGGGCACACCGTGCAAACTGACAATTCTAGCCATGTACAACTCCGCAAGGCGATCTCCTGAGTACGTGGTTTTGACTGGCAGGAAATGGGCGACCTTGGTCAATCGATCGACTATTACCCGGATCGAATCGTATCCCGATTGGGTCTTGGGTAAACCGGTAATGAAATCCATTCCGATCTCTTCCCACTTCCACTGAATCTTCGCATTGCAAGAAACCCGCTGGTCTCGGTGTTCTGCCTTTACTTTCTGACAGACGTCGCACAAGGCAACGAACTCTGCGACTTCTCGCTTCAAATTTGGCCACCAGAATTTGTTTTTAACATCCTGGTACATCTTAGTACTTCCAGGGTCAATCGAATACTTTGAGTCATGGGCCTCCCTTAAGATTAGTTGCCTCAACCCATCAATATCTGGTACACAGATACGACCATTAACCCAGAGTATATCTTGATCATCCTTGGTAAAGTCTTTGAATTTTCCTTCTGCCATTTTGAGCTTGATTTCTGACAACACAGGATCCTTTGGTTGCGCTTCATGAATCTGCTTTTCCAGAGTAGATTGTACCTCCAAACTGGCCACAAATCCTTCAGATACGACTTCTAGCTTTAGCTTCTGAAATTCTTCATAAAGTGCTGGGCAACCTTCCCTTACTTCCAAAGCATTGCAGTAACTCTTACGGCTCAGAGCGTCCGCAACCACGTTGGCTTTTCCGGGATGGTAGTGAATTCCAATATTATAGTCCTTGATCAATTCTAACCATCTTCTCTGTCTCATGTTCAAATCTGACTGAGTGAATATGTACTTCAGGCTCTTATGATCTGTGTAGACTTCACAGCGATTACCGATGAGATAATGACGCCAAATCTTTAAAGCATGCACTACGGCAGCTAATTCCAAATCATGAGTAGGATAATTCTCTTCATGAGGTCTTAATTGCCTTGACGCATAAGCGACAGCTCTTCCTTCTTGCATTAGGACGCATCCTAATCCTTGACGCGAAGCATCACAATAGATATCGAAATCCTTGCGAACATCTGGCAAGATCAGCACTGGGGCTGAAGTCAAACGCTTCTTCAATTCTTGAAAACTTTCTTCACAAGCTGGGGTCCAAGTGAACTTTTTCTCTTTCTTCAACAATTGCGTAAGAGGCTTAGCAATCGATGAGAATCCTTCGATGAAACGGCGGTAATAACCTGCCATTCCCAAGAAATCGAATCTGAAGTTACGCTTTGGGCTGCTCCTAATGTAACACCGCTTCTAACTTTATCAATAATCGCTACTCCCTCACTGTCATCACATGACCAAGGAAATCGACTTCCTTCTTCCAGAAATCACACTTACTGAACTTGGCATACAACTGATGCTCTCGGAGTTTTTCCAAGACTATCCTCAGATGTTCGGCGTGTTCTTCCTCCGACTTGGAGTACACTAGAATATCATCAATGAACACAACTACGAACTTGTCCAAATATTCCATGAATACTTTATTCATCATGTTCATGAAGTATGCAGGGGCATTAGTCAGACCGAAAGACATGACTAAGAACTCATAATGTCCATACCGCGTTGAGAAAGCGGTCTTCGGTATGTCCTTAGGACAAATCTTCAGCTGATGGTAACCTGATCGCAGGTCGATCTTTGAGAACACTCCAGCTCCTTTCATCTGATCAAACAGATCATCTATCCGGGGTAGAGGGTATTTGTTCTTGATGGTAACCTCGTTGAGCGAACGGTAATCAATACACATCCTCATGCTTCCATCTTTCTTCTTGACAAACAACACTGGTGCTCCCTATGGCGACGAACTAGGTCTCACGAAACCTTTCTCAAGAAGTTCTTCTATCTGCTTCTTCATCTCTACCAATTCATCGGCTGGCATCCGATACGGTCTCTTTGAAATTGGTGCCGTCCCTGGCACTAGGTCGATGACAAACTCAATGTCACGATCCGGTGGCATTCCTGGTAATTCTTCTGGAAACACATCTGGATATTCACTGACGACTGGTACTTCTTCTAAGGAAAGGGTCTTTAGACTGTTTACCAGCAAATGTCCATCACGAACCGAGGTGGCCAGAAATTCCACCTTGTTTCCTCTGGCATCCTCGACTGTTACGGCTCTTCGGCCACAATCTAGCACGGCTTTGTGCTTGGATAACCAATCCATGCCAAGAATGACATCTAAGCTTTGGGTGTCTAGAACAATTAGGTTGGCTAGAAACTCAACTCCAACTATGAGTAACTTAGCTCCTAAACATCCCACCCTAGCGCTTAGCTCTCCTCCAGGCGACTAGACTAACAGAGTATGCTTAAGATGAACAACTTCCAGTTTATTCTTGGTTGCAAACATTCCAGAAACAAACGAATGCGAAGCTCCAGAATCAAACAAAACTGATGCAGGTACTGAGTTAACCAGAACTTACCCAGTACGACGTCCGGTGCTTCCTGGGCTCCTTCCAGAGTGACGTGGTTGACACGGCCTCTGATCACGGACTGTGGTGCTCCTCCGGCTTGACCAGCAACTTGTGAAGCTCCTTGGTTGATGCCTGGCGTTGGTGTCTTGGATGGAGTAGCTCCAAGGTTAAAACGTACTGGAGTGATTGTTCCCCTTTGCGGACACTGGTTGGCAAAATGTTCTGGTTGACGACAGGCGTAATAGACTTTTGGTCCGCTTTGCGGATTGCTTCCCAGGTTGGGGTTGACAGGTGCAGGATTGCGGAAGCTCTGGGCAGCGGGACGGGGTGCTGAAGTTGGTGCAGGTGCTCTGAACGAAGTCTGTGGTGGAAACCGGTTGAACTGTGATGGCACTATTCTTGCCCTCTGCTGTGATTGATGGCTTCCTTGCTGGGCCATCCGACGTTTACGGTTATCTTCCAGTTCTTTGCGTTTGTCCTCTAGGACAAAGGCTTTGTTGACCAGCTCCTGAAAATCAGGAAAAGTATGGGCAATTAGACTGACTTGCGATCCGGTGTTCAAATTTCTTCAAAAAGCGACTCTAGCGAGCCTTATCTGTGGCTACATCTTCCGGCCGTGATAGCGAGCTAGTGAAAACTTGTTGAGATAGTCAGACACTGACATAGTCCCTTGCTTGAGAGCGCGGAACTCATCCTTCTTCAGATCAATGATACCTTCTGGTACATGGTATTGGCGAAATGCTGCAGAAAATTCCTCCCATGTGATATCCTGTGGCGTTTCGTGAGCGGCACAGAAATTCTCCCACCATTCCGCAGCTATGCCTTCCATCTGGTGGGTGGCGTACAAAACCTTCTCACGATCACTGCACTGGGTGATCAGCAACTTCCTTTCAATGACACGCAGCCAATCATCTGCTTCCACTGGGGAGACGTGTCCAGAGAATGTTGGTGGACGGGTCCTCATAAACTTGGCAAGTTTAGAGGGTCCATGGTGACCATGAGCAGCTGGGGCTCCATGCTGATGATTGTTGTTGTTGTTCTGATTGTTCATGGCTTGCATCTGATTCATCATGGTATTCATGAGCTGAGTCTGTGCTGCCATGAAAGCTCCAAAGTTTTGCAAGTCAATCTGGGGTGCTTGTGGCGGAACTGCTCCTACAGTTGGTTGCTCATTGCCTCCTAGTGCTAGGGTACCTGAACCACTTGCAGCAGTCTGACGAGTCTGAACCATCTGGTGAAGCTCCATGGGTTAGATAAGGTAGAAAGCACAAGATGAGTTAAGGACTAAGCAGGCGTAGGTTAAACCCAACAAAACAAAGCTCAAGAAACTCCAACAAAAACTCTTATTAATTAGGGCCTTAGCATGGCTGCAACAAATGTCTAAGGGCCTTTGCAGCTCATACTCGCACACAAAATAAACAACGACCTAAGCACACAAAACTACCGCCTAAAGGGCGACTCACTAAACTGAAACTGTCTAATCCAACAAAACTGGAACTAAGACCAACTACTCGAGGTAGCCTCCACAACCGCGTCCTGACGGCTGTAGACGTGGAAGTGAGCCGACATCTTGGCAAACCGATCTCGATGCCTCGAACAAAGCGCAGAAACAGCGTTCAGTCTGCAATCGCTCACTGCTCCTCCGCTCATCTTCTTCTCGCTCAACTGGGCCTTCCTCCGATCTTCCTCGTGATCCACCTCGGTTCTTCCTCTCCTTCGTCATCCGTGTTGTAAAGCTCCTCTAGAGTGGCGACCTTTTCTCGCCTTTCTCAGAAGCCTCGTAGACATGATACAGCTCTGTGATGGTCCTCTCCAATGCTTCACTCTGAGCTGCAACAAACTGTGTGAGATGCACCACTGTAGCGTTGCTCTCTTCATCGGTAGACGGATAGCGTCTTGGCGCATCCACACCGCAGCTCGGGTGGTAACCAAGACGGTGTCTTGGAGTTCCCGTGCTTAGATGTTGCAGATACGTAGCATGGCCAAACGCGACGACTCCTGGATGCCTTCCAGTCAAGTGATCTTCCTCACGGAGACGTGCGAAGGTTGGCTTGCCCTGTCGTTCCTCCTGGCGTAGATTGTCAAGCGGAAGATCACTCCACGGTTTTGACCGTTCACTATCCAGTTGTTGCCGACGTACAACGGACGATCAAAGCCTCCAAGAACCTGCAACAGCTTCCAAAGCTCGGCGGCGTATCCTCCCATGCGCTCACCATAGCTCTGAAGACGAGGCATCTGTCAAGACAGACGGGAGAGGGTAAGGGCAACTTAAAACAGCGGGGAGAGAAAAGATTACAGCAATAGTTGAGTCGAGAGAGATATGAGAGGAGTTAAGCAATTAATTAATCTTGTAAGTTAATTTTTCTTTCGAAAATAATTTGGACACTCTAAAGACGGCCAATCTAACTAAGGTCAAGACCTACAGTCAATATGGCTCTGATACCACCTCTATCGGGACCCAAAATTACGATTCTGGAACCCTCTGTGTATAATGCACTAGTCCAGGATCACGCTAGTGCACACAGTGTCAACATAGGTGATGATCATTCCACACAAACGAATAATAACATAAACGACTAGTTTGAATAACAAATAAGGGTTTTGACCTTATGGTCGAGTTTACACTTATTAAGCCACGCAGGCTAGCGAGAGAATAAAACAAGAATGAACGGAAATAACTCCAAACAGATCCCATCAATTCACCACAGCAACCAACGGGATCCGACCTTAACGATCGGCAACCTTCGCGAACTCCTCCTCGAAAGCAGCGAGACTCCTCTTCAGAGGTTTGAAGCAAGTTTTACAACAAGCGTGAGTACACAACCGCACTGCAAATCATACCACGTAATGCAATTTATAGATGCAAAGCTTATTCCAAAGAAAAGGCTTATGTGGTTCTTTTGCGAAATGCAACATTTGCAATTTGAATACAATAATAGATTGAAAGCATAATTCAAAACAAATAGACAATAATAATTTAACGATTGTTTCCACAAAGACACAAAGCTAAACAGGTTATTTCACATAGCCACATGATTGAAGTCACATAGCTCCCATTCCCAAACATTTTATGAAAACTACGCTTCGTGTGAAATCCCCGAGCATGTCCATGATCATGACGCTTATTCGAATAGATTGTTTAACACTCTGCGGAGCATACACTTTACCCACACGATATAACCAAAGTAGCTAGCACCAATCATAACAAAATAGTTCAGAAACTTCATCTCAAACATTGACGTTCCCAGTGTGCTTTCCTGCCAGACCAACACACATAGAAAGCTAGTCCGACACACACCATTGGACAGGGATGCAGCGAACCGTCCCGCGATGCAACCACCAAGTAGTCACACCTCCACCCTATCACATAGTCTAACCTACCACCTGAACATCAATGCCGAGAATCCATAACTTACTAAGTTAAGCCCGTCCCATACCAGGCATGTGGTCGTACAGTAAGGCCCAGTTCAATGGCGCACAAAGTCAAGTCCTTAATTGACCAAGGCAAGACTTCCATTTTCTAACTAAGCCACACAGATTATCATTCCCGCCACATAGTCCACCATATCACACAGTTTCCACCACTTGCCCCAGTCCAAATCCTTTACCACCCAGTTGGTTTTAGTGCAACACATGCCATCACGAAGTAATAACACATAGCACACAGTTTTACACAAAGTTCCATAGACACTTAGTCACATTTAGTATTTGCAACTCACATGAGATGATGATTCGTGGCATGGCTAAGCAATTGTACTCGCATCTAACCAACCCACGTTGGTGCTATAATATTACCAACTAATGACCAATCTAGGGTGACAAGGAAATATGACATACAAGGCCAAGGTGTGATAACAATTTGGATAATAACTATGCCCAAAGCATTAAATAAATAATTAAAGTAGAATGCAATACTTTAACACAAAATAGTTTGAAAACTGGGTTCAAGATGATCAAAGGTATGACTTGCCTTGGAAAAGGTCTAAGTACTAGTCTTGATCTTGAGGTGCTCCTTCTTCTCCAAAATTTCCCGACGAATCGACGTCTACTCGCAAACGAGACAAATAAACAAAACTAATAAATAACAGAGGCAAAACAAGCTCCAAAAATTAAATAAAAATCTCATATAAATAGATCTCGAATTTAGATAAATTTAGAAATTTGAATGGGCTCAATCGGAGTTAGGATGCAAAAGTTATGAGCTCTGGAAGTTTTAAATCTAAAAGAAACCCTAATTTGGATTTTCTGGAATATCCGAATTATTTCTCTAAAGAAAAATCGGATTATTGCGCAATGCTGGCGTCAGCGAGGAATTCCGGAAATTAAAAGAAATCAGAAAAGATTCTGACATGTGGGAGCCACACGTCAAAGACACGGCTCACGGTAGACCAAGTCTACCGAGCCTCATGAGTCGGGGTCCGGTGGATCACACGCACACGCCAGACGCGGTCGGCGACCGGCGCCACAGATTTACACGCAGCGCCGATGCTTAGGTGGACGCTGACACGGACTGCCACGTCAGACCGACGGTGACACGGCTCGGGGACCAACGGCAGCGATTCACCGGCGGTGAGTGGTACCGACGTGTAGAGGGTGCTATTGCGAACCTATTGGTGCAATGTCGGGGTGGTCAGGTGACGGTGGCGACGGCGAGCGCTCAGAGCGCGAGAGGTTCGGCTTTTGTCGGACGGGGGCTCTGGTGAGGTTTCGGCGACGGCGAAAGCTCCTGGAGGTAGCTGAGGTGACGGCGAACCCAGCGGTGCAGACCACGAGGGCAGAGCGGCGTCGACGGCGACGCAAAACGGAGAAAACAACCGCGCAGAAAACCCTAAACTCCACCGCGGCGCGCTAGGCTCGAGGAGGCGCGGTGGCGGCTGGGTTGAGGAGGTGCCGCGATCCTGAGGGCCTATTTATAGGGCGGGCAAGCACGGATAAGGAATCCTAATTTGGGGATTTCTGCTTCAAACGAAATGGGGATAGAGTTGGTTTTGATCCCGATTGGGGTAGATACTGCAAAAGGGAAGATTAGAGATAGAGTTTGGTGAAGAAATACGGAGGTTTTTAGTTAGGAAAGTCCGTTGTCGGATTGAGCTTCTAGAAGACGGCAATGGCGAGCGGCACCGACTCGGACGCGGGGAAGAAAGCGCTGCGGAGACGACGACTCGGCGCGGTCCCACCTGGTAGCGACACTAGGACGCGGGCCCACACGCCACGGACGGAGGCGAGGCGCGGCGCGCCGGCGGCGAGCGTCATGGAGTTGGGTCGAGCAGAGATAATGGGCCGATCGAAGGAAGATTCGCCCATCGATTTCTCGAGATTTTAAATAGATTTTCTAATTTAGAAAATACCGTAAATTCAAATAAGCAATAGAAAATAGCAAATGAACTCGTAAAAATTCTAGAAAATCTAGAAAATATATCTCGAGCACATAGAACCCAAATAAAATAGTTTTGGCTATTGTTCATGTTGACATTATTCACATTAAATGTTTTTGCTTATAAAGTCCAATATTAAGCTTTTGAATTAAATTCAAATAAATCCAAATGGTGAATTTTCTTCCTACTAACTATTTAAAAGATTTTTGAAACTCAGAAAATTGGGGTGTTACAAGGTCAGACTGGCCATGGTAGTGGTCTAACCAGCCATTTGTCGGTAGTCTGACAGGCCATTGGTGGTGGTCAGACTGGCTAGGGGCACGGCGGTCTGATCGTCCAAAAGTTCAAAATGTGAATTTTGGAAATCGATCAAAAATCACGTATGAAGGAAGGTGAGAGGATGCATTTGTACTTTGTCTCATTGGAATTGGAGTTTCAAGCCGAAACTAGATAGAGTTTGAAATTTGTAGATAGGGTGTAAGTCTGGGACATGGGATTTTTCCTTAAGTCCCAAACGGTCTGAACAGCCATTCATTGGTAGTCAGACCAGCCAAGTAAGTGGCCAGATCGGCTGGCCGGCGGTCAAATTGGCCATGGACGACGGTCTAACCAGGCAGCTTTGGTTCATACACTGGGAAGGCGATGAATTTCATGGGTTTGGCCAAAGTCATGGGTTTTAGAATATAAGTGTTGCATGATGCATATTTTGGATAACGTAGGATAAGTTGCGAAGAACTTATGCCCGAAAACGATTTCTTGGTCTATTGTTGTTCAAGTGACTTGGAGTCAACAACGGTCAACGGCGAGGATCATCAGGATTAGGCTAGGAGAGCTAAGGTCCAGAATAATTAAGGATGCCAAATGAAGTCATTGGACTCAAGTATGGCACAAGATGGACAAGGATAACCGAACAGGATATTCGGTGTGATGGGTTACATCAAGTGGTGTGAGGGTTGTGCAAGTGCTATGGTGGTTCCCGTGGGAGTCGGATGGGAGAGACTTACTAATATGAAGAGAGCCATTTATCAACCAAAATACCCAGTTGGTGACCTTTGGAGAAACTGTGGTGCAAGACGTGAAGAGATAGATTCGGGGAGCCATGTTCATCATCTGCTTTGAGAAGCGTGCATGTGTGTAGACCTGTCTGTATATAGGCTTAACGAGTGTTCGATAGGTTATCTCTCTTGACTAGTCTCCAGTATAAAAGGAAGGGGTGCAAGATTTGCACCTCTTGAACCCTTCCAAGTAGACACCCTAATTTGTGATATCGGGAAAGTGGAAATAGAGAAGGCTAGGGTTTGAGGGAGATGGATGGATTGAGTGCTTAAGTGTTGAGTTTCTATCCTCCATGATGGAGTGGATGTAAACTAACAATCTCTTGAATCAATCCAAGCAACATTTGCCCCAAGATAAGTTCTGCCTTATTCTTGCTCTCTCTTTGCTACCTTTGGGAGTTTCTATGTTCCTTTGGTTTTTCTTTAGTCTTATGTTATGATCTAGCTTGCTAGGACATGTGGAAAACCATCTAGGGTCATCTAAACCATCATCCACCAATGAGCAAATTTTTGGATCAAAGTTCAAATTTCCACGGTTCTTGTGCCTTGATCTCATCCAAGAAAATTGTGGAACTTTGCTTCAATCTTCCTAATTGTCGATTGGAATAGGTTCCTAACTTACTTGATGAGCTATGGTTGAAATCTCAAGGGATTTGGATCGCTGGATGGAAAGTTAGGTTGTTTTGTGATCTTCATGAGGTGATGTTCAGCACTCGGCACCGACCGCCACAAAGCGATCGATTGGCAATCGTGGTAGTTAGATCACCAAGTCGAATGGCACTGCAAGGTGGACGATTTTTGCCTCGGGATTATCCTGGCCAACGCAAGACTTCCAGGGCTTATATTTTCGATCTTTGTAGCTTCTATAGCTACTGAGGTGAAGAAGAAGTTGAACACCGTCAAGATCGAAAAAGTGTAGTGATCCTATTTAGGCCCCCTCTAATCGCATGTCGGACCCAGGAGTAACATCCACAAATCCTCTGTATATTCTAAACTAGTCCCTAGAACAGTAGCTAGTGTACACAATAAACAAATAGGTAACATCCATAATTTGCACCACTTTATTAATAAATATCAAAGTTTATTACAAGAAAGGCTTACGAGCCAACTATAAAGAATACAGCAAAAGACGAAGATGAAGTAGTAGAGCCCAGCTAATCTGCCACAGGCAATCGACTGGGGTAGCGGCCTCATCGTCGAGATCCTCAGCGGTTGCGAAGTCCTTCTCCTCTGAATAATATTTTATTAAGCAAGGATGAGCACAAAAATATACTCCGCAAGTTACACTCATAACAGAGTTAATGCATGCATGGATATTATCAAAGGAAGGCTTACAGGGTTATTTGTGTACAAACAACATTTGACATTTTAAATATAGTACTAAGTTCGAAGGCTCAAATTTTACAATATCTAAAATTGAGTTTTAAATAAATTAATAATGCTAGCGTAGGCACCAACCTAACATTAACTTAAACACAGGCACCAACCCGGGGCTTCATCCCACGATTTTCTCATAGTCACCCATCCATGTCATAAACTGTTTTACAAAATATTTTGAAAATAAAACCAAAATCTAATCCACAAAAAGCTTTACTCAGCATGTCCATGACCGTGGACACGGCTGTTTGAATAGTTTGACACTCGGCAGAGGTTATACAATTTTACCCATAAGAGATAATCAACTTATAATGTTTGTTTCACACACTTCCATTGGTGTGCGCCTAAGTGATTATTACAAGGCCTTTACAATGTGTCATTCCAAAGTAGTCATGCCCGCTAATGTTTCACTTCCTTTGGATTAAACCATCCACCGAAAGCCCCCTCTTGCGCCATGTGAGAATACATAAAAAGTAGGTCACACATCAATATGGCACAACTAACAGTGGAACTTTACAAATAATTAGTCCGGTCTGTCCCATACCCAGACTTATGGTAGTACAAAATGACTTAACAATTCTCAACTCGCAGACCGATCCTTAATTGACTGGGCGACTTCCAAAACAATCACTAGGCCTCAACCATTCACTAAATTGAGCCTGTGCATAAACCTGCACCCACCAACTATCCATTTTGTTCAAGTCCAAACCAGTTTATTTTATTTTTCAAAGTCATTTATAAACTTCCATGGCACACCAATGCTATGAATACAATTTAAACCACATTTGATTTTTGGCCAAAAATTTCCAAATCAAATATTTTAGGTCTAAGCATGGCTAAGCTTAATTTTTACCAAAATATTCTAGTTCATACTACTGCATCAACTAGATTTTATATAAGGTGAAAAGGTATGGATATTTCAATGTCAATATTTGGCCATACAAATGGAATTAGGAAAAAAACAGGAATTTAAATTAACTTGAATATAAATAAGCATGCAATAATAATTTAAAATATTGGGACCAAATATGAACAAAGATGTAACTTGCCTTGCTCAATTATTTGTTGTTCTGAAACGGCGTTGAAATCTGGCTCTCCAAAGTCGTCGAAATCTATACGCGAAAATAAGCCAAATTAAACAAAATTCAATAAACTCCAAATTAAATAATTTAGGTATAGATAGCTAGATCTTGATTTTAGATGAATTTAGAAATTTGAATCACTTGAATTGGAGCACGAATCAAGGAGAATGTCGAAAGATTGAAACTCAGATGAAATGATAGAATTGGGTTTTCAGAATTTATGGAATTATTTTTCTAAAGGAAAAAACAATCACTGCATCATGATGACGGCAGCGAGGGGATTTCGAATTTCGGCCAAATTGATTTTATAAAGGAATTTGAAATATCCACGCAAGCGCACATGTGGATGATGACGAGGTAGCCACGTCGGTGGGGGTACTGTGGTGGCAACAACGCGGCAACCACGTGGTGTGCCACGTCAGCACAAAGGCGGTGGCGGGAGATCGGGAACACGACATTTGTGGCTACTGGTGTGCGTTCCAGTGCAACCATGCGCTAAAAGGGGGAGGGAAGGCTTGGAGTGGGTGTGGCGAATGGTGAGTAAGATGTTACACATGCGGGCACAAGAAAAGGGGAAAGAAAATTGTAGCAGGTTCGGGTGAGAGGAAGAAGAAAGAAAGAGGAATAAAGGGTGGGGAGTGGCTGACTGGGGGCCGCTAGTAAGATAGAGACAGGGTGAGAGAGAAGGGCAGGGCAGGTCGTGTCGAACCCAGCAACGAAGGATCCTGAATTCTCTGTGTTCATACACCAGTCCAGGATTTTTAGTGCACACAGTCTTACAAAATTGATATCACAATCATATCACGGGGAAATAAATAACATTAAATATTCAAAGTTTAATACAATGAGTCTGATAAACAAATAACCAACAACATAACAGAAGCAAAGCAATAAATGTAGGCCACACGATTCGCCACAGGCAATCGTCTGAGGTCGTAGGCCTAAACGTCCGGGTACTCACCGTCCTGGAAGAAGTCTTCTCCTGAATAAAAATTATTCAGCAAGAGTGAGTACTACTACCGTGCTTGCAAGTTACACCCAATATGGAATGAAAATACATGCATAAGGTAGACAATTGAATATGGCAGGGTTTATTTTGCGTAAAGCAGAAATTTTTAGTTTAAATATTCATATTACTTTCCAAGGCTATTTCTATACTATATCTAAAATCAGATTTTAAAATGACAACTTGATAGTATGGATAACCTCCAATATTGAAAAGGGTGAAGGATACCCTCCTATCATATGGCTGAACGCCCAATTTCCACAAGGATTAACCATCCTCAAATCAATTGATAAAACATTTTGAAAACCAAAAACAAAGTCTAATTTAGAGTGGCTTTGCTAGCATGTCTATGACCGCGGACATGCCTATTTGAATAGTTTTCTACTCTGCAGAGTCTGTACAGCTTTGTGAGGACCCCAGTTTATTTGGCTTGTAATGCTTAACCTCCCACTTGGTCCTAGCATCACAAATCAAATAAACCAAGCCTCGAGATATATATACTTTCCGTAAATGCATGATACACACTCGCCACAAAATCATGCATCAACTCCATTCTAAAACATAGAGTCCAAGACATCACAACATTAAACAGAGATAAAAACAAGCAGCTTATTATAAACGAGGGCCGCCGCCAAAAGGTACACAATAACTAAGGTAGATAATGGAAGCAAAAGTGCCACAAGATGGCTATAAACAAAGCCAATCAAGTGTGCTTTCACCCACAAGGCAATCGACTCGGACCGCCAACTAGTCGCCCCACACCGCATCGCATCACAACTCACAAAAGTGAGGCCCTTGGGCTCACCCTCTTCCTCTCGCAACAAAAATATTAAGCAAGCGATGAGTACAAAAGATGTACTGCAAGACTGACGTGTGGAATAGCAGACCTATACATATGCTACATGTAGGCTTTTTAAGTGGAGGTTGTATGGTTCATTTTAGCACAAAGCAATCTTTATTTGAAATAACATAATACAAGTTGAAGAGCAAGTTTGCAATTCATTTTATTGCTAAAGTAATGTTAAGGATAATAATAATAGAAAATTAAAGATAAAACACCGAAGTGACTATCCCAAAAGTCACCACAACTATAGCATGAATTACCAAATTCATACCACCCATGTCAAGTTTTAATTTGAAAGGTTATAGTCTAGTTCTTGGGGGGCGTATCCGAGCGTGTCCATAACCTAGGACGAGGCTATTCGAATAGTTTTAAAACTCCCAGTGGGTGTACTAATGTACCCACACTCGATCGCTTTAAGCCACAAAGCACACTTCCGAGGGTATGCCGGCACGGCTAAGTCCCACAGACTTTTTCCAATATTGTGTATTAACTACGAGCCGCTTGTATGGGTAGAACTCATACGACACATGGTAAAGCCGAAAAGACAACTACCCACTGGGTAAAGCTTTTCTGACAACTACCATGCTCCTAACACCATCCCTCCCACCCTCGCGACTCCGAGCCAATACACGCCAAAGTACTAGGTCAAGAGAGGTCACATACCTCTAGTGTGGTTAGCACGAAAATGCCTCAGAACGGTGGCGCAAGTAACTCGGTCCTTAATCGACTCTGCACCAATCCAGCCACACTCCAAAAGATCACACCGACATACCACAGCCCAAGTCTAAATCATTTTTCTTAATTTTTCATTTTTAGTTTTCAATAATTTAAACATACACAAGGCTGAAATATACATCGTAATAATTTGTGTAATCAAAGTTACCGACTAAGTCGATAACCGCCCAACTACCGATAACTAAGCATGACTAACATTTGGGACTCGTAATCTACTAAGTGACAAGAGTTCATCCAACGAACTCTAATCACAGCAAATAACCTAGGCTCAGGTAGTAGAGAACAATCTTTTACCTACAGGATATGCATCTACAGGATTTACTAATCAATTTAACACAACATAGTAGTGCATACATATGAGTTGAAAACAATATATTATACTTTCAAAATAATAGGATTGACATGATCAAACTGCTTGCCTGGTTGTTGTTGCTCAATATGCTCAACCTGTTGCAGAGGATCACTCTCGATAATACCGGAACCGTCGCAATCTATCGATCGAGCAAAAGTACCAATAAGAATGAGAAATACCGACAATAACCAAATATTCAATTTCATCAAGAACACGCCAAATTTACACAGCAGCTAGAAAATGGTTTTAGCAAAAGGATGGAATAGAGCACAATTTATTTGGAGTTAAAGAGAATTTTCTAAGTTAAAAATACATAAAAACACCATTTAATTAATTATCAGATTTTTATGAACAGAGACATAATTAAAACCTATTTTAGTAAATAATACATTGAAATGAAAATTAATGTAATTGGTTTCACTTGATTTGGAGCAAATGGAATTAGTTATGAATTTTCTAAGATTAAAGGATTTATTAGTGCAAATGTAAAATCATTTCTGAATATCTAAATGCTTAAAATACTTTTTCTACCGCGCGCAATGAGCCACAAACAATGACAAAGGGCTCTGAAAGGAACAACCACTGTGTCGACTCGACTCGCACGCTAACGGCGACGTCAAGACGATTTAGGATTACGCCCGCCTACCTAAACGGAACCCTACTATAAGCACGAGAAACACGCTTCCTCAAAGAGAAAACGATTTTCAACGACACACAAACACTTAATCAGTAAATGGGCCCACATGTCATGGACTCATGGACAAATAACGACTAGTTTAAGACTTCTAACCGCGCTTAACCCTTAGGGTCCACAAGTCAGTGATATAGCTAAACGGAGATTAGCACTAAAGAGGGAGGTTAAACCTAATGCCACCGGCGGCTCACCGATGTTTATGAGGACAGCGGCACGGCCGCACAGCTGATCTAGCGAACCGGCGGGTCTCGTATGCGAGCGGGTTATACCCGCAGTTCACGAGACCTCGCGAACTTGATGATGGTGACTCAAGCCCACGGAAATGCCTGCACGCGAAATCAAGCGCGAATCGGAGGCGAGAAGAAGCTACAGCCACACGAGAAGACGCCACGGCTTCGAGAAGACTCGGCGCGCGCCATGGGTCGCCTCGCCTCAGAGCAATACGCCAAGATGATGTCGACGGGCGGAGGTCCGAGGCGCCGAATCACCGCGCGGCGAACCACCGCGCTCGAGAAGAACCGCCGCACGCCTCAACAATGCACCAAAAGCGAAACGAACCTACCATAAGTCTCGCGGAGAAATGCGATCACCGTGATCAAGCGCCGAGGCTAAAACTCACCAGAACGCTAAGCGACTACGGGCCGAGGCTACCGAGGCGAGATGACGGTCGCCCAGCGCATCCATCGGATGCCAAGGACCCGACCGGGCAAATGGAAGCGGCGATGAGCGTGGATCACGATGGCGCGGTCGCTGGCGAGGAGGGAGGCACCAACATGGCGCTGGCCGCCTTCGGCCCAGCCCGCCAAACAAAGAAATGGGCGGAGAGGGCGACAGAGCGAGGGAAATGAGGAATAGGTGGCTGCGGTGAGGTGAGGAAGGCCCCGCGATGCACCACGGACGGACACGCTGCCCACGATGTGGTAACAAAGAGCCGCGTGGCACGATGCGCTGATCACCACCGAGCTCCCTGAGCGCGAGAAGACATAGGGCGAGCCCGGCCAGTGGTCCCACCGCCACGACGACAGCGAGAAAGTGGCGCCGTAGATCAAAGCGACACGATGAGTTGGTTTAACTTGATCAAGAAGATGTCGCCCGTTACATCTTGAGTGGACGATCAAGATTCAACGGGTGTAATCGGACTGACCGAGTAGGTTGCGCTGACGCGACCGCAGGACCTGACGGACGGTGGAAATGATCGGGCTCGGGCGGTGCAAGCAAGGCGCCGAAAGCCGAGAGGCGGCCGGACTCGAGTCAAGGTTTGAGTCCGTGTCGAGGAACAAAGCTAGGTTTGACCGAGATTAAAATTTGTTTTCCCACTTTGACCAAAGGCTTTAAAATTAGAATAAAATTCCAAAATTTTGAAAATTTTTGTGAGTATTCTGAGAATCAACTGAGTCTTAGGAAAATAATTTCAAACACTTTATATACTGAAATTTGTTAGAATTTAATTACTTTCAAATCTGCATTTAGGTTTGATCCAATTTTAGTGAAGTGAAAACAACTTAAAAATTTGGTAAAATAATTATAATTCATGATAAATAATCTAGTATTTGAATAAATTATTTTTGAAGTTTTTTCTTACATTTTTCTGGAATTCAAGAGAAATGGAATTTTTAAGTTTGAAGTTTGAATTTTTAACACAACACTTAATACAAAATCAAAAGTTTAAAATTGTGTGCAAGTTTTTGAAAACTGTGGGCATGATCAAGAGATACAACAAAAGTTTTCACTTTCTCACTTTTATACATTTGAAATACAAACCCTAACTTAGGATGTTACAAAATCTCCCTTACAAGAATCTCGACCAGATTCCGGCGACTAGAAAAAGAAAGATGGGTAATCTGCACGGAGACGATCTTCCCGCCCCCAAGTCGCTCTCCTGAGTGATTCGACCATCGAACCTTAAGGAACTTGATTACATGGTTCTTGTTCTTCGCTCACCTTCTTCGAGGATACGAACAGGGTGCTCACTGAGGTCGATCTTCTTGTACATCGAGATTTTCCAATGGAGTTTCTCACCGGAATACGGAGGCACTTCTTCAATTGGGACACATGGAATACATCATGCACTCTCGAGAGTAGCTGCAACTCCAACCTGTAAGCAACCTCTCCCAATTTCTTGATGATGATACGCCCAACATATCGAGGAGCCAACTTGCCCTTGATGCCAAAACAACGATGACCTTCAAAGGTGAAACTTTGAGATACACAAAGTCGCTGGGCCTGAAACTCGCTCACAATGATGCCGACCGCATAACTCTTTGTCCGATCGGCCACACGCAAGTGTTCGCGATCAATCAACCTCTTTCGCCCATTAATTGATTCTCGGGTCAAGAACCGCTTTTCACCAGCCACCATCAATGGAGTTCGCACTCCTCTCATATAAAGCCTCAAACGGTGTCATGCCGAGACTAGCCCGAAGCTTGTTGTAGGAAAACTCAAGAAACGCAGCACTTCTCCCAATTCTTCCCGTAGGAAAGAAACACAAGCGCCAAGCATATCTTCTAAAACTTGGCTGACTCGCCCGTCCCGACCATCCGCTCGAGGATGATAGGTCGAGTGAAGAAAGACGGTCCCCATGGCCTCGTGAATCGTACAAAACCGAGAAGTGAACAGAGAACCACGATCCGACACAATTGTTCGTGGCACACCATGCAAGCTCACAATACGGGAAGGGATATGTAAAGATCTCAGTCGATTCACATCAATTCGCTCGTGACCGAAGGAAATGGGCCACCTTTGTTAATTGATCAATAACAACCCATAAAGCATCCTTCCTCAAGAAGTGAGGCAGCCCAAGATGAAATCTATGCCGACGAATCCCACTTCCACTGGCACTAGCAACGGTTGAAGAAGGCCCATGGCGCCGATGCTCGCCTTAACACGACAACATACGCCGCACCCAAGAATGAACTTGGCAATCTCGCTGCATGGCGCGGTCCACCGAATCTCCGACGCAGATCTTGGTACATCTTGGTAGACCCGGGATGAATAGACAAAGGGGAATCATGGGCCTCATGGAGAATCAAATCCCGCAATTCCGGAACCTTTGGAACCACGAGACGTTGCCCAAACCACACAACGCCATGCTCATCTTCTGAGAAACACCTGGCTATCCCATCCTTGATATTCTGCTTGATTCGGCTCACACCATCATCTGATTGCTGTGCTGCCTTGATTTGATCCACCAAGGTTGGTTGCACAACCAAAGCAGCAAGAGAACCATGCTCAACCAAACCCAAATTGAGCCGCTGAAATTCCTCCAGAAGGGCAGACTGTTGCTCTTGGAGCATCAAAGTGTTGCAATACACCTTCCGACTAAGTGCATCAGCAACGACATTGGCCTTGCCCGGATGATATTGAATGCCCATGTCATAATCTTTGATCAATTCCAACCATCTTCTTTGCCTGAGGTTCATATCCGGCTGGGTAAACAAATATTTCAAGCTCTTGTGATCAGAATACACCTCACAGCGGTTACCAATCAGGTAATGCCGCCAAATCTTTAGTGCATGAACCACAGCAGCTAACTCCAAATCATGGGTAGGATAGTTGAGCTCATGAGGCCTCAACTGCCTTGATGCATAGGCCACGGCCTTGCCTTCTTGCATAAGAACACACCCGAGTCCCTGCCGAGAAGCATCGCAAAAGATATCGAAACTCTTGTGGACATCGGGAAGAGCAAGAACTGGGGCTGAAGTCAACCACTTCTTGAGTTCCTGAAAACTCTCATCACAAGCAGAGGACCATGCAAATTTCCTGTCTTTCTTCAGCAATTCAGTCATTGGCTTCGCGATCTTGGAGAAATTCGATAAAGCCGTGGGAGTAGCCCGCTAAACCAAGAAAACTCCGCACATCGTTGGATCGACTGGGCCGACCCCAAGATAGCACATCGCTGACCTTGCCGGATCCACAACTATGCCTCCGCTGAAAGGACATGGCCCAAGAATGCCACTCCTTCAACCGAACTCGTGATTTGCCGAACTCGATATAGCTAGTGCTCCCGCAGCTTGCCCAAAACAATCTTCGATGCTCAAGATGCTCTTCTCGCATTCTTGGAGTAGATAAGAATGTCATCAATGAAGACCACCACAAACTTATCCAAATACTCCATGAATACCGAGTTCATGAGGTTCATGAATAAAGTCCGAGCATTGGTTAAGCCAAAAGACATGACGGTGTACTCAGAAAGACCATAACGAGTAGTGAAAGCCGTCTTCGGAATATCCTCAGCCCTAATCCTGACTTGATGATATCCCAATCTTAAATCAATCTTGGAGAACACCTGAGCTCCACTCAACTGGTCAAAAAGATCATCAATGCGGGGTAAAGGATACTTGTTCTTCACCGTCACCTCATTAAGCGGACGGTAATCAACGCACATGCGCAAAGTCTTATCCTTCTTCTTCACAAAGATCGCAGGGCAACCCCAAGGTGATGAGCTAGGACGGATGAAACCTTTGCTTGAAGCTCTCCAGTTGCTTCTTCAATTCTTCTAACTCATTAGGAGGCATCCGATACACGCGCTTCGATATAGGGGCTGTACTGCAAGAAGAACTCAATGACAAACTCAAGGTCTCGAACCGAGGCATCCTGCAAATCATCAGAAAACATCCACAAAATCACAAACGGTGGGAACCTCCTAAATTTTCAAAGCTGGCTTTGCTACAAGTGCACAAAGGCGTGACTTTGCAAATGTGAGAAAACCCAACCTGCTCACCTGAGAGGTTGGTGAGAAACCATCTTCTTGGCACAATCGATTTGTCCCAAGTGTTGGACAACTAATCCATGCCAAGAATTACATCCGTGCTCACGAGTTGAGTAGGATAAGATTTGCCAAGAATCCCACTCCTTGACTTCGATAGGAACACCCCAAGATTCTTGATCGGCTCATTTCTCGAATTCCGAGAGCTAATAAGCAAAGGTACCCCAAAGGAACACAAGAAGTCTACTAGCAGCAGCAAATGATCTCGAATAAACGAATGTGAAGCCCCGTAATCAAATAATACCGCAGCAGGATGATAATTGACAAGAAGTGTACCCATCACGACGCCCGCGCCCCGAGCCTCCTGAGCCAAAGATGGTTAACTCGCCACCGCCGCACTCGGTCTTCGATCATCTTCGCCGGTGGTGACCACTCACCCGCCCGCCCTCCATTAGGGACGAGGGGCCGCTCCAATCTTCGGGAGGTGTATTAGCATAGTGGCCCCGACAGTGGCGCGAAAGCAGTGACCTCGCCGCCGGATTGCGAGGCCACTGCCGCTGGACCGCAGTGCACGGATCAACTCACGGCGCGGGACGGGAATCGCGCCGACGACCGTGTGCCGTGGAGCAAAAGAACGCCATAGGTGCCGGGTCCAACACGAGGACGAGTGAGGCCACCGAGCAGATCGATGGGCCTCCCATTTGCGCTATGGACTCGCCAGCACTTTGCCTTATGCTCAGCAACAATGGCCTTATCAACTAAGGCCCAAAGTCGGGAAGTCCACACAGACAGCTTTGTCCCGCAGCCTCTGACAAGCCATCCATAAACTTCCCGCTGGCCTCATCGAGGCCACCTCCCTGAGCATAGCGAGCCAAATGGTTAAACTCGTAGAGGTACTCCGTCACAGATTTGCGCCCTTGATTGAGCGCGAGAAATTCCTTCTTCTTCAGCTTCATCAGGCCATCGGGGATGTGAGCCCGACGGAAAGCCGACCTGAACTCCTCCCATGAGACCACATGGCCCGCGGGCTGCATGGCGAGGTAGTTCTCCCACCATGAGAGTGTCGCGCCCTCAAGCTGGTGGGACGCGAAGAGTGCCTTCTCCTGGGCCTAGCACTGAGCGAGGTTGAGCTTCCGCTCAACCATGCGCAGCCAATCATCCGCATCAAGAGGGTCCTCTAAGCGGGAGAAAGTGGGCGGCTGCGTACGGAGGAACTCTGCAAGTCCCCCGCGAGTCTGATGTCCGCCACCTCCAGATCCGGAGGCACCGGAGGGAGTGGAGGTGTCCCTCGCAATGACCTCCAAAATACGCGTTTGATCCATGCGGTTCCGCTCAATCTGAGCAAGAACCTCAGCCATGGTCGAAGGAGGGGGAAGCTCCTCATCCCGACCAGCCGACTGACTGCCACGCGTTCTCCCAGCCATCCTGCTTCACTAAGATAAGTTAGTAACAGGCCCGAGAGCAAGAAATTAATAACTCACTGAAAACAGTTCAGAAATAGCCACAAAACAAGTACAATAGCTTAAGCTACAAAATTAACCTCCCGAAACGACCAACCCGTATTAGCAGAACGAGCCATCGCCAAGGAAGGTAAAATTTCAAAATTAAACCATTGGTTCAACACAGCCAAAAGCAAGACAAAACCAGCTAACAAGAGGCTAGACACTCAGCTGACTCATATTACATCTTACCCTCTTATCCTCACAAGTTTTAGTTGGATTAACCCCTCATGTTTTTCCCAAACCAATTTAACTGATAAGTAACTATCTTTTGAAAGGAAAGAGAGGAAATCCATTTCTAAAACTTTGAATTAGAGCAAGATGAGGGTAGAAAGCTAAGATAGGTAAGGAGTAAAACCTGAGATCCTATTTAAGCTTTTATAAACCCTTTTATACTTTGAAAATAAGCCTTTCCAAAATATCCTAAGGACGACCATGCTTGGGGTACTACGGTCAGGATGGCTATGATACCAACTTTGTGAGGACCCCAGTTTATTTGGCTTGTAATGCTTAACCTCCCACTTGGTCCTAGCATCACAAATCAAATAAACCAAGCCTCGAGATATATATACTTCCCAGAAATGCAGTATACACACCTCGCCACAAAATCATGCATCAACTCCATTCTAAAACATAGAGTCCAAGACATCACAACATTAAACAGTAGATAAACAACAGCAGTTATTACAAACGAGGGCCGGCCGGCCAAAAGGTACACAAATAACTAAGGTAGACAGCGGAAGCAAAAGTGCCATAAGATGGCTATAAACAAAGCCAATCAGTGTGCCTTCACCCACAAGGCAACTGACCGGACCGCCAACTAGTCGTCCCACACTGCACTGCAGCACAACTCACAAAAGTGAGGCCCTTGGGGCTCACCTTCTTCCTCTGCAACAAAAATATTAAGCAAAGCAGATGAGTACAAAAAGATGTGCTCGCAAGACTGACGTGTGGAATAGCAGACCTATACATATGCTACATGCAGGCTTTTTAAGTGGAGGCTGTATGGTTCATTTTAGCACAAAGCAATCTTTATTTGAAATAACATAATACAAGTTGAAGAGCAAGTTTGCAATTCATTTTTATTGCTAAAGTAACAGCAAGGATAATAATAACAGAAAATTAAAGATAAAACAACCTGGAAGTGACTATCCCAAAAGTCACCACAACTATAGCATGAATTACCAAATTCATACCACCCATGTCAAGTTTTAATTTGAAAGGTTATAGTCTAGTTCTTGGGGGGCGTATCCGAGCGTGTCCATAACCTAGGACGAGGCTATTCGAATAGTTTTAAAACCCTGCAGGGGTGTACCAATGTACCCACACTTCAGACTGCCTTTAAGCCACAAAGCACACTTCCGAGGGTATGCCGGCACGGCTAAGTCCTATGAGACTTTTTCCAATATTGTGTATTAACTACGAGCCGCTCGTATGGGTAGAAACCCATACGACGACATGGTAAAGCCGAAAGACAACTACCCACTCAGGGTAAAGCTTTCTGACAACTACCATGCTCCCAACACCATCCCTCCCGCGACCCCCACGACCCGAGCCAATACACGCCAAAGTACTAGGTCAAGAGAGGTCCCATACCTCTAGTGTGGTTAGCACGCAAAATGCCTGTAACGGTATGCGCAAGTAACTCGGTCCTCAACTCGACTCTGGCACCAACCATCCACACCCAAAAGATCACACCGACATACCAAGCAGCCCAAGTCTAAATCATTTTTCTTAATTTTTCATTTTTAGTTTTCAATAATTTATACATACACAAGGCTGAAATATACATCGTAATAATTTGTGTGATCAAAGTTACCGACTAAGTCGATAACCGCCCAACTACCGATAACTAAGCATGACTAAGCATTTGGGACTCGTAATCTACTAAGTGACAAGAGTTCATCCAACGAACTCTAATCACAGCAAATAACCTAGGCTCAGGTAGTAGAGAACAATCTTTTACCTACAGGTTATGCATCTACAGGATTTACTAATCAATTTAACACAACATAGTAGTGCATACATATGAGTTGAAAACAATATATTAGACTTTCAAAATAATAGGATTGACATGATCAAACCGCTTGCTCGGTTGTCGTTGTTCAAGATGCTCAACCCGCTGCGAGGATCACTCTCGATACACGAACTGCCGCAATCTATCGATCGAGCAAAAGTACCAATAAGAATGAGAAATACCGACAATAACCAAATATTCAATTTCATCAAGAACACGCCAAATTTACACAGCAGCTAGAAAATGGTTTTAGCAAAAGGATGGAATAGAGCACAATTTATTTGGAGTTAAAGAGAATTTTCTAAGTTAAAAATACATAAAAACACCATTTAATTAATTATCAGATTTTTATGAACAGAGACATAATTAAAACCTATTTTAGTAAATAATACATTGAAAATGAAAATTAACAGAATTGGTTTCACTTGATTTGGAGCAAAATGGAATTAGTTATGAATTTTCTAAGATTAAAGGATTTATTAGTGCAACAGAAAATCATTTCGGAATATCTAAATGCTTAAAATACTTTTTCTACCGCAAGCAATGAGCCACAAATAATGACAAAGGGTTCGAGCGAGGCGCCGACTGTGTCAGACTGATCACGGCGCCAACGGCGACGTCGAAGACGTATTTTAGGATTACGTCCTCGTCTACCTAAAACGGAACCCTACTATAAGCACCGAGAAACACGTTTCCCCAAAGAGAAAACGTATTTTCAACGATTACACAAACACTTAATCAGGTAAAATGGGCCCACATGTCATGGACTCAAGGGACAAATAACGACTAGTTTAAGACTTCTAACCGCGCTTAACCCCTTAGGGTCCACAAGTCAGTGATATAGCTAAACGGAGATTAGCACTAAAGAGGGAGGTTAAACCTAATGCCACCGGCGGCTCACCGATGTTTATGAGGACAGCGGCACGGCCGCACAGCTGATCTAGCGAACCGGCGGGTCTCAGGGCGAGTGGGTTATACCTGCAGGTTCGCTGAGACCTCGCGAACTTGATGATGGTGACTCAAGCCCACGGAAATGCCGCGGCGAGTCGGGCGCGAACGAGGCGAGAAGAAGCTACGTACCACGCGAGAAGACGCCACGCCGAGAAGACTCCGAAGCGCGCCAATGGGTCGCCTCACCCAGGAGCACATACGCCCAAGATGATGTCGACGGCGGAGGTCCGAGGCGTTGGAATCACCGCGCGCGAACCACCGTGTTTCGGAGAAGAACCGGTCGCACGCCCTCAACAATGCACCAAAAGCGAAAACGAACCTACCATAAGTCTCAGTGGAGAAATGCGATCACCAGGGATCAAGTGCTGAGGCTAAAAACTCACCAGAACGCCCAAGTGACTACGGGGCCGAGGCTACCAGAGGCGAGATGACGGTCGCCCAGCGCATCCATCGGATGCCAAGGACCCGATCGGGCAAATGGAAGCGGCGATGAGCGTGGATCACGATGGTGCGGTCGCGGGCTAGAGGGAGGCACCAACATGGCGGCGCTGCTCTCGGCTCCAGCTCCGGCCGAAACAAAGAAATGGGCGGAGAGGGCGATAGAGCGAGGGAAATGAGGAATAGGTGGCCATGGTGAGGTGAGGAAGGCCCTGCGATGCACCACGGACGGACACGCGTCCACGATGTGGTAACAAAGAGCTGCGTGGCACGCATGCGCGATCACCACGAGCCCCGTGAGTCGCGAGAAGACAGGGCGCAGCCCGGCTGTGGGTCCCACCCGCCGCCGACAATGGAAGCGTGGCGCGCCGTAGACCGGTGCGACACGATGAGTTGGTTTAACTTGATCAAGAAGATGTCGCCCGTTACATCTTGAGTGGACGATCAAGATTCAACGGGTGTAATCGGACTGACCGAGTAGGTTGCGCGAATGCGGACCGTGCGATCTGCATCGGACGGTGGAAAATGATCGGGCTCGGGGCGGTGCAGCTAGGCGGTGCGGCCGAGCCGAGAGGCGCGGTCGGACTCGAGTCAAGGTTTGAGTCCGTGCCCGAGGAACAGTGCTAGGGTTTGACTGAGATTAAAATTTGTTTTCCCACTTTGACCAGTGCTTTAAAATTAGAAATAAAATTCCAAAAATTTTGAAAATTTTTGTGAGTATTCTGAGAATCAACTGAGTCTTAGGAAAAATAATTTCAAACACTTTATATACTGAAATTTGTTAGAATTTAATTACTTTCAAATCTGCATTTAGGGTTTGATCTGAATTTTAGTGAAGTGAAAACAACTTCTAAAAATTTGTTAAAAATAATTATAATTCATGATAAATAATCTAGTATTTGAATAAATTATTTTTAGAAGTTTTTTTCTTACATTTTTCTGGAATTCAAGAGAAATGGAATTTTTAAGTTTGGAAGTTTGAATTTTTAACACAACACTTAATACAAAATCAAAAGTTTAAAATTGTGTGCAAGTTTTTGGAAAACCAGGGGCATGATCAAGAGATACAACAAAAGTTTTCTCACTTTCTCACTTTTATACATTTGAAATACAAACCCTAACTTAGGGATGTTACAAAATCTCCCCCCTTACAAGAATCTCGACCCGAGATTCCGATGACTAGGAAAAGAAAGATGGGTAATCTGCACGGAGACGATCTTCCCGCTCCCAAGTCGCTTCCTCCTCGGAGTGATTCGACCACTGAACCTTAAGGAACTTGATTACATGGTTCCTTGTTCTTCGTTCAGCTTCTTCGAGGATACGAACAGGGTGCTCGCTGTAGGTCAGATCTTCTTGTACATCGAGATTTTCCAATGGAGTTTCCTCAGCTGGAATACGGAGGCACTTCTTCAATTGGGACACATGGAATACATCATGCACTCCCTCGAGAGTAGCTGGCAACTCCAACCTGTAAGCAACCTCTCCCAATTTCTTGATGATGCGATACGGCCCAACATATCGAGGAGCCAACTTGCCCTTGATGCCAAAACAACGATGACCCTTCAAAGGTGAAACTTTGAGATACACAAAGTCGTTGGGCGAAACTCGCTCACACGATGCCGACCGCATAACTTTGTCCGGATCGCCACACGCAGTGTTCGCGATCAATCAACTCGCTTTCGCCTCATTAATTGATTCGGGCCAAGAACCGCTTTCACCGCCACTCGGCCAATGGAGTTCGCACTTCTCTCATATAAAGCCTCAAACGGTGTCATGCCGAGACTAGCCTGGAAGCTGTTGTTGTAGGAAAACTCAGCAAACGGCAGGCACTTCTCCCAATTCTTCCCGTAGGAAAGAACACAAGCGCGAAGCATATCTTCTAAAACTTGCTGACTCGCCCGCCCACCATCCGTCCGAGGATGATAGGTCGAGCCGAAGAAAGACGGTCCCCATGGCCTCCTCAGAATCGTGCAAAACCGAGAAGTGAACAGAGAACCACGATCTGACACAATTGTTCGTGGCACACCATGCAAGCTCACAATACGGGAAGGGATATGTAAAGATCTGCTAGCTGATTCACATCAATCTTCGTTCGCACTGGAAGGAAATGGACCACCTTTGTTAATTGATCAATAACAACCCATAAAGCATCCTTCCCTGAAGAAGTGAGGGGCAGCCCAGTGATGAAATCTATGCCGACGGAATCCCACTTCCACTCGGGCACTAGCAACGGTTGAAGAAGGCCTGCTGGGCGCTGATGCTCGGCCTTAACACGACAACATACGTCGCACCCGGCAATGAACTTGGCAATCTCGTGCTTCATGCGGGTCCACCAGAATCTCTGACGCAGATCTTGGTACATCTTGGTAGACCCGGGATGAATAGACAAAGGGGAATCATGGGCCTCATGGAGAATCAAATCCCGCAATTCCGGAACCTTTGGAACCACGAGACGTTGCCCAAACCACACAACGCCATGCTCATCTTCTGAGAAACACCTGGCTATCCCATCCTTGATATTCTGCTTGATTCGGCTCACACCATCATCTGATTGCTGTGCTGCCTTGATTTGATCCACCAAGGTTGGTTGCACAACCAAAGCAAAGAAGAGAACCATGCTCAACCAAACCCAAATTGAGTCGAATTCCTCCGTATGGGCGCATCGTTGCTTTTGAGCATCAAAGTGTTGCAACACACCTTCCGACTAAGTGCATCAAAGAACGACATTGGCCTTGCCCGATGATATTGAATGCCCATGTCATAATCTTTGATCAATTCCAACCATCTTCTTTGCCCGAGGTTCATATCCTACTGGTAAACAAATATTTCAAGCTCTTGTGATCGAATACACCTCACAGCCGTTACCAATCGTAATGCCAAATCTTTAGTGCATGAACCACAGCAATAACTCCAAATCATGGGTAGGATAGTTGAGCTCATGAGGCCTCAATCGCTTTGATGCATAGGCCACGGCCTTGCCTTCTTGCATAAGAACACACCCGAAGTCCTCGCCGAGAAGCATCGCAAAAGATATCAAACTCTTGTGGACATCGGAAGAGCAAGAATCGCTGAAGTCAACCGCTTGAGTTCCCGAAACTCTCATCACAAGCGAGGACCATGCAAATTTCTGCCTTTCTTCAGAATTAAACTATTGGCTTCGCGATCTTGGAGAAATTCTCGATAAAGCGCCAGAGTAGCCCGCTAAACCAAGAAAACTCCGCACATCGTTGGATCGACGGCCGACCCCAAGATAGCACATCGACCTTGCTGATCCACAACTATGCTCTCCTAATGAAAGGACATGGCCCAAGAATGCCACTTCCTTCAACTGTAACTCGATTTGTTGAACTTCGTGATATAGCTAGTGCTCCCGCAGCTTGCCCAAAACAATCTTCAGATGCTCAGCATGCTCTTCTGCATTCTTGGAGTAGATAAGAATGTCATCAATGAAGACCACCACAAACTTATCCAAATACTCCATGAATACCGAGTTCATGAGGTTCATGAATAAAGCTGGAGCATTGGTTAAGCCAAAAGACATGACGGTGTACTCGTAAAGACCATAACGAGTAGTGAAAGCCGTCTTCGGAATATCCTCAGCCCTAATCCTGACTTGATGATATCCCAATCTTAAATCAATCTTGGAGAACACCTGAGCTCCAGTCAACTGGTCAAAAAGATCATCAATGCGGGGTAAAGGATACTTGTTCTTCACCGTCACCTCATTAAGCGGACGGTAATCAACGCACATGCGCAAAGTCTTATCCTTCTTCTTCACAAAGATCGCAGGGCAACCCCAAGGTGATGAGCTAGGACGGATGAAACCTTTTGCTTGAAGCTCTCCTAGTTGCTTCTTCAATTCTTCTAACTCATTAGGAGGCATCCGATACGGCGCCTTCGATATAGGGGCGGTACCGCGCAGCAACTCAATGACAAACTCAAGGTCTCGAACCGGAGGCATCCCAGGCAAATCATCAGGAAAAACATCCACAAAATCACAAACGGTGGGAACCTCCTAAATTTTCAAAGCTGGCTTTGCTACAAGTGCACAAAGGCGTGACCCTTGCAGCTGCGGAGAAAACCCAACCTGTTCGCCTGAGAGGTTGGTGAGGAAAACCATCTTCTTGGCACAATCGATTTGTCCCAAGTGTTGGACAACTAATCCATGCCAAGAATTACATCCAGGCTCGCTGAGTTGAGTAGGATAAGATTTGCCAAGAATCCCACTCCTTTGACTTCGATAGGAACACCCCGGCATTCTTGATCGGCTCTCATTTCTGACCCCGGAGAGCGAATAAGCAAAGGTACCCCCAAAGGAACACAGTGAAGTCTACTAGCAGCAGCAAATGATCTCGAAATAAACGAATGTGAAGCCCCAGAATCAAATAATACTGCAGCAGGATGATAATTGACAAGAAGTGTACCCATCACGACGCCCGCGCCCCGAGCCTCCCGAAATGAAAGATGGTTAACTCGCCATCGCCGCACTCGGTCTTCGATCATCTTCTCGTCAGTGGGTGACTACTCACCGCCCGCCCTCCATTAGGACGAGGCCGCCCAATCTTCTCGAGGGCGTATTAGCATAGTGGCCCCGACAGGCGCGAAAGCAGTGACCTCGCCGCCGGATTGGCGAGGCCACCTGTCGCCGACCGCAGTGCACGGATCGAATCACGCTCATGGGACGGGAATCGCGCCACGACTTCGCGGCCGGTGGAGCAAAAGAACGGGCCATAGGTGCTGGTCCAACACGAGGACGAGTGAGGCCACCGAGCAGCATCGATGGGCCTCCCATTTGCGCTATGGACTCGCCAACGCTTTGCCTTATGCTCAAGAACAATGGCCTTATCAACTAAGGCCTCAAAGTCGGGAAGTCCACAACAGATGCTTGTCTCGCAGCCTCTGACAAGCCATCCATAAACTTCTCCTGCTTGGCCTCATCAGAGGCCACCTCCCCCAGAGCATAGCGAGCCAAATGGTTAAACTCGTAGAGGTACTCCGTCACAGATTTGCGCCCTTGATTGAGCGCGAGAAATTCCTTCTTCTTCAGCTTCATCAGGCCATCGGGGATGTGAGCCCGACGGAAAGCCGACCTGAACTCCTCCCATGAGACCACATGGCCCGCGGGCTGCATGGCGAGGTAGTTCTCCCACCATGAGAGTGTCGCGCCCTCAAGCTGGTGGGACGCGAAGAGTGCCTTCTCCTGGGCCTAGCACTGAGCGAGGTTGAGCTTCCGCTCAACCATGCGCAGCCAATCATCCGCATCAAGAGGGTCCTCTAAGCGAGAAAGTGGCGGCCACAGACGGAGGAACTCGCAAGTCCCCGCGAGTCCGATGTCCGCCACCTCCGCATCCGAGGCACCGAGGGAGTGGAGGTGTCCTCGCAATGACCTCCAAAATACGCTGCTTGATCCATGCGCCCGCCAATCTGAGCAAGAACCTCACCATGGTCGAAGGAGGGGAAGCTCTCATCCCGACTCACCGATCGATCGCCACGCTGCTTCTCCCACCATCCCGCTTCACTAAGATAAGTTAGTAACAGCCCGAGAGCAAGAAATTAATAACTCACCAAAACAGTCCAGAAATAGCCACAAAACAAGTACAATAGCTTGTTACAAAATTAACCTCCAAACGACTCAACCCGTATTAGCGTAATCCAGCCATCGCCAAGGAAGGTAAAATTTCAAAATTAAACCATTGGTTCAACACACCAAAAGCAAGACAAAACCAGCTAACAAGAGGCTAGACACTCACTGACTCATATTACATCTTACCTCTTATCCTCACAAGTTTTAGTTGATTAACCCTCATGTTTTTCCCAAACCAATTTAATCGATAAGTAACTATCTTTGAAAGGAAAGAGAGGAAATCCATTTCTAAAACTTTGAATTAGAGCAAGATGAGGTAGAAAGCCAAGATAGGTAAGGAGTAAAACCCGAGATCCTATTTAAGCTTTTATAAACCCTTTATACTTTGAAAATAAGCCTTCCAAAATATCCTAAGGACTACTCATGCTTGGGGTACTACGGTCAGATGGCTATGATACCAACTTTAGAGACCCCATTATTTGGCTTGTAATGCTTAACCTCCCACTTGGTCCTAGCATCACAAATCAAATAAACTGCTCTAGATATATATACTTCCCGTAAATGCAAGATACACACTCGCCACAAAATCATGCATCAACTCCATTCTAAAACATAGAGTCCAAGACATCACAACATTAAACAAGAGATAAACAACAAAGAGTTATTATAAACGAGGGCCGCCGCCAAAAGGTACACAAATAACTAAGGTAGACAATGAAGCAAAAGTGCCATAAGATGGCTATAAACAAAGCCAATCAAGTGCCTTCACCCACAAGGCAACCGACTGACCGCCAACTAGTCGTCCCACATCGCATCAGCAAAGACAACTCACAAAAGTGAGGCCCTTGGGGCTCACCTTCTTCCTCTCGCAACAAAAATATTAAGCAAAGCGTATGAGTACAAAAGATGTGCTCGCAAGACTGACGTGTGGAATAGCGGCATCTATACATATGCTACATGCAAAGCTTTTAAGTGGAGGTCAGATGGTTCATTTTAGCACAAAGCAATCTTTATTTGAAATAACATAATACAAGTTGAAGAGCAAGTTTGTAATTCATTTTTATTGCTAAAGTAATAGCAAGGATAATAATAATAAAATTAAAGATAAAACAACTCGAAGTGACTATCCCAAAAGTCACCACAACTATAGCATGAATTACCAAATTCATACCACCCATGTCAAGTTTTAATTTGAAAGGTTATAGTCTAGTTCTTGGGGCGATCCGAGCGTGTCCATAACCTAGACGAGGCTATTCGAATAGTTTTAAACCCCGCAGGTGTACCAATGTACCACACTCTGCATCGCTTTAAGCCACAAAGCACACTTCCGAGGGTATGCGGCACGCTAAGTCCTATGAGACTTTTTCCAATATTGTGTATTAACTACGAGCCGCTCGTATGGGTAGAAACCCATACGACATGGTAAAGCCGAAAGACAACTACCCACTCAGGTAAAGCTTTTCGACAACTACCATGCTCCCAACACCATCCCTCCCGCGACCCCCTGCGACCCGGAGCCAATACACGCCAAAGTACTAGGTCAAGAGAGGTCCCATACCCTCTAGTGTGGTTAGCACGCAAAATGCTCAGAACGGTGGCGCAAGTAACTCGGTCCTTAACTGACTCGGGCACCAATCCAGTCACACCCAAAAGATCACACCGACATACCGTTGTGCCCAAGTCTAAATCATTTTTCTTAATTTTTCATTTTTAGTTTTCAATAATTTATACATACACAAGGCTGAAATATACATCGTAATAATTTGTGTGATCAAAGTTACCGACTAAGTCGATAACCGCCCAACTACCGATAACTAAGCATGACTAAGCATTTGGGACTCGTAATCTACTAAGTGACAAGAGTTCATCCAACGAACTCTAATCACAGCAAATAACCTAGGCTCGTAGTAGAGAACAATCTTTACCTACAAGTTATGCATCTACAGATTTACTAATCAATTTAACACAACATAGTAGTGCATACATATGAGTTGAAAACAATATATTAGACTTTCAAAATAATAGGATTGACATGATCAAACCGCTTGTCGGTTGTCGTTGCTCAAGATGCTCAACCTCGCTGCAGGATCACTCGATAATACCGAACCGCCGAATCTATCGATCGAGCAAAAGTACCAATAAGAATGAGAAATACCGACAATAACCAAATATTCAATTTCATCAAGAACACGCCAAATTTACACAGCAGCTAGAAAATGGGTTTAGCAAAATGATGGAACAGAGCACAATTTATTTGGAGTTAAAGAGAATTTTCTAAGAATTTTCTAAGTTAAAAATACATAAAAACACCATTTAATTAATTATCAGATTTTTATGAATAGAGACATAATTAAAACCTATTTTAGTAAATAATACATTAAAAATGAAAATTAACAGAATTGGTTTCACTTGATTTGGAGCAAAATTGAATTAGTTATGAATTTTCTAAGATTAAAGGATTTATTAGTGCAACAGGAAATCATTTCGGAATATCTAAATGCTTAAAATACTTTTTCTACCGGCGCGCAGTGAGCCACAACGAATGACAGGCGGGCCCGAGCGAGGGCGCTGACCAGGTCAGACCTGACCCCGCCGGCGCCAACAGCGACGTCGAAGACGTATTTTAGGATTACGTCCTCGGCTACCTAAAACGGAACCCTACTATAAGCACCGAGAAACACGTTTCCCCAAAGAGAAAACGTATTTTCAACGTTTACACAAACACTTAATCAGGTAAAATGGGCCCACATGTCATGGACTCAAGGGACAAATAACGACTAGTTTAAGACTTCTAACCGCGCTTAACCCCGGAGGGTCCACAAGTCAATGATATAGCTAAACGGAGATTAGCACTAAAGAGGGAGGTTAAACCTAATGCCGGCGGCGGCTCACCGACGTTTATGAGGACGGCGGCGCGGCCGCACAGCTGATCTAGCGAACCGACGGGTCTCAGGGCGAGTGGGTTATACCTGCAGGTTCGTTGAGACCTCGCGAACTTGATGATGGCGACTCAAGCCCACGGAAATGCCGGCGGCGAGCTGGCGGCGAACGGAGGCGGAGAAGAAGCTACCGCTCACGCGAGAAGACGCCACGGCTTCGAGAGACTCGAAGGTGCGCCATGGTCGCCACCCCCGTGAGCAATACGCCCAAGATGATGTCGACGAAGGAGGTCCAAGGCGCCGGAATCACCGCGCGCGAATCACCGTGTTCGAGAAGAACCGGTCGCACGCCGACAATGCACCAAAAGCGAAACGAACCTACCATAAGTCTCGCGGAGAAATGCGATCACCAGGGATCAAGTGCTGAGGCTAAAAACTCACCAGAACGCCCAAGTGACTACGGCCGAGGTTACCGGCGGCGAGACGACGGTCGCCTGTGCGATCCACCGATGCCAAGGACCCGGACTGGGCAAAATGGAAGCGGCGATGAGCATGGATCACGATGGTGCGGTCGCGGGCTAGAGGGCGGCACCAACACGGCGGCGCTGCTCTCGGCTCCAGCTCCGGCCAAAACAAAGAAATGGGCGGAGAGGGCGATAGAGCGAGGGAAATGAGGAATAGGTGGCCATGGTGAGGTGAGGAAGGCCTGGCGATGCGCCATGGACGGACACGCCATCGATGTGGTAGCGACGAAGTCGCGTGGCACGTGATGCGCGATCGCAATGAGCTCCGGCGAAGTCATGAGAAGATTTAGGGCGAGCTCGACGGTGGGTCCACACCCAATGGATGGGCCGGAAAAGTGGCGCGCCGCAGACCGTGCAGACGATGAGTTGGTTTAACTTGATCAAGAAGATGTCGCCCGTTAGATCTTGAGTGGACGATCAAGATTCAACGGGTGTAATCGGACTGACCGAGTAGGTTGCGCGAATGTGGACCGTATGACCTGATCGGACAAAGGAAAATGATCGCTCGGGCGGCAGCTAGGCGGTGCGGTCGAGCCGAGAGGCGCGGTCGAACTCGAGTCAAGGTTTGAGTCCGAGCCCGAGGAACAGTGCTAGGGTTTGACTGAGATTAAAATCTGTTTTCCCACTTTGACCAGTGCTTTAAAATTAGAAATAAAATTCCAAAAATTCTGAAAATTTTTGTGAGTATTCTGAGAATCAACTGAGTCTTAGTAAAAATAATTTCAAACACTTTATATACTGAAATTTGTTAGAATTTAATTACTTTCAAATCTGCATTTAGGGTTTGATCTGAATTTTAGTGAAGTCAAAACAACTTCTAAAAATTTGGTAAAAATAATTATAATTCATGATAAATAATCTAGTATTTGAATAAATTATTTTTAGAAGTTTTTGTTCTTACATTTTTCTGGAATTCAAGAGAAATGGAATTTTTAAGTTTGGAAGTTTGAATTTTTAACACAACACTTAATACAAAATCAAAAGTTTAAAATCGTGTGCAAGTTTTTGGAAAACCAGGGGCATGATCAAGAGATACAACAAAATTTTTTGAACTTTCTCACTTTTATACATTTGAAATACAAACCCTAACTTAGGGATGTTACAAGCTTTACCCACACGAGATAATTTGCTCATCATGTCGGCCAATACACACTTCCGTAGGCGTGTGACTGAGCAGGTATCATGAGGCCTTTACATTGTTCTGTCTTAATGTAATTATGTCCGCTAAGATTTCACTTCCATTGGACTAACCGTCCTCCGAAAGCCCCCTCTTGCGCCAGGTGGGAATAAA
Source organism: Ampelocalamus luodianensis (assembly GCA_036346255.1). Taxonomy (NCBI): domain Eukaryota; kingdom Viridiplantae; phylum Streptophyta; class Magnoliopsida; order Poales; family Poaceae; genus Ampelocalamus; species Ampelocalamus luodianensis. Next base: position 15,148,305 of record CM070637.1, read on the forward strand.
TGTCTACCTAACACCCACACAATCAACATGGCACAAATAGCAGTAAGATATTACAAATTACTTAGCCAAATTTTGCCCATATAGTACATGTGGTGGTACGAAAAGGCATAGCAAAAAGCGGCTCAAAGACCGGTCATCAACTAACTTGGGCGACAATCGACAGAACTCTGAGCCTTAATCTTAACCAGACTAAGCCCGTGCATAAACCTGCACCCACCAATCATCCATTTCGCCCAAGTCTAAATCCATTTTTAACTCTGTTTTGGGTAAAAATATCTTTATAAATTTTCTATGGTAAAGCAATACCACAGACCCAAATTTAAATCCAATTTGTAATTATTTTGGCTAAATTCTCCCAAAAATCATAAATGTGGTCTAAGCATTGGCTAAGCATAAGTTTAACAGCGACATCATTTTATCTAATGGTGACAAGGTAATCATATTCAACTTTCAAATTGGCCATACAATGAATATTGGAATAACTATGTACTTAAAACAGGGTATTGAAATAATTGTATAAATATATGCATGCATTAAGTAATTTAAAAACTAAAAATAAATTTAAAGTAATGGGATCAACATGATCAATGGTATAACTTGCCTTCGTTGAAGTCCAGAAACTCTAGGTCCTCGGAAGGATCGAACTGTCCGGAATCGTCAAAGTCTATATGTGAAAATACGATAAATTCAATTCAAATTCAAATAAATTCAAAAATACAGCTCAAATAACTCCAAATAGAAATATTTTGGTTTAGTTAGCAAGATAATAATTTTATACAAATTTTGCAACTTTAATCACCCAAATCGGAGTTTGGATGCAAAAGATATGAATTTTTGAAGTTTAAACCTATTAAAAACCCTAAATCTGAAATTAATAGAATTTCTTGATTTATTTTTCTAAAGGAAAATCTAATTATTGCACAAGGGTGACGTCAGCCCTGAGATTTTTGGAATTTAAAGAAATAAAACTATTTTTTGACGTGTGGGTCCCACGTGTCATGATACGATCCATGTGGACTAGGCCCACGGGCTTTGGCTTAGGAGGGTGTATCGCGTGGCGCCACGAGGCGCCGACCACAGAGACGCTGCAGGGTGCCGAGGTGGCGCTGCAGGCGCACGCACGGTGCCACATCAACGAGCGCAAGACCGGCGTTAGGACCAAGGGTCACCGGCATACTCGCACAAAGAACAGCGCCAAGGTACGAAGAGAGAGGAGGAGATGGCGATCTTGTTGCGCTCACCCAGACGAGAGGAATAGGACGGAGGTGGCCGGCGGCGTCAAAAGAGCGACGGTGAAGTCGGGGTCGTCGTCGGAGTAGGGGTTCCGGTGAGGCTCCGACGAAGGCGAGGTGCACACCAGGTCGGCGTCGATGTGGCGAAGCGAACGGAGGTGGCGGCGAGGACGTGGCGTTTACGGCGGCGGCGCAATCGGCGGCGAGAGCTTGCGGCCAGCGGTGATGAAAACTTCCATTACGGCGAGATGGGCGCGAGAGAGGAGTGAGTGGAGGGTGAAGATTGAGTGCGAAGAGGGCTACCCGGTGCTCCCTTTTATTGGGGCCGGGGGGCTCTGAGGTGGCGTGGCAATGTGGGGGTCGTGCGCGGCGGTTGCGGCGCTCGTGGGTGAACCACCGCGAAGACAGGGGAGAGAAGTTGGGGTCGTGGGGGTCGTGTGCGAAGGCGGGCGCGGGTCTCGCGTGCACGCACGCGGGAGATACGAGCGGTTGGGAGAGAGCCAGGAGCTCACGCGCGCTCAATGGCGGCAGCGGCTCTGGCCGCCGCGAAGACGACGAAGATAAAGGTCGCGGGCCCACATGGAAGTGGGAGAAAGGAGGGCAAGGCGATGGCCGTCGATTCAAATCCAACGGCCAAGATCGTGTGCGGTAAAGAGAGAGGGAGAGGGCGGTGCGGGCCGTTGGATTTAGATCCAACGGTTGGCAGGGGTTGGGGGTGCGACGCATGGCTTGGGCTGCGTGTGGGAAGGTGGGTTGGGCCGGGATTTGGGTTTCGGCCCTAAATGAGGTTTAGATTTTCAATTGATTTATCAATTAAAATATTGCAGTTAAATCGTCTAAGCTTTAGAAAATAGCAAAATAATTCCAAACATTATGGGAAAATTCATAGAAATTCCCTTATTTATTTTGGACTTAATAAAATTATTTCCAACTTAAATTTGGCTTTTAATTTTGCAAATAAATTTGTTTTGACTTTAGAACAATTACAGAAAGCTTTTAAGAACTCAGAAAATTCCACAAAAATAATTAATTTTTTATTTTCTTCTGAAATTTAAAATTTGGGTTGTCACAGGTCGAGCGCAAGTGAAAACAGGAAATGGACCAAAGGGATTTGGCCCAAAAACCAAATCCGAATTTTGATGATTTAACAATTTCAGAATTTGAGATAAATTAACAAGGCTTTTAGAAAATAGAAAATAGAGTTAAAAAATTCTTAAAAATTCATAGAAATTCCTGGAATTATTTTTACTTAATAAAATTATTTTCAACTTAAAGTTGGCTTTTAATTTTGCACATAAATTATTTTTAATTTTTGGAAATAGGAAAACCTTTTTAAAATCAAGAAAATTCAATGAAATTAATTAAATTTTATTTTTAACTCTAAAATCCTAGAAAAACCTAGAAAATCAATAAATTTTATTTTTGACTTTAAAATCTAGGAAATTCAAGAAAACTGTTTTAAAACTCGAAAAATCCGATAAAATAATAACTTTATTAATTTTATTTTTGGTAACATGACTTTGGGATGTTACATCGCCGTTCTAGTCCAACAAATGGTATTAGATCCCGGTTAGTTCATACTTGATCCTAACTGATCGATGAACATGGTGACTGAGAAGTACTCTACCAAGTTGCATGTCTTCGATGGGCTTGACTATGCCTATAGGAAGAACCGCATGCTTGTCTACCTTCAGAGTGAAGGTCAAGCCATATGGGAGGCTGTTCAAGTTCCACTCTTGCTGTCCGAGGTTGCTATGCCGACTTCTATGACCATCTTGTCTAACAATCATAAGGCAAAGAACATCCTATATGCCGAGCTTGGTAGACACAAGTTTGATAGGATTTGTCACCTTGAGACCGTGTACGAGATTTGGCTCATCCCAATCAATCAAGTATGCCAAACCATCTTCAAGCGAGAGTACAACAAATTCGAGATGCGTCCTGAAGAGAGTATCGATGATGTGTTTACTCGCTTCAATAAGGTGCCCAACCAATTGAGAGTGGTTGACATTGAATATTATCAATCTGAGAATGCAACCTATCTCTTGGCTACTGTCAACACCAAGGAGTAGGAGATGAAAGCTACCATCATTGAGGAGAATGTCAACTTGTCTTATCTCAGTTTGGAGTTGCTTTATAGCAAGCTCAAGACTCTTGAGATTAAGAGAGTTGATAATCTTAAGATGGAGAACATAACTTTGATATTTGATCCCACAAAGAGATCTCATGATGGCTCTTCTGATTCTTCAGGTTTCTCACCTGCTTGTCTTTCTACAATCATTGAAGAGGAGCTTGAGTCCATCCTTGAGCCTGAGTTAGCCATACTAACCAAAAATTTAACATGGGCCTACCACAATGTGAGGAACAAGAAGAGAGGTGGTCCGGTGACATGTCCATGGGGCCGAGGACCACAAGCGTGAGTGTGATCGCCACACAGCTGCATATAGGTGCGCGTCAATTGACAACCTCTGTGACTTTATCCCCTTTCTCTCTCCGCGAGGACCACGACGACGCTGGCTGCAAGGCAAGGCATGGCACACCGCACCGCCACAGGTGTTATGGCTGGCATGTCGCCGCATGCCACCATGCTCGCTGCAAAAGACATGTTCAACCTTGGGCCACTATCCCCTACCACCTTGTCGGCGATCAAGTCACCGATCTTACAAAATAAAATGAGAAAAGTGGCTAAGAGTTATTGGGGAGGATTGGGTTGCTCTTTATTGCAACGAACTGGATCTTTACAAGGGGTGCCTGTAATATCTCGTTTAAACATACAACAAATAAATGGTTAATAATGAAATTAAATATAATTAAAAAGGAAAATTCAGAATTTGAGAGGAGTATTAAAACTTGGGCCTTCGGCCCATAGCTCTTTGGCCCAAGTGGGGAAGTGGCTTAAAGGCTACAAACCATAGCAGTTTTACTATAGCACGATCGTAGCGCCACGCATCAGTAGCTCACATGGTACCAGAGCACGCTGGCACGGAGCGCTGCTTCCTCATCGCGGCAGAACTCGTCGCCTTCCTCGCTTGCCGCTTTGGGAGAAGAAGGAGATCGCTGGAGGTGGCCGGCTGTTGGAGGAGGAAGAAGGTGAGGGGAACAAGACCATCTTTGGGGAGAGTTCGCCAGGTGGTGCTCGCTGTGCCCGCAATCGCCACAAGGGTAACCTCGCTTTCCTCGCTAGATGTATTAGCGCTAATTGTTCTTTGCTCAGAGTTCTCGCGCTCGTGACGCATCGCGTTAGAGGGATGTTTTGATGTAGTTAAGTGCGGATTCAGTCTTGGTCATCTCCTAGAACGTTGTAGAGGACGTCCATAGCTTTCAATGCAGTGCTAAATCGTATTTTTTGGACTTTGGAGCAAAAGTTATGAATTTATTAGTGCGACTGTTCTGCGAATCTGTCAGTATTTTGACAGGTTTTAGTAATCTAACTTTTGCGATACGTTAAACGAAGAATTAGAGGATCTCAAAATAATTAAAGTTGTAGATAATTGTCGTAGCGTTCAGGGAAGGTCAAGAACGCAAAGTTTGGACAAAGGACCTAAAAGTTATGATAGTTTTAGTGTACTGTCCAGAGAACCCGACGTGAAAATGATGTTTTGTTAGGTTGCTTGAAAAGGGTAGAATATGGCCGAATCAGGAAGACCCACCAACTAGGTTTAGTTGGGGAATTTGATAACCTTTCAATGAAGTCCAAGATAACCTCATTTGGATTCTTATACTAAAAGATACGAATTTTTGAATACAACTGTTTACAGAGGGGTCAGTTCAGTATTTAGGAAATTGAAGTCGGGATCGCGTTTCAAGTTATTGCTAGTTTTTGTTTTCTTTTATGGATTGTTTGGTCCATTACTGTTGTCTTAGTAAGTTTTAAATGAATTTTGGGTGGGGTATTCGTCCCGGAGGCAGCACCTTCTTCGCATCCACCGTTCTCACGCGGTTGAGGCAAGTACCTTGTTTGGTAGAGTAGCTATGGATGGTTTGACAATGCTTACTAGTATTTGATATTTAGCAACTGTGATTGATTGATGGTATGATATGCTGGTTAACGATGATGAATGCTTGTGATACATGCTAGTATTTGGTATATAAATTAGTTGTGGTCGAATGATGGTATGACATGCTGGTTAAAGATGATGTATGCCTTTGATAGGAATGGTTATTGTTCATGTGCACCGAGAGAGACAGATAAAGCCCGTCACATGGTGACCGTGAATGCATGATTGAGGTCCTACATTCGGGAATGTGGGCATTGAGAAGAGGTCCCCATCCGTAAAACGATGGGCTTATGGTCCCCACACTTGTGGAGTGTGGGCTTGAGGTCCCTTTACTTATGAGTATTGGGCAATTGGTCCTCGCGCTATGGAGCACATGCATGGGTACGCAATGACGGTTAGATACCCCGCACACACGTGTAATGCGCAAAAGAGTGAAAAAGAGAAAAGTTGCATTGCATATTTGCATACATACCTTGTGAGATATGTTTTTGTGTAAAGCTTTGGAATGGAAGGTTGATGATGCAAATGTGAGTTTAATGTTTCAATATTGGTACTTGTTGAGTCTTTGGACTCACCCTTACTTTTGTTGTGTTTTTAGGTACCATTTGCAAGAACGGCATGCGTGGGAGGGAATAAACTTGAATTGGACACACACACACTGCCATCCACCTTTAAAGTTGATAAATTTTTAGTTCATACATTAATAAACGTGCAAACTGCTTAGAGAATTGTTTATGATTATGCTTCATGCATTGGATTAAATGTAATAATGATGAGTAGTGTCTTTTGGATATCCCTGAATATGCTAGTTGCTTCATGTTTTGAATGTCCATTGATGATTCTGAATGTTAGGTTATTTATATATATTGTGTTATTCAAATGTTGGAACCTCCTGGTAGTTAACAATACAGGGGAATTTCTGCCAAAAAATTTGGTAGAATGTTTGGTTTAGAATTGTTTAATGTTAGTTTCGTAGCATTCCAGGCTCATGTTGGGCTGGGGTGTTACAGTGCCTTAAGTAAGATGACAGACTAGTCCTAATTACACTGAGTATGTTGCTTGCTATGCTTCTGTTTGCTTCAATTGTCTTCCAGATGAATCTAATTGCCTTCTTTTTTTCCCTCTGTTGTTCGTCATCCACCTTTAAATACCAATGAAGAGGTGGCAATTACTTATGAAGAAGACATCTTTTGGAAGTGGCACGTTTGGTCAGGGAAGCAATTGTTGTCAATGAAACACTAACTGATTGCTGGTTGGTGTCAATGGGAGACGAAACTGTAGAGTAGTTATTGTTAGTGACTTAGGGCTAAAAAATGTCGTATGGTTTGGAACAAATAACGTATGTGTTCCATTCATCACACAGAAAGGGTATACTTGGAATCAGATCCAAGTACCAACTCAAATATTCTACGAGTAATTTAACTGGTTGGGCAAATAGGTACAAGACCTCTCTGACCAGGGTACTCACAAAGCAACCTTTGGGATTCTTACAACTATAGGGGTCGTTAACCATGGGGGTCACGACCACAAAGATTATATGGTTTTAAATTGAACGTTGATGGAATATCAGGGAATTTAATCCTCGTCAGCTAGCCACCGAACTTTAAGTGAATTTGTAATGTGAACTTCTTCCAATGGAATATATATCGGGAAAACCCTAGTTAAAGGATGCACCTATAAAATCCCCACAATACGTAGCCTTAGGGGTTTTACGCTCTCAGAATTTCCTTCAACTTCCTTCCATCTTCTTGCCAAAAATCAAAAATATCAAACTCAATCTCCATCTGGCTGGTTTCCGAGTTGAGCGAGAAAAAGCTCAAGACTATCGAGAAGAGTGGAATGCTTCCTGACAAGACCTTGATTTCTTGGACATCCGCGGTCGGGGAGCATTTTTCGAGCAGCAACGAGGGAGAAATCCTTGTCTTCCTTGCATATATCGAGTGCGGGATTAGGTTACCAGCGCACCCGTTCCTCTCCAAGGTTCTTGAGTATTACAGAGTTGAGTTGGTGAATCTTACTCCTAATTCGATTGCCAAGCTCAGTATCTTCATCTATCTTTACGAAGCATACTAGGGATTCCACTAGATTTGGAGGTCTTTAGGTATTTCTACAAGATGGTGAAGTCAGGGAAGTTGACGGCGTCACCCGGGGAGTGCGCTTTGCGCCTCCACGACAGGAAGGCTAAGCAGTACATTCGTATGTACTGCAAGTCTTCGTGGTCATCATGGAAGAAGAATTGGTTCTACATTACGGTCACCAAAGGAGATAGCCTCTGCTTTGCCAATAAGGTGGCGGTCGAAAACCCAAGGTGGTGATCCTCCGCGAAGGAGGGAAAGGTGGGGAGATGGATCGAGGCCATCCACCACCTCAATTTCAGGGGTTTGATTTCTTGGCATGTGGTGAAGGATTTCTCCCCACGTCAGATAAGTCTTCTGAAGTACCAAGAACGTACCATGCTATGGTACATTGGTCAGGACAATACGACTAGGGATTCTTCAAAATGTAAGTCCTAAAAAATTCTAACCAGTTTAGTTTATTTCGGTTGTTTATTTTGTAACCTTAAAAGTCTTTTCTCTTTTTACAGCCCTTTCCCCTGAAGATATTGAAGGAATATGGGTAGGCTACACTAGCGTAGATTAACATTTCTACCATGTAAACTAGGAAGCCATGCGAGTAATAGATCATAGATCGTTACCACTAGATGCATAGTGCAACGAAAGTAGAGTTGAAGTGGCCGGTTCAATGTAGCGTGTGTCGGTGTAGTGGAAGTAGTCAATCGTCCTCTGGCCAACCGTCTCCTCCTTGCGATTGACCTGATCAGCACCGTAGTCATAATAGCGCCTCTACCGAAGTCCACACATCTAGGGATGGAATGCCATGCGTCGATATGCTAGCACCAGCGCGCACGACAGGGGCTTTGAGAGGTGGCGGCTAGGGTTTTGATGGGTGTGTCTCAGGATCCCTCCTTTAGTCCTGCGTCTCTCTTTATATAGCCTCCAATCGAATCCTTATCCGATACGAGTAGAGATCGTATCTCACTCAGAGACTATCATCTGGACCCTTATCATTATAACGTGTTAAGTGTGTGACCCTGTAGGTTCATGTATATTCAGCCATGGGCCGATAACTCCTTTTCGACCATAAGTCGGTAGCAGTCCCTAGCAGGACATAGCGACTCCCGAATATGCATACAGATCATATCGGACGAACCTATATAGTGCTTATGTATCGATCCCTTTGCCTCATGATACCAGATCGAACTCAAGGCGAGAAGTGTGCCATCCTTTGATAGCTCAATCCTTCACTCGAACCTGTAGTGGATTACTCAGTTGTGATTGACTTCTCAACCATATTCGGCATGGCCACGTACTTTCTTAATCCATCCACATCGAGGGGCCAGAGATATCTCTCCCGTTATATAGGAGGAGCAAATTCCATCTTGATCGCCCACATTCCTCCACATATTTCATAGTAAACTCGAAAATTAACTTTATGATCACCCAGTTACAGAGCAGTATTTGGTAACCCCTAAGTAAACTATTACACATGCAGGAAACTATGATGATCTCAGGTCTAAGGATCCTACATACACTATGCATAAGACCAACTGATGGTACTTAAGAATATAACAATTCCTGTAATGTCTCATGGTAGGTCAATCCAACACCATGTTCTTTAATATGTGTTCATATTATTGATTTGATATCCTCATATCCATGATCCATGGGACATGATTATGATTCAATACATGTGTTGATCTATAAATCATAATTGTCCCACATAATGATATAAGATCAGTGATAATTTTAGAATAACATCAAAGCATGAATAAAAAATTCCACGAACAAGTCACATACTTGTTGATCAGTATGAAAGACATTTATTCAAGGGACAAAATCACATATTATTCAAAAGATCATAAACAAAGAAGTGATACAATCATCTCCATGATAGCCCTCTAGGGCATATCACTAACAGATATCAGGGACCGGATCAAGATGATATGCACCGGGGAGCCTAGTGATAAGGCTGATGCTCTCTGGATTTTAGCTGTCGTCTCTTGAGAAGAGAGGATAGAGAGACTTAAGGTAAGAAATAACAACCTCTTTTCATCGTTTATGTATTTTTCTGATCGGTATATCATAATACTCCTTTAATGTGCAGTCGGTCGGATCGGACATCAGCGAGCTTGCTGAAAGCTCGAATCCTGTCGCTACCACGACCTCTTCCACCCAACGACCACTCAGGATGGTGGCCCTCGGAGGTAAAAAGGGCACCGAAAAGAAATATACATTTTAGATGAAGAATTCCATCGCCAAACTAACCTTAATTTATAATTAGGTGGAAGAGAAAGAAAATCAACCGACTGGAGCTGCGGTAGTCATACGTTCCAGAGCAATCATAATCGACTAGGCAGTAGCTCCTAAAGCAACTGTTCCGGAGGTCGATGAAACCACAACCTCCGAACAAATGCTCGGGGAAATCATCTCCGACGACGTGGTCGGGGAGTTACTTACGACCTATGGTCGGAGGATGTGAAGGGTCTAACTAGCCCTACTGAATTGGAACCGGTGAAATCGGTTGAAAAGAAAAAGAGGAAGACGAGTGTTTTGGATTTTCCTCCAGGATGTTTCAACTTCAAAACCAAGAAAACCAGGTATGTAAAATGAAAAATTCACATAGATGCATACCTTTATATTCTCCTATATTCTGAAATCTTTATCAATCAAAGACAGATCCTGGGACCATTTACTCCAAATATGCGGACAAGGTGGTCCAGGTGAGTACCTACGACCACTCTTATGTCATTTTTATGAAGTTTATTTAAAACTTAAAGAAGTTTACCATATTTTTTATAGTATATGGTGGAAGCGTCGTTGTGGTCGGAGAACTGACCCAACGAATAACTTTCTTGGAAAAGAAAAATTCCAAATTAAAAAGTAAGTACTTCTTCTTGACTTCTTCTCCCCTTTTTTCTTATTTCGTTCCTTGTTATTTCTCAACTTCTCCCTTTATAATTTTTGACAGAATTTGAGAATTTTGAGAAAGAGGTTAAGGCTAAGCAAGCCATAATAGCCTCACTTGAGGAGAGGTGCAAGGCCAAAGACCAGTCGATCGAAGACTCTACCAGATCTAATGAGACCTCCCTCAAGCATAAGGAAGCCATTGAGGCTTTCGCGAAGAAAACTCAAGGTAACTGATTGTAAATCCGACCAGTTTATTATGTTTTAGTTCATTTCTTTAACTTTGACCTAATCGTGTAGAGCAAGCTCAAAAGTTAGAACAAACAGGAAATGTTGTTGAGTTTGAGCAAAATAAGGAGAAAGAACTCGAGAGGAATCTTCAAGAGAAGATCTGCGCCTTCAACAAGATGCTTTTCGACATGGGGTCAGAAGTATTTTTGTCTTCTTCAAGAGAGCTAACTAAGAAGGCGAACTATCCTGGTTGATAGCTCGAGACTCTCCAAGTTTTGCTCACAACCACCTAGAAGAGCCATGCAAAGACCATGAAGAATGCTATTGTCGATGGGGTTAGTTTTGCTTTGGCAAAGCTTAAAGCCTCTGACCCATCCCTCAACCTCCAAGCACTTGAAGTAGATTATAACTGCTCGAAGGAGGATGCAACTAAGATCATCGAGGGATTGAAACCCTTCGAAAACACGGTTGAAGAGGAGATGAAGGTCGGATCTCCGTCGCAGAGCGACCAGTCTAGTGGCTCTGAGAAGTAAACAAATCTAATATAAATTTGTAAAAAAACTTACCTTTTGTTCATCAATAAAGCTTATGTTTATCTCCCAGCTTGTGTGCTCATATATTTTCTAGCCCCCGACTGCTTGTGTAGTAGAAAAACTTACTAAGGAAGCAGTAGACCAAGAATAAGACCACATGTTTCAACCAACATAAAAAGTATGTATTGATTATACTGTAAAAATGATCTACTTAGCACCTTGAAATCAATTTGGTCAGAACCAGTGTAAGATTTTGACTAGTTTTAGATATATTTTCACAATCAAAATACCATATAGTACATTATATGGCTGGAAGATATCATAAGACTTGTTTTAATGATATGAATGAGAAGAAATTATGCAAAAATGTATGCAAAAACCCTATTTGTGTTTTTATTTATACATATTATCCAAGTTGGTCATAAAAAATGCTAAGAACCAAATACATGATTGATACTTCGCGAAATGTACTCGTACTCAAGTTCCGACTGGTAGCAAAGATCGTAGAAAAAAGACTGACGCTCCTTCTAGTGGGTAGGACCACATGGAGAGAGGAGAGATTTCGACTAAGAGGTTTTCTATGTCTCGACCAGTTGCAAAAAAACAAGAGAAGAGCAGAATGTTGAAGTTTAAAAAGAAAGTCTTTGAGCCCTTAAGCATATAAGTAACTATATGTAGTTGTCTGTGTTATGCTGTTTTTACTTGTTTTTCTTCTTTAAGAAAAGAATGTGTGGTCACTCGTAAGAACCATCTCTGTGACGGTCACAATAAGGACCCTCATGGTGTTTGACAATTATGTCAATGCCAAAAAAGCAAAATATATCTTTTAGAAGGATGTCGAACAACAATGTATCTTCCCCGATGATCTTAGACAACAATAGTGTGTAACCAGGCAATGGATATGCGAAATATAAATAACATCACTCATCGGAAAGGTAATAAATAATGCAACTGTAATGAATTTGAAAATGAAAAGAACATTTATGCATAGAACTTACGTAATTGATCCATATTCCAAGAGTTAGATAGAGCATGCCCATTTGACATGGCAAGTCGTACCAAACCAGGACTAGTTATTTCGACCACAGTGTATGGACCTTCCCATTTAGGAGAAAGTTTGTTGTAATTTTTCTGGCTCTGAATTTTCCTGAGAACTAGGTCACCTATAGCCAGACTGTGAGGTTGCACCTTACGACTATGGGACCTTCTCATGGCTTGCTGGTAAATTACCGATCGTATCAAGGCCTTGTTTCGTCCTTCTTTAAGGAAATTGATGTCGTCAAGATGTCGTTCTACTTGATCATTCTCATTATAACAATCAGTTCGAGTAGAGCAAATTTTCAATTCTGGAGGAGCATTGCTTCAGCACTGTAAACTAGAAAAAATAGTGTTCCACCAGTTGCACGACTGGTCATGGTCCGAACAGCCCATAATACAGAAGGAAGTTCTTAAACCCAAGCTCCTGACTGTTTTATTAACTGGTCGAATACTGGGCATTTTACTCCTTGTATTATTATACCATTAGCTCTCTTGACTGCCCCGTTACTCTATGGGTGAGCAACGAAAGCGTAATATATTTTGATACCTAGATCCTCATAGAATTCTTGAAAATTCCTACTCGACAACTAGGTACCGTTATCTATGATTATACGACTAGGCATACCATGTGATGAATTTCTTGATAGCTCCAGTTGTTACTTGAACAACTGGCTCAGCCTTTATCCATTTTGTAAATGTATGAATCGTGACAAAAAGGAATTCGAAGCCCTTGGGTGCTTTTAGGAAAGGTCCTAGAATGTTTAATCCCCAGGTTACAAAAGGCCAAGAAAGAGGTATTATTTGCAAAGCTTGTGCCAGCTGATGTACGGTCGACTATGAAGTTGACACTGTATACACTTTGTGTGAGAACCCGGGATTAACATCCCAGATCTTCTGTGCATAACTGAACTAGTCCCATGATCAGTGGCTAGCTCACACAGTAAACAAATGTGATAACACAACCATAAACGTTAAAAGTTATTAAATAACAACAGAGTTGATTACAAGATAGCCTTATAGGGCAACATTAAATAAACACAAATGAATACGATGAAGAAGTAGTAGGGTCCAGCACCGCCACGTGCAATCGATCGGGTAGTGGCCTAGTCGCCATGATCCTCACCGGCTAAGTTCTTCTCCTCTGAAATTGGTTTGCATTAAGCAAGAATGAGCACAACTTCCGTGCTCACAAGTTACACCCGTCAGGTAACAAAATGACATGCATACATGGATGTAACAATAGAAAGGCTTATAGGGTTATTTGTGCAAAAACAGCATTTGACATTAAATACCATAATAAGTTCAAAAGCTCAAATGTTATAAAATCTAAATTTGTTTCTGTGTTGATAAAGATAGTGTAGGCACCAACCTAACACCAACATAAACACGGGCACCAACCCGGGGCTTCAACCCATAACTTTTCTCATGGACACCCATCCATGTCAAAACTGTTTTACAAAAACATTTTGAAATCGAAGTCTAACTTTGAGTGGCTTTGCCAAGATGTCCATGACCGTGACACGCTATTCGAATAGTTTTACACTCGCAGAGGTTGTACAGCTTTACCCACAAGACATGAATTTCTAGTTGTTTGGCATCCGTCGATACCACCGCTCACTACCTTAGGTAAGCAGTCTAGAGCACGTGTCAAGGCCTTTACAATACTCTATCCCACCATAGTCCTCCCTCGCTAAGGTTTCACCCCTTTGGACTACCCGTCCGCAGGTTCAGCCCTCTGCACCAAGTGGGACTAACAAAGGTCATGAAAGACCACCCACCGCATCACAGGAACGACCATGATGGAACTTTGCAAATTAATCAGCCAGGTCCTGCCCATACAAGACATGTGGTAGTACGATGTGGCTTAGCAAAATACGGCTCAAGACCGGTCCCACTGACTGGGCGACAACCAACAACCCGGGCCTCAATCTACCCGATTGAGCCCGTGCATTAACTCGCACTCCACCGCACAACCAATTCGCCTAAGTCCAAACCATCATTTTATTTTTCAGGCATTTGTAAAACTCCCATGACACACCAATGCCAAGGGTACAATTTAAACAATAGTTGATTTCTGGCTGAAATTCCCCAAATGAAACATATTTGGTATATAAGCATGACTAAGCACAATATTTTCCAAATGATCTTAGTCCATACTATTGTATCAACTAGGTTTTATCTAGGGTGACAATATGCTCGCATCTATTACCAAAATTGGCCATACAAAGGAATTTAGGCATAGCTATAAATTTAAAGACAGGTATTTAAATTACTGAATATAAATAAGCATGCAGTAATAATTTGAAACAGAATTTAAATAATTTTAAATAATGGGTGCAAATATGATCAAGAATGTAACTTGCCTCGTTTGAGGTGAACAGATCAACTGATACTAAGGTGATGTTGTTTTTCTTAACAGGTCACCTAGTACTCACAAGCACTTTCTCCAGGTAGTCTATGTGTACAATCACGATGATCACACAGTCAAAATCAATCCTCTTATGTGCTCTTCAACGGCGTCGAGATCTGACTTTCCGAAGTCGTCGAAATCTATACGCGAAAATAAGCCAAATTCAAACCAAATTCAAATAAGATTCAAATTAACTCCAAATTGAATAACTTTAGTATAGATAGCTAGATCTTGAATTTAGATAAATTTAGAAATTTGAATGGGTTCAATCGGAGTTTGGATGCAAAAGATATGAGCTTTCGAAGTTTGAAATTACATGAAATGATAGATTTAGGGTTTAAAGGAATTTGTGGTCAAATGAACTCAAAATTAAATAATTTTGGTTTAGTTAGCTAGATAATGATTTTATACAAATTTTGCAATTTGAATCACCCAATTTGGAGTTCATATGCAAAAGTTATGAATTTTTGAAGTTTAAATCTATTTAAAACCTAATTTCAGAATTTATTAGATTTTCCTGATTTATTTTTCTAAAGGAAAATCAATTTATTGCGCAAGGTGACGTCAGCCCGCAGGATTTTCTGATTTTCGGCCGGGTTTATTTTTAAACAAAAAGTCCGGATTCTATGACAGGTGGGCCCTACTGGGTCAATGGACCCAGTCCGCGGTGGTCAACGGACCACGGTGAACCCGGTGCACTGTAACAGTGCACAGGAGGGAGGTGGTGCGTGCGTGGCTGCCACGTGGGCAGGGGTGAACTGGCGAGGAGGTGGCGTACACGTGGCGCCACAGGGGCGGCTACGTCGGCGCGAGGTCGACGACGGCTCAGCGATCACCTCGCCGACGTTAGGGGCCCCGGCGAGGGGTGCGGTTGATACCAAAAGAAAGAGTGAGCGATGCCGAACGTGGTGCTCACCGAGGTTGCGAGGATTCACGGCGGAAAGGTCGTCGGCGACAAGCTTGAGCGCGCGCGCGATTGGGTCGTCGCGAGAAGCGTTGCGGTGGTCCCTGGCGAACAAAGGTGCGCTGGGCCGCGGGCCGCGTGATGCCGATGGTGGCGGCGGCGAGGCACGCAATGCGGCAAAGGCGTCGAATCGAAGAAGGAAGCGCTTGCGGCCGGAATCCTTCAATCGCGGAATACGACGAAGAGAGGCGAGGAGAGGAGGAGTGGGTCGGGGCGTTGGGATGAGGAGGAGGAGGCGGCCCTGGTGCGCCCTTTATAGGGGCCAGAGGAGCACGGGATGAGGAGGTCGTGCGTGCGGCAATGGCGGTGGCGGTTAGGAGCGTGGGTGAACCAGGCCAGATCGTGGGCGAAGAGAGGGGGGTGAAGGCGGAGGTGGGGTGCGGTTCGTGCGCACACATGCACGGTTTACGGGGTGGTTAGGGGCGGCGGTTGTGGAGTTTCAGGCGCGGCAACAATGGCGGCGGTTTCAGGCGCGGCCGCGCGGAGAAGAAGGGGGAGGAAGAAAGGGCGCGGGCCCACGCGGCAGAGAGATGGAGAGGGTGACGGGTGGGGCCGAGTGCGGGTGAAGGAGAGAGAGAGAGAAGAGCTGGCCGAATGGGCCGATGGCGCGCTGGAGAGGAGTGGACCGGAGGGAGTTTTGGCCCAATAGCTTTTCTGGATTTTTAAAAGATTTAGCATTTTAAATAACTCGGTTAAATCATTTTGGCTTTAGAAAATAGCAAAATAAATCCAAAAATTATGGAAAAATTCACAGAAATTCCCATACTTATTTTGGACTTAATAAAATTATTTCCAACTAAAGGTTGGCTTTTAGTTTTGCAAATAAATTATTTTGGCTTTAAAATATTTATAAAAAAAGGCTTTTTAAAAACTCAAAAAATTCTAGAAATTAAGTAAATTTTTATTTTTCAATTTAAATCTAATAAAACTTCAAGAACTTCAAATAATTTTTACTTTTGACTTTCAAAATTTCAAAGATTCAATTAAAGCAATAGAACTCTTTCCAAATTTTCAGAAATTCCAATGAAATAATAATTTTATTTTAATTTAATTTTGGTAACATAACCTTGGGATGTTACACTTTGTCACAAGATCTTTTGCATCATAGAGGGCAGTTGTCCAGTAGTATCCTTGCCTAAAGGCTTTATCGACCAGAGTTCTATATCAACGATGTGCTCCACAAACTCCTCCATGTATGTCGGATAGTAATTTCATACCATCCATTTGAGATATGCATCTCATCAACACTCAATGAGCTCCCCGTTTGTAAAGGGTACATTCGATCAGAATGTATAATTTAGCTTTTTGAGTTGTACGATGAACCTCTACATCATCTTCAGGAAGCGTGTCATGCTGAAGATAATTGTAGATTGATGTCATCCAATCACTTGTGTCATGCTGAAGATAATTATAGATTGATGACATCATCGATCTGTATGACCTCCAGTGGAGCATTTGTGTCTTCGGAATACCCGACCACCGAGGGTGTATCGAGTTCCTCGAGAAAAACTCCGGGCAGGACATGTGATCTTGAGGAAGCCATCCATGCAACTGGTCTGCCAAAAAGTTTTTATTTCTAGGAATATGTTGGATCTGAAAACCAAAGAAATACTTTTCAAGTTTCTGTACTTCCGCTAAATAAGACGACATCTTGGGACTTGAGCATTGATACTCCTTCCAAATTTGATTCGCTACTAGTTGAGAATCGTAGTTCACTAGTAATCTGTGAATCCCGAGTGCTTTGGCTACTCGGAGTCCTGCTAGTAAACCTTCATACTCTGCCACATTATTCGTAGCAGGAAAGTTTAACTAAATGGTGTATTTAATGTGTTCTCCAATAGGAGATACCAGGACAACTCCAACCCCCCGAGCTTTGAGTATCAAGGAACCGTCAAAGTACATGATCCACTCTTTGTGGTGTTCAACTCAGGCCCTTGGGTGGATTTAGGGTTCGTCTATTCAGCAATGAATTTTGCTAAAGCCTGAAACTTAATTGCCATTCTTGAAATGAAATGGAGATCGAAGCCCACAAGCTTGATCGCTCATTTTGCTATTCGTCCTGATGACTCTCTATTTTGGAGAACTTGACTAAGAGGATATCTAGTAGGTACGACCACTTTATGGGCCTAAAAATAATGCCTTAGCTTTCTTGAAGCCATAATGTGACCGTATAGTAACTTTTGTATCTTTGTATGTCGTTCCTTTGGTCCATCTAAGACTTCACTTACGTAATATACTGGTCGTTAGATACTGTCACATTCAATGACCAGTACTGCGAGGGCCTCTTGCAGCGTTGCAACCAGTTATATCAACAATGTTTCTTCCAATCTTGAAGATACTAAGATTGGAGCATTCGTAAGGTACCTTTTGAGTTTTTCAAAAGCATAATTTGCCTTCAGTCCATTCAAAGTTTCCATGTTTCCGAAGAGGTTTAAAGAAAGGTAATCCCTTGTCTCCCAATCGTGCTATGAAATGACTTAGTACTGCCATACAGCTGGTTAGTTTTTGGACTTCTTTCTTTGTGGTCAGAGGGCGCATGTAACATCCCGATTTTCAGGATCAGGATATTAATATTTAAGTAGGCGATCTAATAAAAATTTGGCAATATTTTAAAAATTTTCCCATGTTTAATTCAAATGTTGCCTTTAAAATCGAATCGAGTTGTCTAAAAGTTGTATAAAGATAATAATAATAGCAAACAATATTAAATTGAATTGGTCGAGAGACTACAAATGAAAGAAAACTATTTTGGTCTCTTGCTTTCACATGCATTTCAAAAATCATACCGTGGTGCATACATTAGACCGCCTCTTTTCATCCGACCGACCGCAGTAGACGTCAGTATCCATTTCTTTTCCTAACTTCCTCCTCAAAACACAACCGAAAACCAAAAATCATGCGACGATGTTATAGCGCTATGATCGCCGCCTCGAGGGCGCTCGCTTTCTCCAATCGGTTTTCGAAAGCGATCTCTTTTGCGTGGCATGCAAGAAGGAGGAAGAATTGTCGCTATTTATTTCATCACAATTTTTATTTCCGATCACCCTTGTGCTAGCCGAGCCACTTTAGTCACTACCATTTCTTTTGTAGTTTTATTCACCCAACCAAAGACTCGAGGTGGTGTCGACACGACGGCGTGATGCATGGACGGCACCGGATGAAAGACCGCATTTAAAAATTTAAATTATTTTGACTTCATGTTTTAGCGCATATCAAATATCATAGTATGTCATTCACTTATATCATCGCTGCCGCCTCAGCTTGACCGACCACAACCTAAAAACCCGCCATTTTTTCCCCGCCATTTTCTTTTCTCACGCTACAATTATGAAGTGCTACACATCGCTACTATTATTAATCCACTATATATACTACTAGTAGCTGATAGTTGCACACATATATTGCACACATATATACATGCAAGCATGTTGCTTCACACATAGAAAGAGAGAGGCATGCGTAAGGGAGCTAGTAGTATATACTTTATGCATGAGCTAGCTAGCTAGCTATGGGCACTCCTCGCCATTTTATTAACCCAACCAAACTTACCATCTCCCAACAGTTTGCATGCCACGCTATCATCGCCCATTTCTTGCCTCACTAATCAATCATTCCACGCTCTCTCTCTCACGCCATCTCTCTTCTCTTCAACAACAACACCACTTCTAGTAATTCACCAAGCAAAGCCTTTGTACATGTTCATCTCACCTCCTTCTCTCCTTCAAATCTCCACCAAAATGAAGAATTGAGCTTTGCATGTCACGCAATGGCATTCATCGTAGCGAGCAATCCATTCCTACCTCTAGTTCTCGCATGCAAGATAATTTGAGTGAATTAGAGAAGTGGTAAGGAAGTGATACACTGCTTATTGCAGCCATTTTACTCCCAACCGAACGGCTTCTTCATTGCCACTTTTCTTTGGTGTTTATCTACCTCTACTACACACCCTATCCATCGTCATCTCCCATCTCCTAACCCACCAACACCCTCTCTCGCCTTTTCTTCTCTCTCCCATCCAAAGTCACACAACCTTTCAACACTACTACTATTTTATTTCTCTTCCCAAAGACCAAAGCCACCACAACCACTCATTCACCCCATCGCCAATTCACTCACCGTCACTTCATCATCTTCTCCACGCCATTTTCCTTCCTCCCAACAGAGCAACCATTTCTTCTTTCATGAGCTCAAGCCAAACAACCTTCTCTCCTTCCAATCCCAATCAAGAACCACAAATCAACCCTTGCATGCTATACCATGGTGATCATCCTACCTAGAGCAACCTGCTTTAGCAATTAGTTCGCCGATGGCGGAGCTGTGTGGTGGTCCCGTGGGCCGCGGACCACCTCGCGCCTCACGCCGCCAAGCAAAACAATGCTCGCGGCAGGGGGCGATGCACGCGGCCGATTCGCTCGCCGCCGATGCCTCGATGGCATTGGCCGATGCCGCAATGCTTGATCGCTATTGGTCGTTGCGCGGCGCAGAGCCGAGATCGAGAGGCGAGAGCCCGAGAAGGCAAGAACAAACACGGTGCCATCGCCCGCCTCCGCCTCGCCGGATGGTCGACTTCGCCGTAGCCCTCGTTCTCGGACGCCGCCACCGCACCGCCGCCTGATTGGAGACCTTGCCGCCACCGGAGCTTCTTCCGTAATCTCGTGGCTTCTTCCTCGTTGTAGTTCCATCTAATCATCATGTATATATATTTTTTGACGAGAATCATCATGTATATATGGTGTACGCACTACCATTAGTAGTTATAGAACGCAAAGATTACATGGTACTATACAGAACCGAAGCGCATTACCCTTAGTTATGCGATATATACACACGTGAGATTAGTTGTGGAGAGGCAACTAAACACCGTTACTACCAACGAATTGGAATTCGAAAGATTGAGTTAGGTATTAATTCTTGTCTTAATTTCCCATTTTTCCAATTTCTTTCGAGAAATGGGAATTTTCAACTCGATGAATGATGATTGTTGTTTTCTTCATCAAATGTTAGGATTATAACTTATAAACTTGAAATGTAGGAGAAAGAAGAAATAAAGAAAATTATCAATGACATCGTGGTTCATCGTTTCTACGATGCTTCCAAGTCAACTTTTGCTATGGCGCAGAATCATTCAATCACGGTGATTATATGTTTTTGTAGTATAAGATTATTAGTTTGATAAATTGAAACTTGAAACAAAGGCCTTGCAACTTGAAACCTTTATTGATGACATGAGAAAAGATGAAATGTTCAAAGGCCTAAACAATCTTGTTGACCTCTCAAGAAACTTGTTGAAACAAAGAGGGATAAAGTTTATCATTGGGTCTATTTACTTATCAAATTGGTATTGTTTCTACCGTGGCTACCGCAAGTGTTGAAAGAATATTTTCGCAATGACCTTTATCAAGAATAAGTTGCAAATAAGATGGATGATAGCCTTCGGATGATTGTCTAGTCACTTTTATTGAGCGGGATATCTTCTTACAATTGAGTGAAGAAGAGATCATCAACACTTTCATGGCTATTAGAAGGCGCAGTTCGACAAGAAGAAGAAGTAGTGACGCATCGCTCTTCAACTACTATGGGTATGTAATATTTCAATTCTATGTTAAGAGAGCTATATTCGTCTATTTTATGAAGTTCGTATGTCCTTTTACCTTAATTGCATTTCGTAATTCATATACTATGCATCGATATTTTAATTTTATAGCGGTTAAATAAATTTTAGACAATGGACCACTATAGCTACAAATCTCGGCTACGCCATCGTTCCCGCATGCATGGCTATTTGAGTGTTCTTGAGAAGTGGAAAGAAGAAGTAGTGGTGCTTTGCTTCTGTTCTAGCTAGGGAACAGCACCACTCGCATGCGCGCGCATGGGAGTCTGCGATGAGCGAGGTCGAGCAGCGGCAGCAGCCTCCGGCAGCCTCAAACGTGGCGCAGCCTGAGAGCGAGACGTCATGGCGAAGCTGGGCATGGCGACTGCGTGGCGCTGTCCAGCGGCCACCGCAGCAGCCGCATGAAGACAACAACGCCAAGGGCGTGCGAAGAGCGGCGCATGCGACGCCGAGGACCGCCTCATCCAACGCCGCCGAGGCCGTGAGCGCCGCTTAGCGCCACGCGTAGGGACGAGGTTTGGCGGCGTATGTAGCATCGAGCAAGACGAGGTGCCGCAGCCGCTCGGTGAGGCGACGATGCGAAGCGGTGCCGCGCCCTCGCATGCATGCAATGACGGCGGCGGCGCGCTCACCGTGGCGCCAAATGGCGACGGTGATGGCGGAGGATGGCCGAGCTCGGGCGCCGAGGCGAGGAGGCATGGGCGGCGAGAAGCGCGTAGAGGAGCGGCCAATAACGCCGCGCATGCATGGCGCGCGCGCGCCCGAGCAAGGTGAGGCGCATGGCATGTCACGCTGAGCGCGGCATCGGCAAGGCGGCTCGGGGGTGTGGCCGAGAGCGCGACGCCGATGCGGAGCAGACGCGACGCGTAACGGGCGACAACTACGGTGAGACGCGAACGCCGAGCCGAGAAGAGGACGCCCGCCATATTGGCACGCCAGTGCCGTGGTAAAATACTTCAGCGTTAAATTGTGCTATCGCACACGACATTAGTTGTGCATGTTGCATATTAGTTATGAGCATGTCAACTATTTATGCATGTTTAATTGCAAAAATGATTTGGTAAATTAAGACCGGTATAATTCTCCAGTTATGTCTTATTTATGCATAGGCGTCTTCATGTGATGTATGTCGGCATATGCAAGTAATTTTATCATCGTCGTAAATATGTATCTTATTGATCGGTAGATGCTAGCTAAAATATAAGAGTTGATTATTTGATCGGACAATATTATTTTGAAGTCGCATGGAAGTTAGTGGTGATCTATGGAGGATAAATTAATTGGCGGTTCTTCTCACATTGGATTAATAATTTTAGGAGATAGGACGATAAGGATTTTATGATTTATTACTTGTTGAAGGACTCTTGTGTTGATGATTAATGAGATATAGAGGTTGAATCGGATGGTTTATTCAATCATGAGCAAATTGATCGGATGCCTTAAGTAATATCTATGTGAGTTGTACATGCTAGAATTGGAAGAAGGTAGGAATGGATTATTTGATTGCGGATAAATATTTGGATTGCCATGTAATTGGTAGGTAAGTCCCTTGTGCCGAGTCGATGCAATTTTACTCTCTTTTGGATTAGTAGCTAAATGATTATTAGTCGATCGTAGAGACGCATATGGGATTGGATTGGTAGATGTCGTACACGACTAGTCCGGTGAAATGGAAATAAGTTGGTTGATTAGTGAGTTGTTAAATGTTGGGCATGCCTTTAAATTGTGGAGCTCACTAGGTGTTGGTTAGTCAAATAAACCTCGACCGGTGGAAATTTCGGTGTATGCGAATATGAATTGCCGAGGTGAAATTAGTAGAATTTGATAGTTAGTATTAGATCAAATAGTCTATTAAAGAACAATTGATGGATTTAGCCTTGGTCTTATGCATATCACTTGATGGATTTTGTGCAATCACCAGATGGATTGTATGTATGAAAGATGGTGAGTCCGAGCAGTATTTGTTGGGTTGAATGTCTTGATTATGCCTTAGTAGATCAAGATATGAGGCTATGATCGGAAAAAGTTATGCCTGTGATTGGATTCAATACCGGGGAATCGGTTATGTCTATGATTATGAGAAGATTAGATTTGTCGGTAAATCTTTTCCCTTTAGGAAATAAATTGAAAAGAAAAGAAAATACATAGACCCACTTGTCATGGCAGAGGCTAGGTCATACTACCTATAAAAATTATTTAATGCAGTAGCAAAATCAGAAAAGAATTATTTTTTTTACACAAAAAAGTCTTTTAACTTCAACAATTCATACCTAATTCATGTGAACTCTAAATGGAGTGATTCAATTTTTATTGATCATAAATTTTAATTACCTTTCATGCCATGTAAAGTTTATCCCTACCACTGTTCTACAAATTTCCATAAACAATTAAATTCGGATGAACAGAATTAAACATTGATTTTCAAAGATTTTCCAAAAATCTGATTTTCAAACTACTATAATTCTCTCATATAAACTCCAAATGGAATAATTTTTGTACCTAAATTCATATAAAATCATAATATAGCTACTGTATAAATTTCATGCATTTTGGAGCAATTTGAGTTTTTGGCTATTTCTCGGTGTTTATTCGATATCGCTTTCTTTAGATTCCGAGTTGTTGCCGGAAGTATGAGAGTAAGTAACCAAGAGTGAGCAAGTGAACTACCAGCAAGGCAAGCATCATTTGAACTTTCTTTTGCATCATATTTGATCCCAGTTTTGGTTAAGTTAGTGCAATGATAATTGCTTGCATGCTATTTTGATTATGTCAATATTTTTGTGATGTGTAGTTTAGTTATGTCCTATGCTTGAGGTTAATATTGAATTATGCCAACTCCTATATGCTTAAGATAGGATGTGTGAATTATGGGTTATAGAATTGCTTAGCCATGCAAGTCTAGATACGGTAGTTCGATCGTCGGGAATAACCCGACGGTTTTGGGATAAACACAACTCTCATTTTTATGATTTATACTTCAGATCTTGTAGCTGTTTTATGAGTTGAATTTTGTCATTTTTAAATGAGCTTTTGGTCTGGACAAGTGTGGGTTAGTGATGGTGCTTTGTGCACGAGCATTGGGTAAGTGGAAGGACTTGTCCGACAATTAAGGACCGAACTTTGGGTACTGGCTTTGCTCAAGCAACACTCGTCGCCACCACACGCGTATATGGGTGTCGATGGTTAAGTAGGGGAGGGTTTTATTGTGTTAAGTCCTTGGTGGTGTAAGGGCATAGCGACCGTGAAATCTTATGTTCTTTAGGAGCCGATGTAATCCTTTATAGTGTGCAAGGGAGCGCCAATTCTTTTGTTTTGATTGCATCGGTATTTCTAATATAACTTGTGAGCCCCTAGCATGTGCTATCGACTTTGTACTAGGCAAGGAACCATCTCACAAGGGGACTTAGCCCAATGGGATCTTCTTGTCTGAAAATGATCGATCTTGATTTACCCACACGATACCATAGGAAGTATGCTATATTCGGAGGCATCCGAGGCTTACGGCTAATCAAGTCGTGTGGGTAAAGTAGTACACCCGCAGGTATAATCTATTCGAATAGCCGTGTCCACTGTTATGGACAACCGCTTGAAATTTGTGGTCGCTTATTGTTAGACTTTTAATTAAAATTGTGGTTGAACTTGGTAATCGTCATGAACGGGTTGTTCATGTGTTTAGTACATCAAAGTGGGCTGCCACTTTGGTCTTTGTATGATTCAACTGTTTTATTACTGAAATGTCTTACTATATGCTTTACTTCTACTTCAAATCTGATTTTAAATGGGCACATGAAAAGCTAGTATGTGTAGGATGTTAATTGTTGCGTCTCTTTCGCAAAACTAAACCAATATGAGCCATCCTTTGAATGACCCTTATGCATAACTATTTTTATTTGTGTAAGACTTGCGAGTACACTTGTACTCACCGATGTTTGCCGGCCTTTTCAGTGAGGAAGATTATGAGTATGACGATCTCGTTAGTGTTGACTTGGGTGACACTAATGAGTAGTGTGCTATCATTTAACCCCCATCGGTTGTCGATGGGTGATGGGCATACCACTACTGGTCTTTGTTTATTTATTTGCTTCCACGCTACTTGATACTTTACTTTGAATTTGGCCGGTCAGTAGTATGTAATTAGTCAGAGACCTTAACTATTATGCAAGATGTCTTTAATCTCTTGTTGTATGCGTTGTATGGATGTAATCAACGTTGGATGAGGGTATGAGTATATTGGTCGTTGATCTTGGGAGCCAATATAAGTCATACTCGTTATTGATGAATCCCATTTAACTCACTAAGTGTAGTGCTCAATCGAAGAAAATCGACAATCATGTAGCGCTCCCAAAGGAGCAGCGCATGATCGTTGAGGCTCTAGTATTCGCCAAGCCTCTCACTTGATAGAGTTAAATTGAATTATTTCCTGAGACCAGTGATTATGTCCCTAAGACCTTGTTTAATCTCGGTCTTATGGAGATAATTACCGGGTCCCCACAAATGGTATCGAGCCATACCGATCGTAGGTTAGAGATAGCATGGGCGTTAAGTCTAGTAAGTCCTTGGTCAAGTTATTTTTAAAATTACTAAACTAATTTCAGAAAGTATAAGTTAGGAATCTCTTTTATTCCTTATCCATCTTAGTATCTTTTCTCACCTTATTCTTGTTTCGATTTACGAAACTAACTCATCTTGCCATTCTTTCCTTGGTTAAGTCGTCAATACCTTGTTTGGGAGACCTGTCAAGATGTGGATGGATATCCAAGCTTCTAGAGATATATTGTGAAGAGCAAACTTCATTTATCAACACCAATACTCCATCTACCATCGGGATCAAGGACGAGGGTTGGAGGAGTATTTGGCAGGGATCAATATCGTTGCCAGACATGTGACAAGGAGTATCCCATGCGGATTCCAGGCGCGTGGCACCTCTGAGGCCACGGCATTGCAAGAAGTGGCTCGTGTGGCACTGAGCCATCTTCGTCATGACTTGACGAAGTTAGCTCAGCCTTCATACTACCACTTTCCTACGCAAGCACGCGGCGCAGGCGAACACTGCTGCCGTGGATCCACCGGGAAGACACTGCCGCCGATACCGGCAAGGTTGATTCACATTATGGATCAGGTCCATCGTTGTACTATGCGTGAGTTATGGCAGACGCAGTTTCATCTTACCGTGGCTCAAGAGCGTCTACAACCCATACGCAACATGGGACTTGTGGACCGGTGTGTGCTGTATGGGGAAAACGAGGTCTCTCCATATGCGTCTGCACCACCGGAGTACCGTCTTCCTAAAGTAAGAGGGCAAGTACTCAATCTTGGACCAAGACGTCAAGCTCGTATGTTCATACGCTTCTCTTGTGTCCGCAGCATCGCCAAAGGACGAGAAGACAATGCCTTGCTGCGATATTAGGGTTAAATTAGGATTTATTCTTAGATTGTATACGCCCTAATGATATTATTACTTAGCTTGTAGACGCTAGATTTTGTGGCAATCATTTGCTCTCTTTTCTTCGAAGTAGTTGTGCATCGCCAACGGGTGGGTTGTATCACAACTATGTCGGAAAACTAACTGTGTTTCATTTATATCTTGTGCCATCCCTAGTGCTTTTATTTTTCATTTATTTCAAGTTGGCTCTTGTGTTTGAATGCTTAACATCTCCAAGTTAAATTAAGGACCTTACCCTTGTTGTTTCCCTACCTTATACTTTTCCTCTCATCTCTTTAATGGAAGTCGATGTTGATTAAGAGATTGATAGCTAAATCGTAAAGAGAATGATATGATTGAATAACTACTATTTTATCTTTAATTAGACCTTTATGTTTTGTTGATATTGGTGGTTGCGCATTGTCAAAGTGATATATGATAATTGAGAAATTGAATTATTGCTCATGATCCCGAATATGATCTTAGAAGTGTTTATTAGATTTTCAATCGTGAGATATTAACCTTTGTGAGATCAATTGTGGATTATGGTAGATGTTACCATCGAGGTTACGATATGAGTATAAATGGAACCATTGTAGTGAGGTGTCACTTGCCAACGGATGATGTTGGGTTTATATCGAGGATTATGCGAGTACAACTCATGGAATACATGGATATAATTGAATAACTAATTTTGGTAGTCCACTTGTGGATTTAGATTTTAGATATGTCTTAGATGATATATCGATAAGATTGTGAGTCAAATTCTGGTCTAGCGTGATAAAGTTAGAATTTGAAACTACAATGAGATTATAAATTTTACTTATGATGATCAATTGGGATTTTTAAAGTTATATTTGAGTATATAACCAGATCTTAATACTTCTAGAGATGGAGAAAGATTAAGGGATTGAGTGGTCATACAATGGATGACTATGAGGATTGAATGGGAGATTTATATCTTTGGGAATAGTTGTCCCAACGATGGCATAATTAGATTAATTATGGATGATTAAATGTAGCCATTGGATTTAGAAAATGCTTGAGGGTAAGTAGACCTTGGAAGACATCGAGTTAATATTGTTGATTTGAACTAAGATAATTATTGTGAATAACTTGATCCGGACAAAGTTAGTGATTAGGACTATTTGGATTATAGTTGGATGAGAAACTCACCTTGAATGGATGATCCTTTTGATAATTTGATTTTCTTAGGTCGGAGTTGACTCGATAGGGAGGTATATCTACGCCTATGCTAATTGTCATGATGTTGGAGGCCAATTGATCCTAGAGTGGGGATGAGTGGATTAGACCTTAAGAGATTAACTAGTGTATTCGGTGGATTGGTTATTACAACTAGATTGATCATCCTAACAAAAGGATTGAGGAGCATAAATATATAGAGACATTGCTTGAAGATACAGATTGATCTTGCATAGATATTCTTTCTTTTAGAAATTTAATTGTTGTGAGGAAAATTTCTGAAACAACAATTAGTTGATAAATGGTTGATAGTATATGTCAATTGGTTAATTGTTGGCCTTGGAATACTGCTTTTAGCGCTCATGAATTGGGAGTTATATTGAGATACCCTATGGTAGAAATTTATAAAGCCAGAAATGGAATATGTGAGCAATATGGTGATTTCACTTAGGATTATAGTGTTCACGATAATGTAATCAAGATTGAGTTAAACCATGATTTATATTGTGGACTGGATTAATAGATGCTTGTCCTCACTTATGCATTGTGAAAATTTAGAAGTAAGTCAAGACTCTCATTATAAATCAAATCAAACCAATAAATTTTTAGTGGTTTGGAAGAATACATCAAGTAAGTGATTTCGAGGTTAACAAACACATTGTGGAACAATATATTGGAGTGTGTTTGCCTTAGACCAAATATGATTGATGGATTTTAATTAGATGTTACCAACCAAAAATGCCGAGATAGAAGTGGTATTGGTTGAAGATCGAATCATTTGGTCTTTGAAAAAAATCGGATTTTAACAAAGTGACTAAGTTTTTCTTTCTTTCCTTTTCTACCGAATCTCTTGGACGAGATTCTTTCTAAGGGAGGTTTGTAACATCCCGATTTTCAGATCGTGATATTAATATTTAAGTAGGCGATCTAATAAAAATTTGACAATATTTTAAAATTTTCCCATGTTTAATTCAAATGTTGCCTTTAAAATCGAATCGAGTTGTCTAAAAGTTGTATAAAGATAATAATAATAATAATAGCAAACAATATTAAATTGAATTGGTCGAGAGACTACAAATGAAAGAAAACTATTTTGGTCTCTTGCTTTCACATGCATTTCAAAATCATACCGTGGTGCATACATTAGACCGCCGCTCTTTTTCATCCGACCGACCGCAGTAGACGCTCGTGTATCCATTTCTTTTCCTAACTTCCTCCTCGAAAACACAACCGAAAACCAAAAATCATGCGACGATGTTATAGCGCTATGATCGCCGCCTCGAGGGCGCTTCGCTTTCTCCAATCGGTTTTCGAGTGCGATCTCTTTTGCATGGCATGCAAGAAGGAGGAAGAATTGCTGCTATTTATTTCACTGTCAATTTTTATTTCCCGATCACCCTTGTGCTAGCCGAGCCACTTTAGTCACTACCATTTCTTTTGTAGTTTTATTCACCCAACCAAAGACCTGAGGTGGTGTCGACACGACGACGTGATGCATGGGACGGCACCGGGATGAAAGACTGCATTTAAAAATTTAAATTATTTTGACTTCATGTTTTAGCGTGCATATCAAATATCATAGTATGTCATTCACTTATATCATCGCTGTCGCTTCCAGTTTGACCGACCACAACCGAAACACCCGCTCATTTTTTTTCCCCCGCCATTTTCTTTTCTCACGCTTACAATTATGCAGTGCTACACACTGCTACTATTATTAATCCACTATATATACTACTAGTAGCTGATAGTTGCACACATATATTGCACACATATATACATGCAAGCATGTTGCTTCACACATAGAAAGAGAGAGGCATGCAGAAAGGGAGCTAGTAGTATATACTTTATGCATGAGCTAGCTAGCTAGCTATGGGCACTCCCTGCCATTTTATTAACCCAACCAAACTTACCATCTCCCAACAGTTTGCATGCCACTGCCATCACTGCCCATTTCTTGCCTCAGCCGAATCAATCATTCCACTGCCCTTCTCTCTCACGCCATCTCTCTTCTCTTCAACAGAACAACACCACTTCTAGTAATTCACCAAGCAAAGCCTTTGTACATGTTCATCTCACCCTCCTTCTCTCCTTCAAATCTCCACCAAAAATGAAGAATTGAGCTTTGCATGTCACGCAGCGGCATTCATCGTAGCGAGAGCAATCCATTCCTACCTCTAGTTCTCGCATGCAAGATAATTTGAGTGAATTAGAGAAGTGGTAAGGAAGTGATACACTGTTTATTGCAGCCATTTTACTCCCAACTGAACGGCTTCTTCATTGCCACTTTTCTTTGGTGTTTATCTACCTCTACTACACAGCCTATCCACTGTCATCTCCCATCTCCTAACCCAGCCGAACACCCATCTCTGCCCTTTTCTTCTCTCTCCCATCCAAAGTCACACAGCCTTTCAACACTACTACTATTTTATTTCTCTTCCCCAGCACCAAAGCCACCACAACCACTCATTCACCCCACTGCCAATTCACTCACTGTCACTTCATCATCTTCTCCACGCCATTTTCCTTCCTCCCAACAGAGCAGCCATTTCTTCTTTCATGAGCTCAAGCCAAACAACCTTCTCTCCTTCCAATCCCAATCAAGAACCACAAATCAACCCTTGCATGCTATACCATGGTGATCATCCTACCTAGAGCAACCTGTTTTAGCAATTAGTTCCCGCATGCATGGCTATTTGAGCGTTCTTGAGAAGTGGGAAAGAAGAAGCAGTGGTGCTGCTCGGTTCTAGCTAGGGAGCAGGCACCAGCCCTGTGCGGCGCAGCAGCTCCCGGCAGCCCAGCGTGGCGCAGCCTAGAGCGCGACGTCATGGCCGAGCTGGGCATGGCGACCTGCGCGGCGCTGTCCAGTGGCCAGCTGCAGCAGCGGCGTGAAGACAACAACGCCAAGGGCGTGCGGAGAGCGGCGCATGCGACGCCGAGGACTGCCTCGTCCAAGGCCGTCGAGGCTGTGAGCGCCGGCTTAGCGCCACGCGGTAGGGACGAGGTTTGGCGGCGTATGTAGCACTGAGCAAGACGAGGTGCTGCAGCGGCTCGGTGAGGCGACGCATGCGAGCGGTGCTGCGGCCCCTGCATGCATGCAGTGACGGTGGCGGCAGCGGCTCACTGGTGGCGGCCAAATGGCGACGGTGATGGCGGAGGATGGCCGAGCCTGGGGCGGCCGAGGCGAGGAGGCATGGGCGGCGGAGCAGCGGCGTGGAGGAGCCGGCCAATAACGCTGCGCATGCATGGGGCAGCGCGGCGGCCCGAGCAAGGTGAGGCGTTATGGCATGTCGCGCTTGAGCGCGGCGTCGGCAAGGCGGCTCAGTGGGTGTGGCCGAGAGCGGCGACGCCGATGCGGAGAAGGACGCGGACGCGGTAACGGCGACAACTATGGTAGACGCGGACGCGGAGCCGAGAAGAGGACGTCCGGCCATATTGGGCACACCTAGTGCCGTGGTAAAATACTTCGCGTTATATTGTGCTATCGCATTACGACATTAGTTGTGCATGTTGCATATTAGTTATGTGCATGTCAACTATTTATGCATGTTTAATTGCAAAAATGATTTGGTAAATTAAGACCGGTATAATTCTCCAGTTATTTCTTATTTATGCATAGGCGTCTTCATGTGATGTACGACGGCATATGCGAGTAATTTTATCATCGTAGCGAAATATGTATCTTATTGATCGGTAGATGCTAGCTAAAATATAAGAGTTGATTATTTGATCGGACAATATTATTTTGAAGTCGCATGGAAGTTAGTGGTGATCTATGGAGGATAAATTAATTGGCGGTTTCTTCTCACATTGGATTAATAATTTTAGGAGATAGGACGCATAAGGATTTTATGATTTATTACTTGTTGAAGGACTCTTGTGTTGATGATTAATGAGATATAGAGGTTGAATCGGATGGTTTATTCAATCATGAGCAAATTGATCGGATGCCTTAAGTAATATCTATGTGAGTTGTACATGCTAGAATTGGAAGAAGGTAGGAATGGATTATTTGATTGCGGATAAATATTTGGATTAACATGTAATTGGTAGGTAAGTCCCTTGTGCCGAGTCGATGCAATTTTACTCTCTTTTGGATTAGTAGCTAAATGATTATTAGTCGATCGTAGAGACGCGTATGGGATTGGATTGGTAGATGCCGTACACGACTAGTCCGGTGAAATGGAAATAAGTTGATTGATTAGTGAGTTGTTAAATGTTGGGCATGCCTTTAAATTGTGGAGCTCACTAGGTGTTGGTTAGTCAAATAAACCTCGACTGGTGGAAATTTCGGTGTATGCGAATATGAATTGCCGAGGTGAAATTAGTAGAATTTGATAGTTAGTATTAGATAAAATAGTCTAGTAAAGAACAATTGATGGATTTAGCCTTGGTCTTATGCATATCACTTGATGGATTTTGTGCAATCACCAGATGGATTGTATGTATGAAAGATGGTGAGTCCGAGCAGTATTTGTTGGGTTGAATGTCTTGATTATGCCTTAGTAGATGTTAGTATAGGATTTAGATCAAGATATGAGGCTATGATCGGAAAAAGTTATGCCTGTGATTGGATTCAATACCGGGGAATCGGTTATGTCTATGATTACGAGAAGATTAGATTTGTCGGTAGATCTTTTCCCTTTAGGAAATAAATTGAAAAGAAAAGAAAATACATAGACCCCACTTGTCATGGCAGAGGCTAGGTCATACTAACTATAAAAATTATTTAATGCAGTAGCAAAATCAGAAGAGAATTATTTTTTTTACACAAAAAAGTCTTTTAACTTCAACAATTCATACCTAATTCATGTGAACTCTAAATGGAGTGATTCAATTTTTATTGATCATAAATTTTAATTACCTTTCATTCCATGTAAAGCTTATCCCTACCACTGTTCTACAAATTTCCGCGAAACAATTAAATTCGGATGAACAGTAACAAAACATTGATTTTCAGCATTTTCCAAAAATCTGATTTTCAAACTACTATAATTCTCTCATATAAACTCCAAATGGAATAATTTTTGTACCTAAATTCATATAAAATCATAATATAGCTACTGTATAAATTTCATGCATTTTGGAGCAATTTGAGTTTTTGGCTATTTCTCGGTGTTTATTCGATATCGCCTTTCTTTAGATTCCGAGTTGTTGCCGGAAGTATGAGAGTAAGTAACCAAGAGTGAGCAAGTGAACTACCAGCAAGGCAAGCATCATTTGAACTTTCTTTTGCATCATATTTTATCCCAGTTTTGGTTAAGTTAGTGCAATGATAATTGCTTGCATGCTATTTTGATTATGTCAATATTTTTGTGATGTGTAGTTTAGTTATGTCCTATGCTTGAGGTTAATATTGAATTATGCCAACTCCTATATGCTTAAGATAGGATGTGTGAATTATGGGTTATAGAATTGCTTAGCCATGCAAGTCTAGATACGGTAGTTCGATCGTCCGGAATAACCCGGCGGTTTTGGGATAAACACAACTCTCATTTTTATGATTTATACTTCAGATCTTGTAGCTGTTTTATGAGTTGAATTTTGTCATTTTTAAATGAGCTTTTGGTCTGGACAAGTGTGGGTTAGTGATGGTGATTTGTGCACGAGCATTGGGTAAGTGGAAGGACTTGTCTGGACAATTAAGGACCGAACTTTGGGTACCTGCTGTTCAAGCAACACTCGTGCTGCCACACGCGGTATATGGGTGCCGTTTGGTTAAGTAGGGGGAGGGTTTTATTGTGTTAAGTCCTTGGTGGTGTAAGGGGCATAGCGACCGTGAAATCCTATGTTCTTTAGGAGCCGATGTAATCCTTTATAGTGTGCAAGGGAGCGCCAATTCTTTTTGTTTTGATGGCATCAGTATTTCCAATATAACTTGTGAGCTCCCTAGCAAGTGCTATCAGACTCTTGTACTAGGCAAGGAACCATCTCACAAGGGGGACTTAGCCCAATGGGATCTTCTTGCTGAAAATGACTGTATCTTGATTTACCCGGCCGGCATACCATAGGAAGTATGCTATATTCGGAGGCATCTGGAGGCTTACGGGCTAATCAAGTCGTGTGGGTAAAGTAGTACACCCCTGCAGGGTATAATCTATTCGAATAGCCGTGTCCACGGTTATGGACAACCGCTTGAAATTTGTGGCTGCTTATTGTTAGACTTTTAATTAAAATTGTGGTTGAACTTGGTAATCGTCATGAACGGGTTGTTCATGTGTTTAGTACATCAAAGTGAGCTGCCACTTTGGTCTTTGTATGATTCAACTGTTTATTACTGAAATGCCTTACTATATGCTTTACTTCTACTTCAAATCTGATTTTAAATGGGCACATGAAAAGTTAGTATGTGTAGGATGTTAATTGTTGCGTCTCTTTCGCAAAACTAAACCAATATGAGCCATCCTTTGAATGACCCTTATGCATAACTATTTTTATTTGTGTAAGACTTGCGAGTACACTTGTACTCAGCCAGATGTTTGCTGGCCTTTTCAGGTGAGGAAGATTATGAGTATGACGATCTCGTTAGTGTTGACTTGGGTGACACTAATGAGTAGTGTGTTATCATTTAACCCCACTGGTTGTCGATGGGTGATGGGCATACCACTACCGGTCTTTGCTTTATTTATTTGCTTCACGCTACTTGATACTTTACTTTGAATTTGGCCGGTCGGCCGTATGTAATTTGTCAGACCTTAACTATTATGCGATGTCTTTTAATCTCTTGTTGTATGCGTTGTATGGATGTAATCAACGTTGGATGAGGGTATGAGTATATTGGTCGTTGATCTTGGGAGCCAATATAAGTCATACTCGTTATTGATGAATCCCCATTTAACTCACTAAGTGTAGTGCTTCGAATCGAAAGAGAATCGACAATCATGTAGCGCTCCCAAAGGAGCAGCGTGCATGATCGTTGAGGATCTAGTATTCGGCTAAGCCTCTCACTTGGATAGAGTTAAATTGGAATTCATTTCCCGGAGACCCGTGATTATGTCCCTAAGACCTTGTTTAATCTCGGTCTTATGGAGATAATTACCGGGGTCCCCACAACGCATCTGTTCGATGGCTGATATTTTTACTAGGTTCGCTTCAATTCCTCTAGCCAAAACTTCGAATCCAAGAAGTTTTCCAGAAGAAACCCCAAACACACATTTCTCTGTATTTAATATAAGGTTATACCTTCTTAAGTTATTAAAAATTTCTTGTAGGTCAGAAATATGATCGCCAACATTGATGTTGTTTATGACCAAGTCATTAACATAGCCTTCTAAATTTTGACCTATCTGCGAACTAAAGATTTTTTTTACATTAGGCTCTGAAAAGTAGCACCAATATTTTTGAGACCAAATGGCATCTTAACATAGCAATAAGTGTCAAATGGTGTGATGAAGAAAGTTTTCTCTTCATCATCTTTACTCATATTAATCTGGTGGTACCCTGAATATCCATCTAAAAAGCTCAATAACTCACATCCAGAAGTAGAGTCTACAAGCTGATCGATACGTGGAAGGGGAAAGTCATTCTTCGGACAAGCTTTATTAAGATCTGTAAAATTGATACACATTCGCCATTCCCCGTTACTTTTTCTAACCATTACAGGATTTGCAAGCAACTATGGGTGGTTTACCTCACGAATAAATCCAGCCTTGAGAAGATTGTCAATCTCTGACTGGATTGCCTCCTTTCGATCCGATGCAAAGCGTCTTAGCTTTTGCTTGACCGGTTTTTTGTCAGGTCGAAAAGCTAGCATGTGCTGAATCACCTCCCTACGGACTCTGGGCTTATCAGATGCCTGCCAGGTGAATACATCTGAATTGGCTTAGAGAAAAGAGACAAGCAACTCTTCCTATTTAGGATCGAGTCCTGCCCCAACCAGTACCTTTGAGTGGATGCGCTAGCACCTCCAAGTCCAAACGACGTTTTGACACTTTTTGGAGAAGAGTTCTTGTCGAGTGGAACTTCTTTGGTCTGGTCGGAGGGTTTTGGGGCCATCTTTGGTCTTGAATGCTTGACCTGCATGGAAGGTGTATTAGTGTCCCTGGTCGAAAGTTCGTCGACCAGTTCTAGGGATTTACAATTGCATACATATGCCATTTTTCTATCCCCTTGAACTGTAATGACCCCTTTTGGTCCTAGTATTTTTAAACTCTGATAGCCATAATGCGTAGCTATCAAGAACTTTGCTGGTGTCAGACGACCAAGAATTCCATTGTATGTAGTTTTAAAATCTACTACATCAAATGATATCTTCTCCATTTGGAAGTTATCTGGTCTTCCAAATATAACTGGTAGGGAGATTTGCCCTATCAGTTTAGCAGTAGATACTGGAACTATACCATAGAAGGCATACTTCACATGCTTTACTTTTAACTTGGGAATTTGCATTTCTTCTAATGCTCCCGTGAACAAAATATTTAGAGAACTACCACTATCTGCTAAAACTCGATTGAATTTGCAATTATTTATAGTAGGTTCTACAACAATAGAAAACCTACCTAAACGAGTTGAAGGGATAGAGCAGTCTTCTTTGCTGAAGGAGATGACTATCTCCAACCATCTAAATGGCTTGACGGTGATCAGAGATTCAACATGGTTCACTTCCCATTCCACGGCCTTCAGATGGCACCTAGACTCGTATGAGGAGGACCCACCAAAGATCATATCGACGGTATGTTGTGGCCCCTGATACTCCATCTCTTCATCTCCATCCTTGTCTTTTTTGGAGCTTGGTTCTCCAAGCTCCTGTATGGAAGGAAAATGACCTTTACCTAAATAATAGCACTCCAACTTCTTTTGCCAAGCTCGGAAAGTGCGCAAATCATGCCCTGTCGCCTGATGAAGTGGACACCACTGCTTATTCTTTTTGTATTCATCGGTCGGAGCTTCTGCCTTGTTACAATCGGAATAATCCTTCTTACCTTTGGTGAACTTTACAGGGATTGCAAGTACCTCTTTATTATTGGGCTTACGATTCTTCTTACCTTTAAGAGCCTTCTTATGTTTCTTCTCTTGTTTTTCTAGGCCGGGTTGAGAGATTTTCTCTTTTCGATCAATGGCCTTCTTCCATTCAACCGCCTCACTGGCAGCTGCATATCTATCGGCCATGTTGAAGAGCTCGACGGTCGTTCGTGGAGGATTCATAGCGATATCCTCCGTAAACCATCGATTCCTTAACCCTACTTTAAAAGCCTGAATGACAGAAGAATCTACAACCTCAGGAATAGAGTTACGAACCTGGCTAAACCTCTCAATGTACTACCGAAGAGTTTCATTAGGTTCCTACCGGATCCAATGAAGATCGTCTTTCATAAGTCCCCTGAAAGTTAGCGATCAACAGGTCACAGAGTTGCTCCTAGCTGTAGATTGATCCGACTGGTAGGTTGAGTAACCAAGACTGGGCAGATCTCTTGAGTACCATGGGCAAGTAGTTTGCCATCACATTATCGTCACCACCAGCAGCTCTGATGGTGGTAGTGTAGATCTAGAGGGATTCCCATAGATTTTGAGTTCCATTGAATTTCTCCAGATTCGCTGGTCGGAACTTGTCCGACCAGCACACTGCTTGGAACCCTGCCGAGAATGCTCGACAGCCCGTAATTGAATTATAGCGCCTTCTTTGAAAAGAAGCCGAATTGTAGTTAGTTGGGGACTGATTCCTCAGGTTGGCGTATCGAGTATCCGGTGTCCCAATCCTATCATAGACGTTAGTATAACTTCTTCAACCGACTTCCTGGTTTAGATGATGTCGAAGATCACCCGAGCCAAGTCGTCGCTCCTCTTGACATGGGGGGGAGTGGCTGCATGGAAGAGTCATTTTCCCTCGTGACTCCCTTGTCGGAATCTCTGAGGAGGTCTAGGTATCAAACAGTCTCCAGTCCGACCATGTTGACCCCTGCTAAGGGAGGAATGCTAGGACAAAGTCAAAGTATGACTTTGTGAATTCCTTTGTTCCCTGTACATCTCTGTATGTTGTATGGTCTGCTGAAGGATCTTCGATACCTGCCCTGCAAGCTCAATATACCCCAGAGTCTCTGTCAGAGCAGGATCTAGGTTATTTAAAATGTTACGAATTTGTTGCAGGTTTTGAATCGTTACCATGGATCTTGAACGATTCCTGATGGCAGAAGGTGTTCAATGACTTGAATTCCTCTCCAACCCTCTTTCTTGCCCTGTTCCACCCATTATACGCAATAGGGTAGAAATAGGTGAATTAACTGATTGATGTCCACCAGCTCCATTGCCTCTGCCATCTCGGGCTGGTGCTTGAGAGCCTACACCATTTCCACCAACAGGTGTTGGCAGGTTACACTCTGGAGGATCATAAATGGCATCTTGATTGGTATTACCAATTGCGTTAACTTCATACCTGCAATAGCAGTCTCCTGACAAGCTCCTCTCGTAATCAAGGGAGAGCCTTTCACCACTTCAACAAGGAGCATCCATGATGGGGAAATATTTGATATTACCACCTCCGGTGGGATTTGTGGTGGACTCAGCCAAATCTGGTGGATTACTGATCATATGCTGAGTTTTATCATCTTCACCTAGCCTTCGACCAGTGGCAATTTCATTGACACTATTACCAGGTGTCGGTTTGCCCCCGGAATACGTAGGAGCCATCGGTGAATATCGATCTCCCATGACTGTATCGAGAGTACATTGACCCTCTGATTGTAGTGTTGGGCTTTTGTCACCGTTCTTGCTGGTCAGAAAAACCGGGCTTGCAGAGGCATTTGGCCCTTTCGACCTGATTGGAATGACCGAATTCTCTGGGAGCACCACTAATTATGGCGCTAAATCTTCTTCCATCTAGTCGACCTTGCTGGTCTCAATGAGCGGAGAGGCTGCGACGGAAGAGGATGACGACAACATCGTATTGTACTCCATGGCCCGATGCATACGTCCATGTCGAGATCGGAATAGTCCGTCAAGTCAAACCAGTTCTCGTCATCCCATGTCCCTGCTATGATCGCATAAGCGACAGTGGAACAAAAGGAAAATGAGGATTGCTGAGTGAAGAATCTTCAAGAACTTAGTGCCTTCTTCCCCACAGTCGGCGCCAGCTGTCGACGATCAAGTCACTGATCTCATGAAATAAAATGAGGAAAGTGGCTAAGAGTTCTTGGGAGAGAATTGGGTTGCTCTTTATTGCAATGAACTGGATCTCTACAAGGGGTGCCTTAAGTAAGACGACATACTAGCCCTAATTGCACTGAGTATGTTGCTTGCTATGCTTCAGTTTGCTTCAATTGTCTTCTAGATGAATACAATTGCCTTCTTTTTTCCTCTGCTGTTCGTCATCCACCTTTGAATACCAACGAAGAGGTGGCAGTTACTCCTGGAGAAGACACCTTTTGGAAGTGACGTGTCTGGTCGGAGAAGCAGTTGTTGTTAATGAAACACTAACTGATTGCCAGTTGGTGTCAATGGGAGATGAAACTGTAGATTGGTTATTGTGAGTGACTTAGGGCTGAAAAAACATCGTGTGGTTTGGAACAAATAAGGCATGTGTTCCATTCATTACTAGCTCAAAGATTCTACGAGTAGTTTAACTGGTCGGGCAAATAGGTACAGGACCTCTCCGTCCAGGTACTCACAAAGCAACCTCTAGGATTCTTACGACCACAAGAGTCGTTAACCACGGGGGTTACAACCACAAAGATTATATGGTTTTTAATTGAATGTTAAAGGAATATCAAGGAATTTAATTCTCGTCACACCTGTCATGCCTAGTGCATGTCATGTCTACTTTGGGTTGGTCGATCTTGTTTTGTGCCATGCCGGCCCAAGCACAGCCCACGCAAGTGTTTCACGCCATACTGCCCATCATGCCTAGAGCTATGCATGGCCCTACCCTTCAAGCTGTGCCGGCCCGGCTGACACACGTGCGTGCTGAGCTGTGCCACGAGCCGACCCAAAAAAGCCCGACGGAGTGCCTAGGTTTACATGCACCTAGAAGCTACAAGCAGTCTCCACTAGGGATGGCAATGGGGCCCTATTCCCTATTCCCCGACGGGGAATTCACCCATTAGGATACGGAGATGAGGCTATTTCTTCCCCCACGGAGATGCTAATACACAAATACAATTCTCCATCGAGTGAAGCGGGGATGGGACCATTCCCCTAGTCCCCATCCCCGCTACCCGCATGGGCCCCCGATAAGACATGTAGGCCACTAGCCCACTACCGCACAACCCAATAAGGCGATAGCTAGATAATCTTATTTGCATCATTTACTTTTCAGATGCTAATTAATAAAAAAAAATATTATCATTTTAGCATTGTATGTGGATGTTCATACTCATTTTATAACATTATGGATCTTATTCTCTTCTTTTGGGATCTAACTTTCGGGTATGGGTCCCCGTGGGGCCCCGACAACCCGTTGGAGCCAGGGAACGGGGAGAAAATAGCACCCGAGGACAGGGATAGAGATGGGGATAAAGAATTTTTCGTCTCTCAGGGATGAAGATGTTCCACCACTCCCTGATGGGAAATGGCCCGTTGCCATGCCTAGTCTCCACCATGTGGGGATTGACCCTTAATTGATTGTTGGACCTACTTTTCTTTCTTTATATTCATGCATGCGAGAATTAAGTGATCAAGTTGTACTCCAAATCTACTGCTCGTAGTTTAGCAAGCTACGTTCGTACCTTGCCTATCTAGCTAAATGGACTGTTTCCATAGTATTATCTCCTATTGTAGGACGGAAAACACTAGCAGCTACGTCTACAACATCACCTCACCCTACACCGACAACACCAACAGGGCCTCCATCGTCGGCACCTCTGTCGCCATGTTCACCCTCACGGCGCTCTACTTCAACCTCAACTTCTTCAGCCCGTCTCGCACATAAGCGCCATCCTCCACCCCACTGTCCATGTTGTCCGCTCCGCCGCTCTATCCTTCTTCCTCTGCATCATATCCTACCACTTCTACGACGTCAAGAGCGTCGGTGGTGGCCAGGGAGCTCGGGCATGCTCCTCGGGGGAGCTGCCAGTCAGGCTGACCTCTCGCTGCGAGCTCGACTAATCCTCACGTGGATGATCCTCGTCGAGCTGCTCTGCAAGAAGGTGGAGGAAATCCTAGGCTCCATCGGCATCCAGAGCCCCGGGCGAAGGGCCGTGTTTGGTGGCGTCCTCTTGGTCATCGTGGCCATGAAGCTGGTGCAAAGGGTCGCCATCATCGAGTTTATCAAGCGCTCCTTCGCACTTGGCCGGAGCCCAGAGATTCTCACGGCCGAGATGCTAGCGTAGGAGCGGCATGTCCAGCAGGATGAGGAGCATCCGAGCAACGTCCCGGATCAATAAGAGCTCTTGCTGAAGAGCTGCAAGTTTGTGGTGACCGGAGAAGAGAACTTGGAGAAGACCATCGGCCCGCACAGTTACCGTGTCAATCTGGACAAGGACATCGAAGGTGTCATCATCGTTGGCAAGATCTGGGCAGCCGCGGAGCACGATGACCTATTGGTGTCTAATCCAAGGCTACAGTGACTGCCTTTCCTTTGCTCTACAAACTGCTGTGCCGTCGACTGGAGAGCCCGCTCGCCATTAGCAAGTTGGAAACCCAAAAATGCTGGGACCTCATCTTCAATGGCCTGCGCAACCAAGGCGACCCTGACGCCGCGCCAGTGGTGCTGTTCCAGATGGTCAACAACGAGGTCCACTTCCTCATCGAGTCCTACCACTCTGTCCTCCCCGTCGTTCTCGCCACTCGCCAGCCCTTCTTCTTCATTGTAAACTATTTATTGTTCCCTATCATAGTGTTTTGCTTGTCTCATGACCATCGTCCTCTGCAGCAACGGGGATGTCGCTGTCACCTTCAGTAGCATCAAAACCAAGAGATTTACTAAACAACATTCGACTGTTTTTTTTTTGTTAAAATAGTCGAATTTTCATCCATCCGATATGTTTTGAGATTTGCACTTCTTCTCATATGATGAATTGAGTCCGAATTTATTATGATTTTTTTTGGAACATAACGGGTTCACCACATTGCCGTATTTTATTGGTATATATTTTTTTTGTGACTGTCTATACATCATA
Organism: Ampelocalamus luodianensis; assembly: GCA_036346255.1. Taxonomy (NCBI): domain Eukaryota; kingdom Viridiplantae; phylum Streptophyta; class Magnoliopsida; order Poales; family Poaceae; genus Ampelocalamus; species Ampelocalamus luodianensis. The sequence goes on from CM070637.1 coordinate 15,189,959, forward strand.
CGACTGTTTTCTCAACAAAAAACAGTCAAATTCTGAACCATTAGATCAAATAAACAATGTATCAGATTAAACAACAAATAATACATAATACAAAAACATACAGTTGGCAATCCTTATTGGATTTATGATTCTGGCCCTGTGCAATCCTTATTGGGTTTTTTATTCCGGCCCGTTATGCTGTTTATTTCTTTTTTGACCTATTATCTTCCGCTGCTGTTACTGTGGGCTGTTCAGATTCTTTTATTGGACCGGTAATTCTCGTTGGGCCTTTGTATGAGCCAGAATTACTCAGCCCATTGACAAACAGACAATCGCTGCAACAAACTTGCAAACCAAGTAAAATCGATCTAGGATCGATCACAACAACAGAAAAAAAAAAGACAGGAGACAGGAAAAGAGGAGGGAAAAAAGGAGACCGCAGAGGGAGAAATCTCAGGATGAACAAATGGCTCAAGAATATCCAGACAAAACAAGAAAGAAAGATGACCAAGTAAGAAAGGAGCAAAGAAAAATGAGAAGAATGTCCTGAGGTACCCAATCAGAAAACAAAAAAGAAAGAAGAGGAAGAAAGAAACAGAAACATCAAACAGATGAAAATACAAGGTAAATATTGAACTAACCTCCTGCTTATACCCCAACTCCTGCATAAAAACCGAGTTGAACCCAACAATCTGTATCATCAGAACACTCCTACTTGAAAAAAAAAAATTGTTGGTTGTTGGAACTCCTTCAAAAACTTGTTGGAAAACTTTTGGCAATACTCTTGTTCAACTAAGACAACATAGCACAGAATATCAAGATGACCATGAATCAAGGACAAAAAAGCCAATGTAACTATGGTCAAAGTACTACTTTGAAGAACAGGCAGCAGAAGTATACAATCTAAAACTTTAGAAGGCATTATGACTCTCCTTGGCCCATGAATTAGTTCCTTGCCACCAAACGAACTACCACTAGCATTACGTACAGCAGCCAAGAATTTCTCCTCAGGAGTAGTATCATCAAAGTTTTCATATAATCGAACATTGGATTCAGCAATAAGATTTTTGTTATAAATTTGATCAGTCATGTCACAAAGCTCATTACACTTTTCAGAGAAATTCCTTTCACCCAAAATTTGAACTTCTGGGGAATCCTAATAAATAAAAAATAGGATATTTAATAAGGCTACAAATAATAATGGAATAGGGTTCCAATAAAATACAAAACAAAATAATGACACTACTATAGTTACAGAAAAAATTAATGAATTGAATTTTACATAACATTAACAACTGTAAAAATAGCAGAAATGAACTGTAAATTAATAAGAAAACAAAAGGGTGGACAGACATACAATCTCAACACTGACAGGCCTGGCCTATTGTCCTTATTGAGTACAAACCGATCAGGAACTTCCTTCAAGATGGTTTTTTGTTTACTTTGTGAGAAATCACTTGAACCTCTGGTGAATGCTGACAAACTGAAAGAATAAGATACTTAATGAGGCTCTAAACAATATTCGATAGTTTTCTTTTATCAAAATAGTCAAATATCTCAAAGTATAGGTTAGATTTTGAATCATATGACGAAAATATGAGTTATTAAAACTTCCGATAATAATTACAGTGACCAAGAACAAAAATTATATACATAAATTACTATAATTTATGTATTATGAAGTTGTAAATAAACTAAAATTTGAATGTTTTGGGCTAACTGAACTGAAAAACATGACAATACTACAGTTACAAAAGAAATTAACCAACTTCAGAAAAGTGACTATGAACTATAATCCTTGTCAAAAGATTTTTGTTATAAATTTGATCAGTCATGTCACAAAGCTCATTACACTTTTAAGAGAAATTCCTTTCACCCAAAATTTGAACTTCTAGGGAATTCTAATAAATAAAAAACATAGATATTTAATAAGACTACAAATAATAATGGAATAAGGTTCCAATAAAATACAAAACAAAATAATGACACTACTACAGTTACAGAAAAAATTAATGAATTGAATTTTACATAACATTAACAATCAGAAAAACAACATAAATGAATCAGAAATTAATAAGAAAACACAAGGGTGGACACAGATACATTCTCAACACTAACAGGCCTGGCCTTGTTGTCCTTATTGAGTACAAACCGATCAGGAGCTTCCTTCAAGATGGTTTTTTGTTTACTTTGTGGAGATATCACATGAACCTCTGGTGAATGCTGACAAATTGAAAGAATAAGATACTTAATGAGGCTCTAAACAACATTCGACAGTTTTTGATAATAATTACAATGACCAAGAACAAAAATTACATACATAAATTACTATAATTTATGTATAATAAAGTTGTAAATAAACTAAAATTTGAATGTTTTGGGTTAACTGAACTAAACAACATGACAATACTACAGTTACAAAAGAAATTAACCAACTTCAGAGAAGTGGCTATGAACTATAATCCTTGTTAAAGATATCTTAACGTTTAATTAATCTCTTGTCAAAATGAATATTCCTTGTGTCCATAATGTATTCTAAAAAAACACATATCTGAATTTCGATGTAACTGAATCACTTCGGTACAGTTCAACAAACAAAACATTTCCAAACAAGTATATGTACAAAAAAAAAAACAGCCAATATGAAAAGAACAAAAAAAGGGAAAAAGAAAAACAACTCAATTAGTAAGAAGTTGGACATATGTCACAGCCCCAAATTAATAAAGAGGTATTATGCATCTCATTAGCATACATCATGTTCTAAAAACTTTTCAATTAAATAATTGTACTTGGAAGATCTCAAAATACATATGAAACATTCACTTTAATTTGCACTCCAAACTAAAAACTGAAATAAATTATACTAAAGATCCTCTGGAAATAATATATTCAAATACTATATTAATTATCATGGATTAATATAATTTTTCCCAAATTTTTGGGACTGGGTTGAACCCTATAAAAATTCAAACATGATTTAAAGACCAACCATATGCTTGAAATTAAATTATACACTTTATTTCATGAACAGTAGGGTTTAATAATTTTTATAGACACTAGACATACCCAGGAACCCCTGTGATTTATTTCACATTTTTAGAAAATTTATTTCTATTTTTAAGCCTTTGGTCAAAGTGGAGAAACTAGTTTAAATATCAGTCAAAACCTAAACCCTAACCGGTCGCACTGTTCCTCGGGTTTGAGTCTGACTCGGTGAATCGATTCGGCTGAACCAACTAAATGCACCGCACGTGAGCCACCCGATCGGGGATCAACGGTCCAGGTCGCGTACCCCTTCGGCCGATTGTTTTCGCCTCTATCTAATCCGAGCCGTCCAACTGAGATCCAACGGTACGCATTGAATCACTTAACTCGCACTCGCTCGCGTCGTTGTCTCGCTGACACGGTGGGCCCGAGCTATCAGCTTCGTCTTCCTCCAGCCGTTGGCGACGCAGGCATCCCGTGCCACGCGGCCGAGTTTCCCCGACGTGCACAGAACGGCGCCAGGCACGCCGTGAATCCACCGCCACCTCGGACCACTCCGGAGCGATCTCCACTTCACGCCGCCTCCATTTCCGTCATCACCCGAGCATAACACCCCCTCGGCACCCCTCTTCTTCCTCACTTCTCCTCTGTTTGACCGAGGAGAGGGAAGCTCGTACCAGCTCCTGGTTTGGGTAAGCTTCGACCGGGTGATCTCTCTCTTCTCCATGCTCCTCGTCGTTTCCATTTTTACTAAGCTCAGCTCTTGTCTTGCCTTGTAGATCTCGGTTCACCTCCTTGTCTTTTCTCTGCTCTGGAGCGTGCACCCGAGGAGCTCACCTTGCCACTCTTGAGTCTGGAAGGTATTATCCTCAATCCACCGCGTCACCTTGCGTGCTTTAGGTCACTGATCAAAACCCCTCAACTTATTTCAGGGTTACACGACATTGTCTTGCTGAATTGAGGATTGAATCATTTTAGGCCGTGAGACAACCTTTCCCCTCCCACTTCAAATTGGTAGGTCATTCTTCAATTCATTGCTCTTATAGCTTGATCTTGAGTTCTTGAAGCTGCTCCAAGTATTCACTGGTCTTGGTTTTGCTCAGGACTTTCTTTCCTCGTGAAGCCGTGTCGCTGCCACCTTTCTTCTCCGGCGTCGGCGCAGCTCCAGCATCCCCAAGCTTCCCCAGGCCCTCTCCTAGCTCAGGTAGCTTACTCGTAGTCCTTAGGACCTCAGGCACCCGCTTGTTTGCGCTGCGGAGCTCTCTTTTGCTTGTTGCGGTTTTGCCGTAAGTTTGTCGTCGCCAACTCACGCCACGCGACAGCACGGCCACGTGCCGAGACCACTTCCTTTGGGAGCGCAGCACTATTGTGCACCTATACATGCCCTTAGTTCGGGCCGCCGTGGCGCACAGCGCCGGCAAGCCGTCGGTGAACCGCGCGGGATCGAAATCCCGTTGTCGTACTCCGACCGCGACTGTAGCAAATGATTAGGAATAAATGACAATCATTAACATTTAATCACTGTCTTAGCCGTGGCAATGTTTCACTTACGCGTGGGCCCGAGCACAGAAAACGGCGGGAGTTAAACCAGAGCGAAGAGTGACTGACATGTGGGCCCTAAGCCTTAAGCCCCGTGCACCGTGCACATGGGCACGTGGACCAAGTCCCGTGGACCGAGTCGCTGACAGCGGGACCCACTGGTCAGAACACATTTTAAATCTGAGTTAAACTGGAAAATGCGCTATTCACTAGGCCTGCTGGTCAGTGACCGCGGCTAGGCTAGCACTCGGTAGGAAAAGTTGCAAATACTTTATGAAATTCGAAATCTGTTAAATTGCATACTGAAAATTTGTATTAACTTTTAAAATGCATAACTAATTCATCTCAACTCCAAAATGAGTGAAACCACTTCTGATAATTTTTATTTTTAATGAAATTTATATTAAAATTGGTTTAAAACATGTCTCTGTAACAGAGAGCATTATTTTGGAAAATGAGCTATAAACACTATTATTTTTACTATAGAAAAAGGCTGATAACTTCAAAAATTCATAAGTAATTCTTGGAAACTCCAAAAACAGTGAAATCAGTTTTGATAATTTCTATCTCAAATGAACTTAATTATAAAAATGGTTTCAAACTTACCTCTGTCACAGAAACTATAGTTTGAGGAAAATGATCCAAAAAGTCATTATTTTTACACTATTAATGCTGATACCTTTAGAAATCAATAACTAAATCATGAAAACTCCAATTGGAGCAAACTCAACTGTTTTGAACTTGTAATAATATTGCCCAATTATTCATGTAATCCATGTACTCACCACTGCCCTACAAATTTTCACTTCATAATTAAATTACATGAATAAAGGCATATTAGAATCCGAAATTCAAACCACCATAACTTGCATATACTAAGTCAAAATGAAATAATTCTTTCACCAAAAATCATCTAAAATCATGACTTAGCTACTGTAGAAAAATCATGCATTTTCGAGCATTTTGAATTTTGAGGTATTTCTCAATGTTTATGCGGTAATTGCATTTATATAGATTCCGAGATTATTGATATCGACTCCTACGCAACTGAGAGTGAACAACTTAGCTACCAGCAAGGCAAGCATCCTTTGAACTTTCTTTTTGCATCATATTTGATCCCAGTTTGTTAGGATAGATGTAATGATAATTGCTTGCATGTTATTTTGATAATGTCGCTATTTTTGTGATGAATAGTTAGACATCTCCTATTATCTTGTCATTGTGGCTATCCATGAATTATTCTAGTACTGAAATGCTTATGATAGGATGTGTGACATTATATTGTTCGGGTCTGCTTAGCCATGCAAGTCTAGAAACGGTAGTTTGATTGTCGGGAATAACCCGACAATTTTGGGACAAACACAACTCTCTTTATACTTTTGTCTCAGATCTTCGTATCTGTTTTATGAGTTAAATTTTGACATTTTAAAAAGGGTTCTTGGTCTGGACAAGTGTTGGTTAGTGATGGTGCCTTCGTGCACGAGATTGGGTATGCGGTTTGCCTTGTCTAGACAATTAAGGACCGAACTTTGGTAACGTCGTTGATTCAAGTACATTCGTGCTACCACACGCGGTATATGGGTGCTGTATGGTTAAGTAGGGGGAAAGTCCTGTTGTGTTGAGTCCCACGGTGGTGAAATTGTAAGGGCACAGGACCGTGAAATCATGTGTTCCTTTTGGGCCGATAGGATGAAGATGTTAACGTCTTGTGTTTCCTAGGAGCCCTGGGTTGGGGGACTTAGCCGATGGAATTTTCTTGCTAAAAATGACCATATCTTGATTTACCCGGCCAGCATACCATAGGAAGTATGCTATATTCGGAGGCATCTGGAGGCTTACAGGCTAATCAAGTCGTGTGGGTAAAGTAGTACTATTGTTACTATTCGAATAGCCGTGTCCCCGGTTATGGACAACCGCTTGAGTTCGAGAGTTACTATTGTTAGAATTGGATTTAAAATTGTGGGTGAACTCGGTAATTCATGAATGGGATGTTCATGCTTGTTGTTGTATCAAAGTGGACAGCCACTTTGCTATTTGTATGCTCTGTTTGTTACTTAGTTCATTACTTATTCATATACTTTACTTCTACTTCAAATCTGATTTTGAAATGGCACTTGAAGAAATAGCATGTGTAGGTTGTTTATTGTTGCGTCTTTTTTGCAAAATTAAGCCAATATGAGTCTTCCCTTGGAATGACCTTATGCATGACTATTTTTTTATTTGTGTAAGACTTGCGAGTACTCTTTGGTACTCAGCCAGATGTTTGCTGGCTTTTATAGGTGAGGACGATATCGAGACCGATGAGCTTGTCGGTGTCGATTTAGGCGACACCGATGAGTAGTATGCTACTTTCTAACTCCCAGTCGGTTGCAGATGGGTTGTGGGCATACCACTACTGGCATTTTGGTTTATTTACTTGCTTCCGCTTTGAACTTGTTAAATTTGGCCGGTCGGCCCTTTATGTAGTCGTATACTTGGTACTGTGATGTATAACTTTTGAATTATTAATGTATAAGCATTGTATGGATGCGATCAACGTTGTATGAGAGCATGAATATATTGGTCGCTGATCTTGGGAGCCAATATAAGTCATGCTCGCTGTTCGTGGCTTCCGATTTAACTCGCTAAGTGTAGCACTTGACTCGTTGGAGAACCGACAATCATGTAGTGCTCGCAGAGGAGCGGCGCGCATGATCGTCGGGGCTCTAGATTGCAGTCAAACCTCTCATTTAGACTGAGCTAAGTTGGAATCCATTTACCGGAAATCCAGAGTTATGTCCTTAAGACCATGATTAGTCTCGGTCTTACGGAGATAACCCGGGGTTCCCACAACATAGTAGTTTAAAACCATGCAACCCCACCAATACCATCATCATTCAAAGGAACTTCTACTAGACCCCCACTCTAGCTATCCAAATGGCTTCCTAAAAACAATATTGCCACCAAGAAAGCAAACAACATGTCCAAAGTAATTACAATAGAACAAATTTGAACTTCTTGTGAACACTGATGAATTGGAAGTAGAAGATACTTAGGCCCTGTTTGGTATAGCTCCACTCCAAGTTTTAACAACTCCAAATCCAGCTTCACTTTTGGATCCACTTCTATAAGAAGTTGGAGCAGTTCGAGAAGGTGTTTGGTTAGAAAATTAGCTCCAGCTCCAGGAATAAGAAGGATGTTTGTAAAAAGACTATACTACCCTCGTTTTGTGACTTGTATTTTTTTTTGTATTGCATAACTTATAACAGTTTAGTAAGTTAATTTCAGTCATGTTGTGTATTTATTTTTTAATTTTTTTTTTTGGCCATATGCCTTCTTTTTCACCAACAATCGATTTTTTTAAATAAAACATACATAAACATATGAAGTTGAAAACAAAGTTTCTAACTCAATGAGTATCATAACGAAAGCGTAGAGAGCTCATGAATCAGAATTACAACGTTCAAAATCACCACTCATGGCCAATTTGATACACACAAGTTGATACAGTGTACAATATTACAATACACCCTCCGATCTTCCATGCGCTTCCTACTACTGTTCTCCAAGTACTCATACACTAAAATTCGATTGTTTCCTTCTACACAACATCCAACTAATTCGACAAGGTTTGGATGCTTTACATTTGCAATGACATCAATCTCTGTCAGGAACTCCTTGATACCCTGTCTGGAGTATGCATAGAGTACTTTTACTGCAACATCTCGCCCATTTCTAACCATCCCCTGAAACATGGAATGCTGATGATCAAGGCTAGCTATATACAGATGGAAATACATAACTAAAGCGCGAAAGCACACACAAATTATCAGGTCACTAACTAGCTACAGATGGTGATTGACTCCTGAAAAGGTAAGGTAACAAAGGGCATCATATACTTGTTCTTCTTGTACATTGTGTCAAATGTAACAGCATCCCCAAAATGCTGATAAGCTGCTTTAGCTCTAGCATCACCCGTAAAACATTCATCGACATACTATTCTTGTCTACCTGTATGGCATGGAAGAAAGCAGGGTCATTTGCTTGCATCTTCTTCAGATAATCAAGAAGGCCCTGAGTGTCTCCACCTTCCCCAAGAACATTCTACCTCAGAAAGGCCATCCCATCAGAGCCCATCATAGTGATCTTATGAGAGGCATCAAGCAAACCTCTAGCACGAAGATACCCAACTCTGCTACAAGCGCCAAGGTTATGACTGTGAGCCTTTCCGAGCTTGGAAACAACCCAATGGTCCGATTATCGTTCTGGCTAGGCTGGGCGTTTGTGTCCAAGGACATGAGGCAATCGACACAATCGGCAATTAGCTCGTCTCCTTCACTCCTTGCACCCCCCATCAGTGTCGGCAATAAAGATCTGCACACATCCACCGCAGAAATCATTGGTTCTATCATCTGCACACTCCAATGCAATGCAGGGGCGGAGCTGAAGTGGCAAAATGTTGGAAAACGAGATGTCGCTATGAGAACAAGAATCAAATCAACCAAACTACCGAACGGATCAAGTATCTTGGAAAGAAAGAAAGAAAGATTTGGATCCGTTGCTCACAAAGAAAGAACGAGCAAGCTACGTTAGGGCTTCCGTACCAACAGAAGAGATCAGCCTGGATGTATCTCCTCCGGCCCACTCCATGCCAGCCCAGTGGGAGGGGAGGAGAGAAGAGTTCCCCTTGGCCTTCGAGGTGGCGCAGCTTCGGTCACCGCCATCACGGCCGCGCCGAGCCCATCCACCACGCTCCCCGGCGGCGCCAGCGACTCGACGCCCTTGGCCGCACCCACCCCTCCCCGCCGCCCTTGTCTCCAGCTTCCCCTCCACCGTCTCAAATCGGGGAGGCGAAACCCTAGAGCTGGAGCTGAAAGATGTTGAGGCCGAGGCCGGGTAGAGGACGAGGACTTCGAGCCTGGGGAGTGGACGAGGATGCCGTCGCCGCCCTGGTCGCCGCCCTCACAGGTTTTCTTTGGGGAGACGATTGGGATTGGGATGGGGATGGGGATGGGCCGATGGGGGATGGGGATGGGAATGGGGAGGGGATGCGAATGACTGCAGCTGTGCGAGGGGATGGGGGTGCGAACGAAGGGGTAGTCCAGTGGCATGTTGTGGGTAATATTTTTCAACTTCTATGGATATTTTGATTTGTTAGCCCGTAGCTCTCCACTTGAAGCAAGGTTCTACCTGCTCTTAAAAATTGCACTACGAGCTGCTCCGCTCCTGGTTGCTCCAACTCCAAAATTTTTTTGGAGCAACCCCGTTTGGCACAGCTCCACCCACTCCAACTATGAAGCTAGGAGTTGGAGTCATACCAAACAGGGCCTTAATAAGGCTCCAAGTAATAATGAGATTAGATTCCAATAAAACAGAACTCTAAAACATGACAATTCTACAGTTACATAAAAAAATAATGATTTTTACATAACATTATCAACTGCAAAAGATGTAAAAAAATCAACTATAAAAAAATTGAAAAGCAAGAAAAGATACATAATTTACTAACGGTGGCGATGCCTTGTGCATGAATACACAAGGGAAAAAACACTTTACCAATAAGTACTGCTTTCCTAATGCATCATGAAAGCAGATGAAGCTATTTTCAGGACACATGATCTAAATATCGTGGTTCTGTCAACTCCAATATGACAGGTACGTGATGTCCACAAAAACTTGAGGCATGCCTCAACTTTCCTCAAAAAAATATCTTCTAACATTTTTTAAAAAACTATTAAGTTATGCATAGCTTATCACTTCAATCAAACTTGTGAGGCCTGCCTCATGGAAATAATAGAAATGTGGTTACTAAGAGACGGATTACATCAAGTTTAGGCGATGCAAAAATAGAGCAACGCGACTTTTCCGATGACTATAACCCAGGCAGCCACTAATGCTCGTATGCAGGTTACAGGAAAAAAACCATCCAAATACTTGATAGGCACCTCAGTTCTGTTACATCTGCTACAAATAGCAAGTTCAGGTAATGTAAGTAGATAACTACTAGTCTATTGTTCTAAATGTTTGAGAAACAGGGAATCATTTACAGAGATCAATCAAGCTCGCTGCGATATCACAGTCACTAGTTCCAGGAGAAGGATAGATTGTTTATTTTGTAATGGATGGTAGGGCACAATGTGAACATATAGTAGTTTGTGAAATGGAGAAACTAGAAATTCATGCACAAGTAGGTCATCGTTGGTAAAAAAAATTTGTTAGCAAGATAGACTCAGTATATAGCCTTTCTTTGCTAGGAATGATGACATATGCTATTCTCGAAACTCAAGAATGTTATGGTATACTTTGCTTTCACCTGTACATATACATATAACACTAGTCTACTTCCTAGCTGAATGTTAAGATGCTTATATCATTCTAAGCACAGAACTGTAACAGGCACTTTGCACGCCAAATGAAGATCATAAATAGATATGCACCTTTTCCATGACAAAGCAAAAGAGGTAAGGATGAAGCCTTTGTGCAGCCTCCGTGAGCTCTCAATTTTGTTCTTCAAGGACCAGGGTGACCACACAACACGAAGTATATCACCACAAGGCGTGCAGCTTGAGACTTTCAAGAAACTTATACACATCAACACACTAGGACAAACTCGCACATGGAAGCCACCACTGCACTAACACCACACTTAGGTTCACAGGATATGGATTGCCATGTCCATATTTTCCATGAGCAAAGCAAGTTGTTGAGTAAAGGCGAGCAAAGATCCATACTAAAGCCACCAGCGCCAAGCTTGACTGCAATGATTAATGTGACAGGGCCAAAAGTTATAGAGATAAATACCATATTAACAACAAAACACCCAGCAAGGTTCTGTCTATTGAATTATCAATTTATGAGGATAAATCGCTTGTTTCTGGGGGTAAATGCATGAGCTTTACAAATATCAATCAATTTAACAAAGTTGTATAGAACAAATTTACGAAGAATGCCTGTAAGACAACAGAGGGACGCCTAGCTACCAAGCTACAGCTGCGGCTGCCACTGTCCCTCATTGTTGCACTAGATCACCTTGCTCCCCCCCTCCTCTCCTCTCACCTCCCAACACACCAACCAAACCCCTCTCTCCTCTCGTTTCTCTCTCTCTTCTCCTCTTCTCTCTATAGTTCCCAAATCGCAGTAGCAAAAATAGATCTGATACATACTAGGTCCACTGCATCACACATCAGTCGCTCACCACAAACCATCAAATCACTAAATCATAGAAACTAGTAACTAACTCAAACTAAACCACACAAAACCAAAAACAAAAAAAAAGGAAAAAACCCGATGAAATGACAACACTGCACGGGAAATGGAACCACTCAAATCGGCGAAAACCTAGCCGCCGACGAGGTCTACGCTCGCCAAGGACATAGCAGACAACAAAATCACAAAGAAAAAAATCAACAGAAAAATGCTTCAAGCAAACGAACTGCAACAAATCGAACAAAATCAGGGGGAAACAAGCACGACACGTAAATTGGAACAGCTACAATCAGGGGGAAACAAGCAGGACATAGCAAGCAACGAGATCTACAATACGCAAGGAGAGAAAAAATTACCGAAGAGCTTCACACGCAGAGAATGGATGGCTGCAACTAGCGCAGGGCTTGGCCGGCTGGAGAAATTGCAGGCAGCAGGGCAGAAAAGCTCCGCCCGTGACTCTCACCAGAGCTCCGCCCGTGACTCTCTCAAGACGCTCCGCCTGGTCCTATCGACTGAAAAAGCAACACACAAATCAGCGAGCGTGAGGATCGAGGAAAATGAATTTCAAAATGAAACCTATCCGGAAAAGATACCGGGTTGTATAGCAAAACGGGTTTAAGTTCGAATACATGCGAACCCAGATGACCAGTCAACGCACGAATCTAAAAGCGCATCGAACGAATAGAAAAACGACTGTTTTGCATGCAAAAAATTGTCGATAGATATTTAGCAATTCTGATTTTTTTTTTCTTTGTTTTTGCCCAATATCTCAAAGTATATGTTATATTTTGAATCATGAGTTGCAAATATGAGTTATTAAGAGTTTCGATAATAATTACAATGACCAAGAACAAAAAATTACATATATAAATTACTATAATTTATGTTGATTATTTTGGGCTGATAAAATAGTCGAATGTTGCATAAACAGACCCGGTCAACTCCGGCGATGTTATCCGCCATTGACCTCTCCATCATGTTCCTCCTCTTCCTCATCTACATCTACGAGGAACTGTGGAAGTTCATCGTCGTCCTGTTCTCCGACTGGTTCATGGTGTCTCTGCTGTGTGGCTATGCGGCCAGTGCCTCGATCACGAAAGCGCCACTTTTCGTGAGGCCATCCATCGCATCATGTTGGTTCGAAACAGCCGAGACCTCGCATAATGCACTGAAGCGGCTCGGCGTCTTGACAAAGACCATGCCGACTACACTCCTTGATGCTGCCGGCTGTGGTGGTACCAACGGAAGGAAAGCGCTCAATCGTGGACTATTTAGCATGTGACCGTGACGGTGATGACGGCGGAAGCGGTGCCGCCATTTGCAACGTCAGGATTGAACAAGCGAGGCATACTCCCACCTCTCGTGGGCGTGCGAGAGCGAGAGCGAGAGCATCGCGGATGTCATCCTCGCATGGCACATCGTCACTAGTCTCTTCAAGGTGAATTATCTGTTAGGTAATCTTTGTTTAAAGTATTAGTTTCTAAGTTTAATTAGCTTCTGAGTTCGTATATGCATACTGGCCGTATCCGAGCCGGCTTCATGCCGAGTCCGAATCCAACACGCCGTCGTATACATAGTCATTATAAGCATGTAACTAGTAAGAAAAAGTAACTTGAGCAAGCATTGTAAGAGGCAAAGCAATATATGAAAGCAATAGAAAGAAAAGCTGCAGTGCAGCATCAAAATCAGTTTCTCTGTTTTTTTGTCTTCGTGAGTTGTTGTTCCAACAACTGGTATCAGAGCTTCAGGTTCGATACCCTAGCTGCTGCCCCGGGAGGGGTGATCTCGACTCCCAGGGTGGTATATACGGTGAGAGTGCGCACACAATGGATCCCGGCGGCGCATCAAGCGCGGCAGCACCGGAGCGCAAGGCGGGGTGCAGCGGCGAAACCGATACATTGTACGGTGCATGTGACTCCATGACGAGGAGCCTGAGTTTTTGATTTGTGCCTAAGATTATGTCGCGTTCTCTGGGGAGTGGTGTCACCGGTGACGAGGCAACGTCAACACTCTTCCTACTGGTCGAAAAAGAGACGGCTAAAGCTGCGTGGAAGGCGTTGAAGACGATGCATCTTGGTGCTAATCATCGAAGGTGAAGGCGAGGAACGTTGAGAAGATGTGTTCACCGTCCTGAGCAAAGTCCGTAGATTTGAGTTTGGGATGTTGAAGAGATGTATTCGTCATCCCTAGTTGAGTACGAGTTGGGCAAGTCGTAGTTGAGACCGACCGTCCTGAGTTGAGTACGAGTTGGGGCGCAAGTCGTAGTTGAGACCGACTGCCTCAATAAGTAAGAGTCCAAGACGTGTTCAAGTTATGCCACCGTTTCTGGACAAGTGTGAGCCAAGTTGAAGTCGAGTCCAACTTAGAGTCCAAGACGTGTTCGAGTTGTGCCATCGTCTTCGGGCAATTGGGTGAGCTAAGTTGAAGTTGAGTCCAACTGGCAGCCGAGTACACTTAATAAGTAAGTACACAAAGATTAGGGAGTGATTGTTTTTTTTTTAGATAATGGAAGAGAAAATCTCTCCCGGCCTCTGCATCAACGATGCACACAGCCTAATTTATTATTAAGTTTAAAGCACCGAAGTAACCAAAGAGTTTAACAAAACAAGAAACCTTACAAGCAAATGATGACTGAAATTTAAACTCAATCAATACAAATCCTGTAACTAGACCACCACCCATGAGCACTGAAAATTTGCTTTGCCACAACCTCCAGACGGTCGCTGCCGGCCAACATAGCCTCCTTCTGGTTCGATTTCTGCATATGTGCCCAAGCCCTCAGGCAATGTCCGATCAAAAAGATAACCTGCAATGGATTAGTAACCATCTTCGTATTAAAAACAACATCATTCCGGCATAGCCAGATAGACCAACATAAAGCACTAGCGCCCACCAAGAGCTGTGACTTTAAAACTTTTGGAATTCCGGCTAACCAATGCCCAAACATGTTTGCTATACTCAAAGGAGGTGATAGATTAAACGCACAACCAACAACCCACCAAATGAGACGCACAAGGGGACAGTCAATAAAAAGATGTTGAATTGTTTCTTCTTTAATGCAGAAACCACACTTCTTGCTTCCCCTCCAATTTCTTTTATGCAAATTATCTTTAGTTAACACGACCCCTCTTTTGAGATACTAAAGAAAAATCTGTACCTTTAAGGGGATTTTGATTAACCAAAATAAATTCCTAAGAGGGACTCGACCATGGCTAATTAGAGCCCCATAGAAAGATTTGACCGTAAACATACCAGATTTATTTAAATTCCATTTAAAGATATCCTTTTGAGAGCTTAACTGTAAATTAGCAATTCTCAAAATTAACTCATTCCAAGCATATAACTTGGGTCCAATAATAGGTCGTCGAAAGGAGATATTCAGGGGTGACGATCTCATAATATTTGCCACAGTATCCTCCTTCCTCCTTACCACATTATAAAGAACAGGATATTGACTTTTTAACGGAGAATTACCTAACCAGATATCTCCCCAGAACCTAGTTTGCTTTCCATTTTGAATATGGAAAGACCCGAAACGAAGAAATTGATCTTTAATGTTCATAAGACCCGACCAAAACTGAGAAGTCCCAGGTTTTTTAACCACCTGAGAGAGACTTTTGTCACCCAAATACTTCCTAGTTATCAACGATTGCCAAACGCCTTCTTCATTCAGCAGTTTAAATAACCATTTTCCAAGTAAACTTTTATTTTTCACATCTAAGTTTGAAATGCCTAAACCGCCATGCTCTTTAGGCGAACAAGCTACACTCCATTTAACAAGTCTGTATTTACGGTTGTGATTGTCACTCTGCCAATAGAATCTAGATCGATAAAAGTCTAGACGCTTTAGGACTTGTCTAGGAACTTCAAAAAAAGAAAACATAAACATAGGCAAACTGCTTAGTACCGAGTTAATAAGTACTAACCGTCCCCCCACCGACATAATCTTTCCTTTCCAACTACTAAGTTTCTTCTCAAATCTATCCTCTACCCCTTTCCAATCACTATTCCTTAATTTTTTATAGTGGATAGGAATGCCCAAATACCTGAAAGGAAACGCACCCACTTGACAACCAAACAAATGAGTAAACTGAGCTTGAACAGCTTTGGCAGACCCAATGTAATACCCCAAATTTATTTAAGTGAGAAGAAATAATTTAGGGAGAAGAACCAATTAGGAAATGGATTTAACAGAAGTTTAGAGGGGGGTGTATTACTCCGAAACGTGTTAGAGAGAAAACAAAAATAGTTAAAGGGTTTTTTTCTGAAATTTCTTCAAAACCTGGGCTATGGGCTTTTGGCCCACAGCACCAAGGCCCAAAGGGGGGGGAAACCCTAAAACTGCTACAGTACCTACCCCATGCTACAGTGCATCACCCTCCCCTCCCCAAGCAGCCCCCCTCCGTTGGTGCCTCCCTTCCTCGCCGTCGGTGCTCTCTGCTGCCGATCAAGTGAAGAAAGGAGAGAAGATTGTCTTCGCGGGGAGATTTCTTTGTCTTTCTGTGATTCTACAAGGGTAAAATCGCGTGTTCTTCATTGGTTGATGCGTGGTAGTTGCGGTTGATGTCGTTTGGTAGATCCATTTTCGTCGGTTTAATAGATCGCGTTCTGTCCAGTAGTTTGCGCGGCTGTTTTCGTGATCTTAGAAGCCGAATCAGAGGATCCCATCTCCTAGAGTTATGTGGGGTTCGTTCTTAGCTTTCAGTGGGCGTAAAGATCACTTAATTCCGAGTTACGGTTCAAAAGTTATGTACATTTCAATGTGGCTGTCCAGATTGTATGTAAGTTTCTATCATTAGTTTTGACCCGTGTGCCACTTTTTGTTAAAGGCAAAATATGAATGTCATGCCAACTAGGTTATTGTAGAGAATTTTATAAGCTTTCTAGATTGATAAAGAATGTCCAATTTGGAGTTGTAGAACAAAAGTTATGGATATTTTATTTCAGCATATATTTCTGTTTGTTAATTCTGCCAACAGATTTGAGCCGTGGGCCAAATTTTGTTAGAGGCAAAATCTGAAATTTTGCCCAACTAGACTTTGGTAGGTTTTGTTCTTATCTTTTCAGATTGTTAAAGAACACTAATTTTGGTTCAGCCAATCAAAAGTTATGTCCGTTACCGTGCTGCTGTCCAGACGTGTTAGGCAGATCTGGACAGATGTTGTTCATTGATCTATTAGAGTCATTGACAAACAGAATTTGAGATGTCCACCAACTAGGTTTAGTTAGGGAAATTGATAACCTTTCAATTAAGTCTAAGAACACCTCATTTGGACTCCTGTGCTAAAAGATACGAATTTTAGAAGTTGGCTGTCCACAGAGGGGACATATATATCGATCTATAGGAGTTGGAATTGGAAAATGTGCTTGAGAGTATAGCGAGTTCGGTTATGCTATTATTTATGATTTTGGTCCAGTATGATTGTCTTAGTGCATCTTATAAATATATTCAGGTGATGGATTGATCCCGAGGGCAGTACCTTCTGCACATCCCTCGTTCTCTTGCGGTTAAGGCAAGTATAATGATGGATATAATTGGAATTATTGAATGGCATTCTTTGATAAATACTTATAGAATTTGTGTTGTCATGATTGTTATGGTGGTATGATTGGTAATGTTCATGGTTTCTAGTGATATGAGTTACGTGTTATTCATGGATGTTTGAAATTTATGAAGTCTATGATTAATTGTTATTCATGAGTGATTGTTCATGTTTGCTAGTATTATGAATATATGTGCTATTCATGGATGCTAGAATGCTATGAATGTCAACGATGATGAATGCTAGAAGTATGAATAAGTTTATTCATGTATGACGTTGTGAATACAAATTTATGATGGTTTAAAGTTTTGTTCATGTGCATCATGCTATCATATGACTATGCATATTCGAGGTCCCGTCATGTGGATGAAGGGTTGAGGTCCCACATTCGTGGAATGTGGGCATTGAAAAGAGGTCCCCATCATGAAAACGATGGGCTTATGGTCCCCACACTTGTGGAGTGTGGGCTTGAGGTCCCTTTACTTGCGGAGTATTGGGCAATTGGTCCTCAGCTTGCGAGCACGTGCATGGGTATGCAATGACGGTTGCATACTTTGCATTACCTGTAAAATGCAAAAGATAAAGAGAAAGAGAAAGTGCACTTGAGCTTCTTGCATAGCATGAGCATATGACATGTTTATAATAGATATTGTAGATGGATGTTGATGATTACGATTGTTTATGTTATTATTGCCATTTATTGCACTTGCTGAGTCTTTGGACTCACTCTTGTTTGTTGTTGTGTTTTTAGGTACCACTTTACAAGAACGGCATGCATGGGAGGGAGTAAGACTTAGAGTGGTTGCACAATGGCACAAACTACACACATTTGAATTGATAGAATGATAATTTAGTAGATGAGAAACTTGCTTAAAAAATTCTTTATGATTACTCCCTCTGCTTGGAATAACTTGTAATAGAGTTGAATAGAGGATCATGGATGTCCTTTTATTTATGCTTGTAGTTGTTTAGCATGCTATGGATGATATAGTGTTGATTAGCATAGTTTTGGTGGTCTCTTGATTATGCTGGATGTTGGATTATTTAACTATGTTACATTTAAAAGTTGGGATCTCCGGTTTAGTAACTAAACAAAGGAGGTTCTGTCGGATTTTAGAGAATTGTATCAATGTTAAAATGGTTATAGTGTTAGTTTAGTAGCATTCCAGGCCCTTGTCAGGCTGGGGTGTTACAGTTGGTATCAGAGCGGGCTGTAGGTCCGTGGTTCATGAAATATTAATTTTGACACACTAAGCATAGTAGGATGGGAATGGGCATAGCATTGCATTTATGTTTCCGCTTTATCATAGTGTTGATTACTGATATGAATTGAGTTTTATTGCTCATTAATTGATTGTGATTATTATGTGTGGGGATAACCCATGTTGAGAGGTGGAGGTAGTGGTTGTGATCCTGGGCTATACCAGGTTACACCACCGTTCGTGGTATAGGAATAGCGAAGTGTCCACACCGGAGATCGTAGTATAGGCATTGATAGCGAGTATTTTTAGAAGAGTTGTTCTCTCCCTTGAAATTTGATTTGGTCAACTCTTATCTTGTGGTGATTGATGAGTTTTTCCTTGGGCTTTTAGTTCATCCCGGTTGAGGGGTTGCTTTGAATTTATTCTTCTATTGGCTTAATTTGTCCCGTAAAGAAATCGTTGCTTTCCCAACCGATGGGTTATTCTTGCGGCTGGTAAACTTGGTTAAGTTTGACCTTCGTGTTGGAGTTTGTCTTTCTTATTGTGAAAAAAAACTTGACCCACTTATTCATGTGATGTTTTTGGTTAATGAAAGCTTTCTTTTGCAAGTCCTTTAGTACGTGAGGGCTTTGACTCAATGTATCTCTCTTGGGTATTTTGAGTGTTGAAGATTAATGGATTTCTTTTATGAAAGAAGATGTTAAACCTTTTAGTGTTGTGTTGTCTTGGTTAAGTGAGAGGTTATAACCAAAGAAATTAATGGATATGATATGGGTCAACATGTTAGATCGACGATGTGTGCATGATCGATCTAACAAAGATCCTTGAAAGGAAAGTAATTAATTTGAAAGTGTCTTGTAGTAGTTCTTGAGGAGCTGTGATTAAGAGTATGGTTATACCTAGTTGTAATCAATAGAGTTAATAAGAGGTGTAGAACGTTGATGAAATTGAGTCAATGACTAAGAGTGATACATCCGTAAACTTCTTTGATAAATTGGATTAACGTGTCTCAATGGTTTCATCTAACCTTTTGGGATTGTTAAGTTCAAAAAGAGTTAGATTTTTGTCTTAGTGGGTACTAATCTTGGAGTAACCTTTTGTGGATACTTAGTGATTATAAGTAATTGCTAGGTGCAAATAATGTCTATTAATGTCCGTGATGAGCATCACTAAGAGATAAATTGATGGGATTTAATAGATGAACAATGCTTACATCATGGTAGAACTATCAGATAAAAGCATTCCTTTGATGAAAGGGTGTTGGTAGGACCTTTTCAATTGTGTAGTAGACCCTTCTAAACTTAAGAGGTTGATGTAGTGAGGTTATATGGTTTTGGTATACTCGCTTTGAAGATGGGATGAAAATGTAGTATGGAACAATATAGTGAAACTTTGGGGCTTTCTAATGGATTAGTCGATGATAAAAAAATTCGTGGTCGGAGTGTATCATTCTTGATGTTAGTAAGATTATCTGCTAGAGATTGTGACTTGTGTGTGTGGTGATGATTCTTTTAGAAAATAAAGTAATTTGATCGTCTTTCATAATTTTGATTCATGAACGTGTTTGAGTTTTGCGTTTGTGATCGTGGACCTCTTACGTTATGTGGTGATTGAGGTTGTTTGAGCAAAGTGCTATGATGAAAGATTTTATTGGTTCTTAAGTGGTTCTGTAATTTGGGTTTTAAGAGCTTATCTTGTTTAGGCTGGCAAAGTGATGTAGTAATCATAGAAAATAACTTTTCTTGTTAAAGGAAGGAGTGAAGTATAAGTATTTGAGATTTAAGTCGTTTCGCAACTCATGCTTTATTTGAGTGTGCTTAAACCTTATGCGATTGTTCCATAAGAGTTTATCAATTTTCAAAGGGCATTACCTTCTTCTCATTTGTGGTTTGGAATTCACTTTTAGTAGGGCTTGAGCCCTCATTGTTGACTTTCCTTATGTTTTTCGAGTACTTTGCCTAAGTGACTATTTCCTTGGTCCATGATCACTACGGGTGGCACATGTTTTCCTAGTTGATGAAAATTGATTCCTTTCGCTCTTTCTTTTGAGAAAGAGTCAACCTATTCGTTTCACCGGAGTCTTTTGATGTGTTTAATAATTGTAGTTGTGAAACTTTGGGTTAGAAGTTATTCGATGAGCATTGGAGGATGAAATAATTTCGTAATATACTTCTTTGAGAGAAGTTTATCTCATTAGAAGATTGTCTTTGAAGGTTAAACTGATTGCATTGTTACAACTAGTAGAATATATAGCGAGGCGTGGTCCAAGTTCTTTTGTTCATTTCAATGGAACATAGAATTATCCAAAGTATGAAAATCTTGATCAATGTATTAGGGCATCGCGATTGTGTACCTTGCACGGTTGTGCAGATGAAATATGATGGTGTGTTGTAATGAGAGTAAGATTAGCGAAGTAATCTAATCGTTAAAGCGGTTATGGAGATAGCAGAGCTTGATGGATTATCGTTAGGTATGATTTGGCGTCAGTGAGTAACCTGCTGGAAGTTAGACTCTTTATAAAGATAATTGGGTCGAGAAAATGTTTCCATATTGATGTTATTGCGCGGGTATGATTGGATTGTGATAATTTTAGGGATTTAATATGAGGTTTTCCCTATCTTCTATATGAGAAGTTTGTTGTAGGGGTCTTGGAGGTTACAAAAATTGAGTTTTGCATTTTTATGCTAGAATGTTGGTCGCCCAATGATTGTGTGTAGAGGTAGCAGAATAAGGGTGGATTCTGAAGAGTGGGATGATCATTGAAAGAACCTTTGATGAAGTATATGAATGTGTGTCTTTGAGGATTCGAGTTGTTTATTCTTAAATGATGGAGGTGATGTGATTGTGTGTGAGATTTATTTTGAGATGTATTGGGAGTCATCTGTCAAGGTAATTCCGTCGGTACAAGAGTTGGCTAGAGTATGTTGCGGAGTCAAGAGAGCCTCTCTACAAAGTTGTAGATGATGTATCCAGTTTGAGCATGGCGTTGAGGTTGTCAATTTAAGAGAAATAAGTTAATGTGATATGGATAAAATGAAATTCCATAATTCAAGAGAAATTTTATTTCTAAAAGGGAAATTGAGAAAAAAATATGTTCCTCGAGTAGTGAAACGCTCTCTTGATTCATGTTTGAACTATGTGTTGATGACGGATGTCTTTCGAAATTAAAGTTTGACTTTATGATTGATGTGCGGTTCTTATCAGTTCGGGAAGATTAAAGGAAGTGTTTGATTTGGGTATTTAAGTGGTTTCTCTTTCGGCTTGTGTGGTGTTCATTTGTAAACTACCTACTTGGAAAGCGGAAGGGATTTCATGATGAATCTTTACTTTTGAATTTGACCCTTTGGTGTCAAGTTTCCATTTTGTGGTTGCGATGTGAATCCTTCATTTTTAGATGGGTTTTGTCGGTAAAAGAGGTTGTTTATAGAGAGTGATGTTGTGTGCTCCTGGTTAAAGGAGGTAATCCTTGTTACGGTGAAGAGTTCGATTGAGAGGTGGAATAAAAGTTCCGCGTATTATGTGCATGCTTTGTGTGGTTCGTACCAATCGGAGGTTAGCCCAAGGTTCATTGGGTTGTTTTAGCTAGTTGGCGTATCGCTAAGACCGCTTTGGGTCCCTACGCGGTGAACGCAACTTTTGGTATGTTCAGTGCCGAGTGAGTACCTAGGAGATCCGAGTTTGAATATTTGTTAATGTCGTGGACCATCGAGTAGGATCTTACCTTCAATTCTCTTCTAATGAGTGTACCGAATTTCGGGTTGAGTGTTCGACAGACGTCGTTGTACGTCATTTTGTTGTGGTCTCAACGATCCGAGTGTGAGGCCTCTTGGGAATTAGAGTCTCGCATGTGCAGCGATATCGATATTATTTACAGCAGGTACGTGAAAATATCATAAGGTTTTAGTGTGATTACATTGGCGTAAGTGTGTTTAGAATTCGGGGTCGAATTCCGTTTAAGGGGGGTAGAATGTAATACCCCAAATTTATTTAAGTAAGAAGAAATAATTTAGGGAGAAGAACCAATTAGGAAATGGATTTAATAGAAGTTTAGAGGGGGGGTGTATTACTCCGAAACGTGTTAGAGAGAAAACAAAAATAGTTAAAGGGTTTTTTCAAATTTCTTCAAAACACAGGCTATGGGCTTTGGCCCACAAAGACTAAGGCCCAAAAGGGGGAAACCCTAAAACTGCTACAGTACCTACCCCATGCTACAGTAGCCACCGCCGTGCTACAGTAACCGCGGTGCTACAGTGCATCACCCTCCCCTCCCCAAGCAGCCCCCCCTCCGTTGGTGCCTCCCTTCCTCGTCGTCGGTGCTCTCTGCTGCCGATCAAGTGAAGAAAGGAGAGGAGATTGTCTTCGCGGGGAGATTTCTTCATCTTTCTGCGATTCTACAAGGGTAACGTCGCGTGTTCTTCATTGGTTGATGCGTGGTAGTTGCGGTTGATGTCGTTTGGTAGATCCATTTTCGTCGGTTTAATAGATCGCGTTCTGTCCAGTAGTTTGCGCGGCTGTTTTGTGATCTTAGAAGCCGAATCAGAGGATCCCATCTCCTAGAGTTATGTGGTGTTAGTTCTTAGCTTTCAGTGGGCGTAAAGATCACTTAATTCCGAGTTACGGTTCAAAAGTTATGTACATTTCAATGTGGCTGTCCAGATTGTATGTAAGTTTCTATCATTAGTTTTGACCCGTGTGCCACTTTTTGTTAAAGGAACAATATGAATGTCATGCCAACTAGGTTATTGTAGAGAATTTTATAAGCTTTCGAGATTGATAAAGAATGTCCAATTTGGAGTTGTAGAACAAAAGTTATGGATATTTTATTTCAGCTAATATTTCTGTCTGTTAATTCTGCCAACAGATTTGAGCCGTGGGCCAAATTTTGTTAGAAGCAAAATCTGAAATTTTGCCCAACTATACTTTGGTAGGTTTTGTTCTTAGCTTTTCAGATTGTTAAATAACACTAATTTTGGTTCAGCCAATCAAAAGTTATGTCCGTTACCGTGCTGCTGTCCAGACGTGTTAGGCAGATCTGGACAGATGTTGTTCATTGATCTATTAGAGTCATTTACACACAGAATTTGAGATATCCACCAACTAGGTTTAGTTAGGGAAATTGATAACCTTTCAATGAAGTCTAAGAACACCTCATTTGGACTCCTGTGCTAAAAGATACGAATTTTAGAAGTTGGCTGTCCACAGAGGGGACATATATATCGATCTATAGGAGTTGGAATTGGGAAATGTGCTTGAGAGTATAGAGAGTTCGGTTATGCTATTATTTATGCTTTTGGTCCAGTATGATTGTCTTAGTGCGTCTTATAAATATATTCAGGTGATGGATTGATCCCGGGGGCAGTACCTTCTGCACATCCCTCGTTCTCTCGCGGTTAAGGCAAGTATAATGATGGATATAATTGGAATTATTGAATGGCATTATTTGATAAATACTTATAGAATTTGTGTTGTCATGATTGTTATGGTGGTATGATTGGTAATGTTCATGGTTTCTAGTGATATGAGTTACGTGTTATTCATGGATGTTTGAAATTTATGAAGTCTATGATTAATTGTTATTCATGAGTGATTGTTCATGTTTGCCAGTATTATGAATATATGTGCTATTCATGGATGCTAGAATGCTATGAATGTCAACGATGATGAATGCTAGAAGTATGAATAAGTTTATTCATGTATGACGTTGTGAATACAAATTTATGATGGTTTAAAGTTTTGTTCATGTGCATCATGCTATCATATGACTATGCATATTCGAGGTCCCCGTCATGTGGATGAAGGGCTTGAGGTCCCCACATTCATGGAATGTGGGCATTGAAAAGAGGTCTCCATCATGAAAACGATGGGCTTATGGTCCCCACACTTGTGGAGTGTGGGCTTGAGGTCCCCTTTACTTGCGGAGTATTGGGCAATTGGTCCCTGCGCTTGCGAGCACAGGCATGGGTATGCAATGACGGTTGCATACTTTGCATTACCAGAAATGCAAAAGATAAAGAGAAAGAGAAAGTGCACTTGAGCTTCTTGCATAGCATGAGCATATGACATGTTTATAAAAGAGATTGTAGATGGATGTTGATGATTACAGTTGTTTATGTTATTATTGTCATTTATTGCACTTGCGAGTCTTTGGACTCACTCTTCTTTGTTGTTGTGTTTTTAGGTACCACTTTACAAGAACGGCATGCATGGGAGGAGTAAGACTTAGAGTGGTTGCACAATGGCACAAACTACACACATTTGAATTGATAGAATGATAATTTAGTAGATGAGAAACTTGCTTAAAGAATTTTTTATGATTACTCCCTCTGCTTGGAATAACTTGTAATAGAGTTGAATAGAGGATCATGGATGTCCTTTTATTTATGCTTGTAGTTGTTTAGCATGCTATGGATGATATAGTGTTGATTAGCATAGTTTTGGTGGTCTCTTGATTTTCTTTGGATGTTGGATTATTTAACTATGTTACATTTAAAAGTTGGGATCTCGGTTTAGTAACTAAACAAAGGAGGTTCTGTCGGATTTTAGAGAATTGTATCAATGTTAAAATGGTTATAGTGTTAGTTTAGTAGCATTCCAGGCCCTTGTTAGGCTGGGGTGTTACACCCAAAACAAAAGATCTCACTCTTATGGAAATTAATCTTCAAACCCGATAAAAGCTCAAAAACACAAAGAATAAGTTTCAGATTTTTTGCTTGTTCCAAATCATTATCCAAAAAGAGGATCGTGTCATCAGCATATTGTAAAATTGACAAACCCTCCTCGATCAGGTGAGGAACTATGCCTGATAAAAGGCCTGCTTCTTTAGCACGAGAGATGAAAATGGCAAGCATATCCCCTACAATGTTAAAAAGAATTGGAGACATGGGATCACCTTGCCTAAGACCTTTCTGAGTTTGAAAAAAGGAGCCAAGATCATTATTAACTTTTATTCCAACACTCCCTCCCTTAACTATACTCTCCACCCAAGAGCACCACTTAGCAGAAAAGCCCTTCATTCTTAAAGTTTGAATTAAAAAAAGGCCATTTAACCTTGTCATAAGCTTTCTCAAAACCTATTTTGAAAACTATTCCATCCAAATTCTTTTTATGCAATTCATGAATGGTTTCGTGGAGAACAACAACCCCATCAAGAATAAATCTTCCCTGCAAAAAAGCTGACTGGGAAGGTCTAACCACCTTTTGCGCTACCCCCATAAGTCTATTAGTAACAACTTTTGTAAAAATTTTGAAACTAACATTTAAAAGACAAATAGGCATGTACTGTTGTATTTGTTTAGCGTCCGCTTTTTTGGGAAGCAAAGTAATGATTCCAAAATTCAAGCTATAGAGAGGAAGCAAACCCTTATGAAAATCGTGGAACATAGCGAGCAAATCATATTTAATGACATCCCAAAACACCTGATAGAACTCGGCCGGAAAACCATCTGGCCCAAGTGCTTTGTTATGGTCCATTTGAAAAAGAGCTTCCTTCACCTCTTTTTCAGTGAAAGATTCTGTAAGTAACTCATTTTCAACCTCAGAAACTTGAGGTATATCATTCACATCAGAATCAACCATAGAAAGGTGATTAGTTTCGGAAGGTCCAAATAAAACTTTGTAATAATTAGTGATATACTCTTTTAATTGTACATCACCCCGAATTAATCCTTCGTCCTGTTCGAGCTGGAAAATTCTATGACGTCTATGCTTCCCATTCGCAATCAAATGATAATATCGCGTATTGCGATCCCCTTCTAACAAAAACTTCGCTTTAGATTGCTGATACCACTTGATCTCTTCTTCTCTTAGAAGCAGCGCCAATCTCTCATTAGCAACCCTTTTAAGCTTAAGCTCA
The DNA here is from genome assembly GCA_036346255.1 of Ampelocalamus luodianensis. NCBI lineage: Eukaryota > Viridiplantae > Streptophyta > Magnoliopsida > Poales > Poaceae > Ampelocalamus > Ampelocalamus luodianensis. Next base: position 15,216,244 of record CM070637.1, read on the forward strand.
TGGTCAGATAATCTCACGACCTCAGCTTTTTTATCAAGCTCATCAATTAATAAATTAAGCTCAATTTTTTCTTTTTTATAAGTTCCACTGGTATTTTTTGCCCAGCCACGAAGAAAACTTCTGAGAGATCTAATCTTAAGCTGCCAAGTTTGCAAGGTGGAAAGACCCCGAACATCTTTTCGCCACACATCAGCCACCAACTCTCTAAAGCCCTCCCTATCCAATCACCCTAATTCAAATTTAAATAACGGTTGCCGTCCGCTAAAAGAAGCCGCTTGGGTGGTCAAAAGCAAAGGCGTGTGATCAGATAAGGATCTTTCAAGCGCATGAACTGTGGCCAACGGAAATTTAATCTCCCAATCTAAATTCATTAAAACTCTATCCAACTTTTCAAAGGTTGGATTAGCTAAAGAATTGGCCCAGGTATATTGCCTACCTGATAAAGCAATCTCTCTTAAATCCAAGTTATCAATCACCGCATTAAACAAAAAAGGCCACCTAAACTGAAAGTTATTGCTATTTTTTTCATTTGAATGTCTAATGATATTAAAATCCCCTCCAATTAAAATCGGAAGCGATTCCTTCCTACAAGCCTGAACAAGTTCAGAGATAAACTTTTCCTTGAATTGAGTTTGAGTAGCACAGAAATGTGCCTACAAGAACCCATTGAAAATCATCCTCTGTTCTTTAAATGAAACTTAACATAAAAATCACCAACATCGATAGAACCAATATCAAACACTCATGGATCCACCTAAAAGGATGCCCCGACCGCTCTTACGGGGAGAGAAATGCCATAAAAAATTCTGCCCACCACAAAGTCGGTTAAGACAAGCCACCGAAAAATCTTTTTTACCAGTTTCTAAAATGGCCACGAAATCTAAATGTTGTTCCTTAATTACTTCACAAATATACCGATGTTTAGCCAAGTCTCCCAGACCTCTGCTATTCCAGAAAAGACCTTTCATTTTAACTTTAGTTTAATTGGCCTATCATAGGAAAATTTCTTTTTTGACTTCTTTTTATATGACACTAATGTGAAATTAGATTGGTCATCCTCCAAATTACCATCTAAATCATTGCAACAGCGACTAAAAGCAGATGTATCCTTGCAAACTAGAGTATCGTCTGCTAAGCCTCCTACTTCAACAATCTCCTTATTTTTTAATCTTACTGATTCCATAGACCTAAGATTTTGAATTGAACTACCAATCTTAGAACTATCAACTCCTAATGAGATGCCGATGCTAGCCATGTTTTTAACTATTTTCTCATCGGAAAAAGACACAAAAGAATTATTATCATCATACTTACTTGGATTGCTTGAATCAAATTCGAGGTTGCGCACTTTCGCACGCTGCATGGCCTTATGGATCGAGTCAATATCACCGGACTGTTGCTTCTTAATGCGCTCACTTTGCCTAGGCTCCACCATATCTTCCTTGTGCAAAGTCGGCTGAGTAGCCCCAACTGAAGAGAAACAACTAAAGTCCATTTTGATGCCATACCCAGATTCCTCTACAGAGAAGCTTTTGTGCCGGTCAGAATTGGCTTGTGCATTGACTTTGCCGAGCTCCAAAGGATGAACTAATTGATCAGTGTCAGGAGATGTCACCGCCCTTCCCTGCACCTCAGAGGACTGAGCATCCAGGCCGGCCACTAAACCACCCGAAATTGGGGCAACACACTTCACAGCACCAAGGTCCACCGGCGTTGCATGGTCGGCCACTGAACCACCCGAATTTGGGGCAAGACTCTGCACAGAACCAAAGTCCACCGGCAATGCATCAACAGCCGACCCTCCCCGACTACTGGCATCCTTCTGCTCAGAATCAAGTTCCTCCGGAGCCGCAATACCATCCAATCCTCCCGGACTACTACCACCCAACACAGCATCAACATCCACCACTTGCTCTGAAAAAACATTGACTGCTTTACCTGAGACCACACTCTTTCCCTAGGCATGCAAGCTGGACATTCCAACCTTTCTAGCACCAATCTCAGCCACCTTGTTAATTGCCTTCGGTGTAACCCAGATATTATCCGCAACCAACAGCCCCAAAGTATTCCCACGAAGGAAGACGAAGATCGACCCTTCGCTCTCGGGCACAAGTTTATTAATATCCGAATTATTCTTTGATCTCTTAGACTCTCTATCTACCATCTCAACCTCTTTGCCCCTATCTGAATTGTCATCCTCCTCCTGATCAACACCTGGCTGGGCACCTTCGTCAACCATGCCCACCACAGCATCTTCAATTTTAAAAAAGATGTCGTATACAAATTCTCCAACCACAATCTCTACGCTAGCAGGTATGGCATCTACGTCCAGGACACCCACCAGCAAGCGAACCACATCCTTCTTACGCACTTGCTCCATGTCCACCCTCAAAGCCAAGCCAATGATCGAGCCTATAGCACAAAGACTCAAAAAATCACGAATCTCCCCAGGCACTCCTAAGACCTGAACCCAAACTTTTTGTAATTGGTATTTCGGTGCAGGTCTCGAATTCCATTCCTCAAATTGAAGCACCACCTTATGCTCTTTCACATGAACATCTCCAATAGCCACCATACGAAGCAATTCAAGTCTAGACGTGAACTGAACCAAAAATTCCTTTTCCCCCTGAATCTCCACCTGGGGTTGCCAATTCACAGGAATTAGCCTTCTCAATTCAGCAATCAGCTGGTCTTTGGACAGCGTCTCCCCAATTATCCGAACAAGCCCGGTCTTACTGTTATCTTTTCTCCACTTCTTCGTCCCAGATACAGGGATATGATAAAACCCCAATCCATCCGCCCCAAAACCACATAAATTGGCAATAGGTCTTGGTTTCAGTGTCAACGGGCACTTATTTGCCAGATGGTCCGTGCTCTCACAAACATCACATAATAAAACAGTTTTGCAATTAGCAATTCCATGCCCCTTCCCTTTACAGCGAAAACAAACAATGTGAGAAGCATCACCTGTATACTCTTTGCTGACCGGCATATTGCCCATCCAGTCACGACCCCGGCTTCTGTTAATGCCGCTAGACTTCCCATGACCAGTAAAAGGAACTCGATTTTGAAGCTGATTTTGGTGAGAAGAACTGCCGCCAAACACCACGACCGGAAAACCTCCATGTCCACCATTAGCACCACCAGGTCCCGCATCCTGACCACTAGCACCACCATTGACAAAGAATTGAATAGATCCACCTGCTCCCCGGACTTGCCCGCTACTCCTATCAACAGCCGGAAAGGCCTGCAAATGCCTGCCTGCAACTCCAACCGCCCCAAAGGTCTGGGCTTGTCCGCCACCGTCAACGACAGAAGAAAGCCCCAACGTCCTGCCCCTGGCCAACTGACCACCCTCCAATCCGCTACCTGGGAGTGGACCATTGCCGCTGTTCCCGAGCTGCTTCTCACCAACAGACCTGCCTGCGCCGCCCGGCCCAACACCCTGACCGGAGACTGGAAACCATCCACCGCTGCCCCGAGCTTGCCCCCGGCCAAACATAACACCAGAAATTCCAAGCCCTTCCGCACCGGTTTGCCGCTCACCGGGAAAAGTGCTCGAGCAGCCGCCAGCCAATCTCGGACGAGACCTTTCCCAGGATCGGCCAAAAACCCTGCGCAGCCAAGGGAGTCCTTTTCTGTTGGTTGTTTCAGAGTTTGTCACCACCACATGAGTCCCTGAAGTTCTCGGCCCACACGCCTCCTCATCAGCCCACTGTTTATCATCCGAAAAAATCGGTATAGCAGCCGCAGCCGACAAAATCGGCACCGCGTCATTCAAATCTTGAAATCCCACCTTTTCCGGCGCTAAGTTTGGCAGCGAAACCGACTCACGCGAGATTAGCTCGGTCATCCGATTCAGATAATCTTTGTTTAAAGTATTAGTTTCTAAGTTTAATTAGCTTCTGAGTTTGTATACGCATACTGGCCATATCCGAGCCGGCTTCATGCCGAGTCCGAGTCCGATGTGCCGTCGTATATATAGTCTTTATAAGCATGTAACTAGTAAGAAGAAGTAACGTGAGCAAGCATTGTAAGAGGCAAAGCAATAGAAAGAAAAGCTGCAGTGCAGCACCAAAATCAGTTTCTCTGTTTTTTTGTCTTCGTGAGTTGCTGTTCCAACAGTATCCACAACGGAAGGGAACAGCGGTGAGCCCCAGCCGCAAACTAGTGACAAGGCTATCTAGGTACTATGCTTAGTTGGTTGCCTTGCAGCCGGACCTCCTGCCTGACAACCGAAATGGTGAGGAGGCACGGAGCGTGTGTACAACACAGTGAAGGCAGAGCTGAAAGAGTAGCTGGGTTGCTGGGGGAGTGGGGGCTACTACTTCTTGCTAAAGAGCAAACGGTGGTACGAGATGATGTTGGCTATCACCGCGCGCCATGCGGAGGATGTGGTCACTGTCAGAAGTATACATAAGTGTATATCTCCTAGAATCAAAAGTTTGAACCTTCAACATATCTGTCTGTTGTAACGGCAAAATTCTGATTCTCAGAATCTTTTCAGTTTCTTGTCGATAGCGTGTACTGTAGCTTATCTGGCAAAGTATATATAAAGAGATGATTAGCGTCGTGCTATTCTGCGCGGTTCCCATCTATTCTTTTCTTCCTCTTGAGTTTTCTTTACATGGTATCAAAGCCCCAAAACTCTCCACTGAGATGTCAACCTCAAGCTCGATCGCCAACTCCACGGCTTCCGTAAACACATCCACCGCCACCACCATTCTGCCTAGACCCTCGTTTGGTCACTTCATCAATGTGAAGTTGACCTCGGAGAACTATCTCCTATGGAAGGCACAATTGCTTCCATACCTCCGTAGCCAACATCTTCTTGGCTATGTAGATGGAACCGTCGTGGCTCTAGATCGGTTGATCACAGCTACCACGACAGAAGGTGCAGAGCAACAATCAAATCCTGCATACCTGATTTGGGTGCAGCAGGACCAACTGGTGCTCAGCGCTCTGTTCTCCTCTTCAATGTCGAAGTATTTCAAAAAGTCAAACATCTAATAGATACGTTGGCTGCAATAGCATAGCCACTTAACGATGATGAGATCATTTGTCATCTTCACTCTAGTCTTGATACTGAGTATGATCCAATTGTTGCATCTCTTAGTACAAAATCAGAGCCCTCAATGTCTCTTAGTGAGTGGATCATCATAACTCTGTGCAGGGAATACAAGGTGTAGGTTCCTCAGCCAACAATAACTCTCGCAGTTACAGCAAGAAGAACACATACAACAATCACGGACGAGGTCGAAGCCGAGGTGGCTCGCAACAGAGTGGACAATCTGGATCTCGACCACAGTGTCAAGTGTGTGGCAAGATGGGGCATGTAGCACTAAAATACTATCATCGCTTTGATCATAGTTATCAAGCTAAAGAGAACAACAGAGTTGCTGCTGCAACATCCATGCTTGCATCCTATTGTGTTGATCCTAACTTGTACATGGATACTAGTGCAACTCATGATCACATTACCAATAATCTGGACAAGCTAACCTCGAAGGACAAGTATAATGGCAAGGACATGGTTCAAGCATCAAATGGTTTAGGTATGAGAATTCTTCGTGTTGGGCAATCTCATATTACTACTCCTTGTAAATCTCTTAAATTGAATAATATTCTTCATATACATGTGTCATCACGACAACTCCTATCTGAAGTATTTCTTGAGTTTCATCCTAGAAATTTCTTTGTAAAGGATCAATCCACAAGGAAGAACCTTCTTCAAGGCTGATGTGAGGATGGACTTTATCCTATCAAGTCACCGCACACCACTTCTACCTACACCAAGAACACCTTTGATAGCATCAAACCAACTTCAACCAATGGCATTGCAGACTTAGACATCCTTCCACCTCTATCGTTCAAGAAGTCAGATCAAATAATCTACCTTGCTTATTAGAGTCCAGTGATAGGTCTGTTTGTGGACCATGTTAGTTAGCTAAGAGTCATCAACTCCCATATGTTTCTTTAATTCATACTTCTATGTCTCCTCTTGAGCTTGTGTTCACAGATGTATGGGGACCTGCTCACACCTCAGTCAATGGATTTAAATACTATGTTAGTTTTGTTGATGACTTTAGCAAAGTCACTTGGATCTATCCTCTTAAAAGTAAGACAGAAGTATTTAATGTCTTCACTCGGTACCAAAAATATGTTGAAAGGCCCTTAAACAAACACATTATATGTGTTCAATCAAATTAAGGAGGGGAGTATCAAAAACTTCACACCTTCTTTAATCATGTTGGAATTTCTTATCGTGTGTCCTATCCCTACACTCACCAACAAAATGGCTCGACTGAAACGCAAGCATCTTCATGTTGTAGAGATGGGACTTGCTCTCCTTGCAAATGCTAACATGCCAATCAGTTTTTTGGGATGATGCATTTCAAACAACTTGTTTTCTGATCAATAGGCTGCCCAATAAAGTGATAAACAACTGCACTCCTATTGAACGACTTCTTAGATCACAACCCGGTTATCTTATGTTACGCACTTTTGGTTGTGTTTGTTGGCCAAATTTGCACCCATATAATGCTCATAAGCTTCAGTTCAGATCTCAAGAGTGTGTGTGTGGATATCATGGGGATATGCTCATTATCTTAGGATGATGTGACAATTGGCAATGACGTTGAAGGTTTGCGAAAACACGAGTTTTCGGCAAAGTTCGATTCTGTCGGTCTCAGTGATCGGCCGACCGCCATGGTGGCGTCGACCGGTCTATCTTGGGCTGTTTCTTTGGTGGCGATTGGCGGTCCGACCGCCCAGAGGCGGTCGGACCGGCGATGTGGCGGTCGGACCGGCACATGTGGCGATCGGCCGAGCTTCTGGAGCGGTCGACCGGTCATTAAGTGAAGTTTGATTTTGGAGTGGGCCAAAAATAGAGGTGTAGGCAAGAGAGAAGGTTCTACTATTCTTGGTCCCATAATTTTTGGAGTCTCCAGACAAAAGTTCTATTCGTTTGAAATTTCCAGAGAGGTTGCGGATTTCAGAGTTGAAATTTTGGCTAAGTCCTGGTGGCGGTCGATCCGCCTTCGTTGGCGGTCGGGCCGCGATGGCGGTCGAGCCGGACAAGGGTGGCGATCGACCGGTTTTCACTTAACTCGCGGCCCGTGGCGGCGATGGTTGCTTGTTAGGTCAATCTCATGGGTTTCAGTGCATATGTGTTGCATGATGCATGTTTTGACTAACGTGGGTCAAGTTGTGAAGAACTTGTTCCCGGTTTCGATTTTCTTGTCTATTGTTGTGCAGGTTGCTTGGTGGTCAACGACGGTGAACGGCGAGGATGATCGGGACTAGGCTTGGAGAGCCGAGGTTCGTAACGATCGGCGATGCGGGTGAAGTCATTGGACTCAAGTATGGTGCAAGATGGACAAAGGTGACCGAACAGGCGATTCGGTGCGACCGTTGGATCAAGTGGCGCGGGGTGGTGCAAGTGCCATGGTGGTTTCGGTGGGATCCGGATGGGAGAGACTTGCCGACATGATGAGAGCCGTTGGATCAACCTACACGTGGCGAACAGCGAGTGCCGCGCACAATCGGACTCGGTCTTGGAGAAGGACCGAGAAGGGGTATTTTGTAATCTTACCAAATACCGCTTTGGTGACCTTTTGCTAACTGCGGCGCAAGGCGGTGCGTGGAGAAGCGGATTAGGTCAAGAGGAGATGAAGACGCGCTTTAAAATGCGTGCGTGTGTGACCCGTTTGTTTTGGGCCTTAACGGGAGCCCATTAGGAAACTCTTCTAGAAGGTCTAGGCCTTCACTATAAATAGAGGAGGGAGGTGGCTGCACCCTCAACCCTTTCATTACTTGAAAATCCTAGTTTTGCTTGTGTGCTTAGGAGTTGATAGTTGGAGGTTAGGGTTCTAGAGAGTTGGATTTGATTTCGTGCTCATGTATTGAGTCTTTGTGCTCCATTGATGGAGTGGTCAGTAAACCAATACCATATCAAATCAATCCAAAGAAAGTTCTCTCAAAGATGAGTTCATTTGCCTTCTTTCTCTCTATTTGGTGATTTTGAGTCTTTCTTTGATCCGCGAGTTTTGGTTGGTTTCTTGCTATGATCTAACTTGCTGCAACATGTGGGAACCCATCTAGGGTCATCTTAGTCATCAATCACCCACGAGCAAGTTTCTAGATCATATTTCGTTCTTGACTCGGTTTTGACCCACCTTCACTCAAACGGAAAAGGTCTGAACTTTGGCAAGGATCTTCACGATCGTTGCTTGGAATAGGTTCTGACATCCTTAGGAAGGTGTGTGTCAAGTTTCACGAAGTTTGGACGCACGAATCAAAAGTTAGATCAATTTGCGTTTTGGTTTTGGCTGATTTCACTATTCATTGGCACGGAGGTCCGACCGCCATGTATTGAGAGGTCGACCGATTTCCAAAGGTCGACCGATTTCTAGTTGGAGGTCGACCGCCCAACTCATTTAGGTTTTGAGTTTTTATGTTTTTGAAGATTTTGCTTGGGGTTTTGATTGGATTCAATACAAGTCTTCATTGTGCATGATTGATTGATCTTCATAGCTTTCATAGCTATTGGAGTGAGATTCGTATTGAATTCAATTAGGGAGAAAAGAGATCGTGCTCTATTCACCCCCTCTAGTCGCCTTTTCGGTCCAACAAGTGGTATCGAGCCAGTTAGTTCAATCTTGATCTTAACCGGTCACCGAACTTGGCGATGGATAAGTACTCCTCCAAACCGCATATCTTCAATGGGCATGACTATGCTTTTGGAAGAACCGCATGCGTGTCTTTCTTGAGAGCGAACCACGAGGTATTTGGGAGGTCGTTCGTGATCCGCTCATCTTGCTGAGGTTGCTACGCCGCCAAAGCCCTCTTGGCTAGTGACCGTAAGGCAAAGAATTTTCAGTATGGTGGGCTTGGTAGACAGAATATGATAGGATTTGCAATCTCGATCTCAGACATGAGATTTGGAAGACCTCAAACCTATCATGAGGTTCTTCCCAAATCAAACAAGTGCGTCAACAGGTCTATAAAGAGAATATAACAAATTCGAGATGCGTCCGGTGAGAGCATCGATGACATTTTCATCGCTTTAACACGTTGATAAATCGATGAAGGTCGTGGTATTGAATTTACGATACCAAAATGCCATCCATCTCTGGCTGCAATCAACACCGTGAGTGGGAGATAAAGGCTACCGCCATTCAGAAAATGTCAACTTCTCCGATCGACCTTGAGCTGCTCTATAGCAAGCTCAGACTCATGAGATCCGAAAGTGACCATTCTAAGAAGGGTAACATGGCTTTAGTAGCGCACTCGCCAAGAGAGCCTCCGATGGGTCGTTTGAGTCTTCTTCCGAATTTCTCTTGCTTCTTTCTGCAATCCAAGAAGAGGATCTTGAAAGTATTCTGAGCCCGAGATGGCACTTTTGATTAAGAAGTTCACAAGGGCCTACAACAATATGAGGAACAAAAAGAGAGGCGGCCTGTGACTTGTTATGAGTGTGGAGAGCTCTATCATATCCGGCAAATTGCCCTAAGTCAAGGGCAAGAGCAACCACAAGGAAGAGAAGCCGACTTGGAAGAAGCCTCAAGGGTACAAGTCCAAGTTTGATCTTTGCCAAGCTTAAGAAGGTTGTTCACCGGTCATTGCCGCTCTTGGAGAACAATCCTTGAGCGATGTGGACTCGGAAGTGAGGAGGACAAAGAGGAGGAGCTTCCTCAAGACAAGAACAAAGGGAAGGCTAAAGATTTTACCTCATGTGCTTCATGGCGACTCGTCGACATCAATGACAATGAGGTACCTCCTTCCTATGATGATCTTTTGCTAGATGTGATAATCTCTTTGAGCAACTCTTGAGTCGGGATAAGGATTTAAAACTACCATGGCTAAGAACAAGGACTTAGAGTCACAAGTGGATAATTTAACTCTAGAACTTGTAAATGCTAAGACTCTTGAATCTAATGAATGTTCATCTTGCCATGTTCTCACTCTGAATTCTCTAAATTGCAATCTGCTCATGATGTTGCCTTGCATCAACTTGAAAATGCTAGAACCGAGCTAATTGAATTTAAATCTACTCCTTGTGATAAATGCTCGAGTCCAAAAGTTGGATGCTTCGTAATGTGAAATCTAGCTTTTGCACTTTACGCTTAGAACGTGAAAATGAAGTCAAAGATATCTTAGAAGCGATTAGAGCTAAATATGCCAAGCTTAAGGACATGATTGAGACTTCTACATGTGCTTTATGTCCACTCTTAAGCTTGAGGTTGCTAGTTATAAGAAGAGGTCTATGGCTAAAACTTGTGATTCATGTGTTAACTTTAGAAAAGAAATTGCTTACCTTAATGATACATTAGAAAAAATTTCTAAAGGAAAGAAACAGTTAAACATGATCCTTGATCACCAAAGACTCCTTATAAGAACCAGGGTTAGGATACAACTTTGCACATGACAAATCTAAGGGCATTCAAATATTGAAAATGGCTTAGTTGAATTCGATACCCAACCCGCCAAGATTATTTTCAAATCTGCAGTTTTGCCCAACCATCTGCTCATCAAAAGGTGCTTCTCCCAATGGTACCAAGTACCATTGCACCTATTGCAAGAAGGATGGGCATTTGATTGAATTCTTGGCATGAGGTTGAAAACGCTAAGAAAAATATTGCTAGGATGTCATCTAATCAACCTAGAGCTTTTGTGAGATATGGTAACTTAGAAAGGAAGAAACTGGTCTAGGATTTGCTTCACATGCTTCTAGACAGGATAATTCTCATGTTAGAGTAACCATTGCTCACAACAGAATTTCAAATAGAATCAAGGATAGCACTTCTGCTTTGCATACTACTCGCAGATATGTGTCTCAGTCCTGGGTTCCCAAGTCATGTTTAACTAACCCCAGTATTGAGACACATCGTCCTTCCGTACCTTGATTTTCGTGATCGCCATGAAGGAAGGACATGTGGTTCGTCGACTCATTGTTCACGCCACATGACCGGAGATTCAAAATGGTTCACCTCCTTCACGCGGTCGACTGGTGATGTCTTCATCACCTTTGGAGACGAGACTCAAGGGCGGATTGAAGGAATGGGATCAATCAGGGTGAACGACAATTTCATCCTAAAAGACGCCGCCTTGTGGACAAGCTCGTGTTTAACTTACTCTCTCTCACACTTCTTGATGATGGCTATGAGACTATATTTAAGAAAAATGCTTGTCGGGTACTTGATTCAAATTGGTGAGCTCGCTTTTGGGATTTATAGAGTCGCTAGGATCTTTGGAGCCGACTTTTCGAATCTCTTGTCGGTTCTCTTAAATGTTTGATTACATCTTCTTCGAGTTCGCTTTGGCACCGACGGTTGGGGCACATTGGGTTTGATCATCGACGCGAGTTAGCAACCTTGATCTCATGAGAGGTTTGCCCAAACTCAAAGTCGCAAGGATGTCAGATATGCGCCACAGTAGGCACGACAAGCAAGTTGCCGCCTCACACCCTTCAAAGACTATGGTCATGACCGACGGACGGTGCGTTGCTTCATATGGATACCGTTGGTCCCGCTAGGTTCGGTCAATTGGTGGCAAATGGTACATTCTTGTCATAGTCGATGATTTTTCGAGATACACTTGGGTGTTCTTTCTTGCTTCAAGGATGAAGCTTTTGGTCATTATCATGATCTTGTTCTTCGCTTGGCTTCGAACTTCCGGTGCCTTAAGAGCGATCCGCGATGACAATGGCACGGAGTTCAAGAATGCCTCGCTTGCCTCTTTTTGTGCCGAGCGCGAATTGAGCATCGCTTCTCTTCACACGCCCTCAACAAAATGACGTTGTGGAAAGGAAGAACAGTAACCTTAGTCGAGATGGCTAGAACGATGCTAGATGAGTATAGCACACCGAGGAGGTTTTGGGTCAAGCTATTGCTCTGACTTGCCATATTGCAAATCGTGTCTTCTTGAGACCATCTTTGGGCAAGACTCTTATGAGCTTCGATTTGGTAGAAAACCCTCTGTTTCTCACTTTCGAGTTTTTGGAGCTAAGTGTTTCATTCTTAAGACAGAAATCTAGATAAATTTGAATCAAGGACTTTTGATGGTTTATTTCTAGGTTATCCCGCATTCGAGGGGTTTTCGGGTTTTAATGTTGAAACTAACATTGTCCAGAGACATGCAATGTCACTTTTGATGAGACTAGCCTCGGAGCTAGATCCGACGCTTGTGTGATACAGTGTGACAAAGCATTTTTGTGGAGGAAGATGATGACGGTGAGACTTGTCCTCCACTGCTGCTTTGTTGAGGCTCTGTCCAAACTCAGAACTCGCTACGACTACTTCACCTTCGCTGAGGCTCTGCTGCATCTTCATCATCGTGAGTACCGCGGAGGTCGAAGAGATGTCGTCTCCCAGCGCCCACTTCACATTCTGAGGCGTCATCCTCGGATCGGATGATCGGTAATCTTCATGAGCGAGTCACTCGCTCCAGGTATCACGATCCGAGTCTCTACTCCCATTCTACGTTTGTTGCTTCTTTCGAACCCCGCGATATATCACATGCATTATCTGATTCTAGCTGGGTTAATGCTATGCATGAGGAGTTAGAGAACTTTGAGAGGAACAAGGTCTGGAACCTAGTAGAACCTCCTAGTGGTCATAATGTGATAGGAACCCGTTGGGTGTTCAAAAATAAACAAAATGAGGATGGTTACGTGGTTAGAAACAAGGCTAGGTTAGTAGCTCGTGGTTTTAGCCAAGTTGAGGGGTTAGATTTCGATGAGACATTTGCTCTCGTTGCTAGATTGGAAGCCATTCGATTCGCTTGCATTTGTCGCTTCTAAGGGCTTTAGATTATATCGATGGATGTCAAGAGTGCCTTTCGAATGGTTTTATAGAGGAGGAAGTGTATGTTAGGCAACCCCTGTGCTTTGAGAATCCCAAGCATCCACATCATGTTTTCAAGCTATCCAAAGCCTTGTATGGTCTTAAGCAAGCCCTAGAGCACAGTATGATAGACTTAAGACCTTTCGCTTAAGAATGATTTTGAGATGGGTAAGGTAGACAAGACCTGGTTCATCCTTAGGCGTGGCAATGACTTCTTGCTTGCTCAGATTTATGTAGATGATATTATCTTTGGTGGTTCTTCTCATGCTCTTGTTTCTAGTTTTTCTGAGACCATGTCCAGGGAATTTGAGATGAGTATGATGGGAGAACTCAATTACTTTCTGGGGCTTCAAATCAAGCAATGCAAGGAAGGGATCTTCATCCATCAGACGAAGTACACCAAGGATCTGCTCAAGCGCTTCGAGATGGGTGACTGCAAGCCAATCGCCACTCCCATGGCGACCGGATCGCGGATCCGGATGAGGAAGGAGAAGCCGTGGATCAACGCGAGTACCGCAGCATGATCGGCTCCTCACTGCACTGACGGCCTCAAGACCGGACATCCACCAGCGCGTTTGCCTCGTGCGAGGTTTCAGCGCCTCGAGACTTCCCATCGCCAAGCCGTTAAGCGCATCTTGAGTATTTACACTCTACCCTCCAATATGGCATTTGGTTTTCTGCTCTTCGTCCTTGTCCATTCGGGGTTTTCGATTACGATTTTGCGGTATCGGCTAGATAGGAAGAGTACCTCGAGCACTTGTCACTTCTTAGGCACGTCTCTTGTCTCTTGGTCTTCTAGGCGTCTTCATTTGCACAATCCATCTTGGCCGAATATGTAGCTACGCTAGTTCTTTGTAGTCGATCTTGTGGATGGTGTCCACTCTTAAAGATTTTGGGTTGGCATTTGATAGTGTTCCTCTTTTACGTGATAACACTTGCGATTAACATTGCTAAAAACCCTGTGCAACACTCTAGGACCAAGCACATAGACATTCGCTATCACTTTCTTAGAGATCATGTCGAGAAGGGTGATATTGTCTTTGCATTTGTGAGTCAGAGGCTCGCTTGGTGATATCCTCACCAAGCCTTTAGATCCAACTAGGTTTGCCACCTTGAGAAGTGAGTTAGGGGTAATTTATCCCTACGGTTTGGTTTGAGGGGGAGTTGGCTCTGTTCTGAACTTTTCTTGTTCATTTGAGCTTTTCTGTTTTTCTGATACCTTCTTCTAGTGGTATTTTCTTTTGATTTTTTTTAATCTTTTTAGGCTCTTTAAGTTTTTGTGCATCTCATTGTTTCATCTGCATTCATATGAAAAACCAAAAGATGCATTGTTATATAAGCTTTTCTGCTTGTCTTTTAAAATTGATGAAGCTTTGCTTATTACCCTTTTGAGCTTTAGTATTTCAATTCTGCTCAATGTCATGTCTAGTTCTTTGACTTGCTAGAATTATCATGCTTTCACATGTGTAGCTAAGTCTTTGCTGAATGAGCTAAAATTTTAAGACAACTTGAACTAAAAACTGCAATTTGTGGATGTTTTAGCTAGTTGCGCAATTAGTGCTCCTTTTGTGACATTGGCCCTGTCAAAATTGCGGTGTTAGCTCTTGAATCTAGTATTGATCATTGCTTGAGCTTCTTGTTCTTTTAAGAATCTAAATCGCTCTTGTGAAAATGAAAATCAAATTTAAAGATTGTCTTGTGCTTAAAATGTGCCAAACTATTCTCTCGAGACGCATGTCATAGACATGAACTTGGAGATAGTTTGATGATCCGACGATCTCATGGGGACCGCTTGTCACAATTGACATGAACCTCAAGATTTGTCATGCTGGTAGAAGCTTAGGAAGAGTTTGTGGATGGCTCCTAGTCCAGATCTTCTTCACTAAGATATACCTTTAATCAACTTCAATATTCATTGAAAATGAAAAACTGTTGAAAAATAGGCAGTTGAGAAAAATTGAGCAAAATGATTCAATTCAGGACATGTTTGTCTCTTAATGTGGTCATTGTTAGCTTCTTGATCTCACATTGACATTTTGACATGGCCAGTATCATCTTAGGATCCCTACTGATGAACTTGCTAGATTTGAAACTTTGCTTAAAATGCTAAAATTCATTGCTTTACCTTAAGCCTTCTTGCTTAGCTTTGTTATATATGTCTTAACATGATTTTGCTAGCGCTGATAGGCTTGATATGTATTGAGTGTGATTAGAAATGCTAGCTTGCTCTTTTTGGGTAATCTTCAAAGCTTCTTGTAATCAAAAATTGAAAAATTCAAAAATATGAAGTCACTCCATTGCATTTCATACATGCTCCTTCTTATGCTTTTTCCTCATTCTGCACTTGTTATCTCTGGACGAGAGGAAGGCGTGATTCCTTGATGACTCCATTGTCAAAGGGGGAGAAGATATTTCGAGATGTGTAAAGGGGAGAAGATTTAAAAATATTAAAAAGGGGGAGAAAATTTTCTGAAATTTGAGGATCATTGTGAGGGGGAGTTTCTTATTTGCATTCGTTTGATCGTATTGCCATTTCTGAACGTGAATTGCAATTCTTGAGCCTCACGATGATCAAAGGTCATATCGAACAATTGTTCTTTTATATGGACCTTAAGTGAGATTTTAACTCTTTCTGGAAAATGAAGCTTTCTCGCTTTCTTTTGCCTTATCTCACTTGCCTATACTATTCTAAAGCCAGCTTGGTCATTTCCATTGCTGTCTCTTGCATATGGACCAAGTTGTGCCTTTGCGCGAAAACGTCGAGTTTTTACTTTTCAAACCTCAAACTTGCATATGGACCAAGTTGAGCCTTTGCGTGAAAACGTCGAGTTTTACTTTTCAAACCTCAAAATTTGCATTTGTTGGAAATTGCCAATGTGTTCATCAAGGGGAGATTGTGGATATCGCGGGGATATGCTCGTGATCTTAGGATGATGTGACAATTGGCAATGGCGTTGAAGGTTTCGAAAACACGAGTTTTCGGCAAAGTTCGATTCTGTCGGTCTCGCGGTCCGACCGCCATGGTGGCGTCGACCGGTCTATCTTGGGCTGTTTCTTTGGTGGCGGTGGCGATCCGACCGCCCAGAGGCGGTCGAACCGGCGGTGTGGCGGTCCGACCGTGCCGAGCGGTCGACCGGCCATTAAGTGAAGTTTGATTTTGGAGTGGGCCAAAAATAGAGGTGTAGGCAAGAGAGAAGGTTCTACTATTCTTGGTCCCATAATTTTTGGAGTCTCGGACAAAAGTTCTATTCGTTTGAAATTTCCAGAGAGGTTGCGGATTTGAGTTGAAATTTTGGCTAAGTCCTCAAGGCGGTCGACCGCCTTACGTTGGCGATCGACCGGGACAAGGTGGCGGTCTCGACCGGTTTTCACTTAACTCGTCGGCCGTGTGGCGGCGATGGTTGCTTGTTAGGTCAATCTCATGGGTTTCGGTGCATATGTGTTGCATGATGCATGTTTTGACTAACGTGGGTCAAGTTGTGAAGAACTTGTTCCGGTTTCGATTTTCTTGTCTATTGTTGTGCGAGGTTGCTTGGTGGTCAACGGCGTGAACGGCGAGGATGATCGGGACTAGGCTTGGAGAGCGAGGTTGTAACGATCGACGATGCCGGGTGAAGTCATTGGACTCAAGTATGGTGCAAGATGGACAAAGGTGACCGAACGGGCAGTTCGGTGCGACTGGTTGGATCAAGTGGCGCGGGGGTCGGTGCAAGTGCCATGGTGGTTTCGGTGGGATCCGGATGGGAGAGACTTGCCGACATGATGAGAGCCGTTGGATCAACCTACACGTGGCGAACAGCGGGTGCCGACAACTGGACTCGGTCTTGGAGAAGGACCGAGAAGGGTATTTTGTAATCTTACCAAATACCGCCTTGGTGACCTTTGCTAACCTGCGGCGCAAGGCGGTGCGTGGAGAAGCGGATTAGGTCAAGAGGAGATGAAGACGGCGCTTTAAAATGCGTGCGTGTGTGACCCGTTTGTTTTGGGCCTTAACGGGAACCCATTAGGGAAACTCTTCTAGAAGGTCTAGGCCTTCACTATAAATAGAGGAGGGAGGTGGCTGCACCCCCTCAACCCTTTCATTACTTGAAAATCCTAGTTTTTGCTTGTGTGCTTAGGGAGTTGATAGTTGGAGGTTAGGGTTCTAGAGAGTTGGATTTGATTTCGTGCTCATGTATTGAGTCTTTGTGCTCCATTGATGGAGTGGCTGTAAACCAATACCATATCAAATCAATCCAAAGAAAGTTCTCTCAAAGATGAGTTCATTTGCCTTCTTTCTCTCTATTTGGTGATTTTGAGTCTTTCTTTGATCCGCGAGTTTTTGGTTGGTTTCTTGCTATGATCTAACTTGCTGCAACATGTAGGAACCCATCTAGGTCATCTTAGTCATCAATCACCCACGAGCAAGTTTCTAGATCATATTTCGTTCTTGACTCGGTTTTTGACCCACCTTCACTCAAACGGGAAAAGGTCTGAACTTTGGCAAGGATCTTCACGATCGTTGCTTGGAATAGGTTCCTGACATCCTTAGGAAGGTGTGTGTCAAGTTTCACGAAGTTTGGACGCACGAATCAAAAGTTAGATCAATTTGCGTTTTGGTTTTTCGGGCTGATTTCACTATTCATTGGCCTAGAGGTCTGACCGTCATGTATTGAGAGGTCTGACCGATTTCCAAAGGTCAGACCGATTTCTAGTTGGAGGTCAGACCGCCCAACTCATTTAGGTTTTGAGTTTTTATGTTTTTGAAGATTTTGCTTCGGGGTTTTGATTGGATTCAATACAAGTCTTCCGCTGTGCATGATTGATTGATCTTCATAGCTTTCATAGCTATTGGATTGAGATTCGTATTGAATTCAATTAGGGAGAAAAAGAGATCGTGCTCCTATTCAACCCCCCTCTAGTCGCCTTTTTCGGTCCAACAGTGTGTTCATAGGATACAATAATATGCACAAGGGTTACAAATGTCTACACAAAGCCTATGGACGAGTTTACCTCTCTAGTGATGTTATCTTCGATGAGAAGCATTTCCCTTCTCTGAAAATCCAAATCAACCTTCCATATGCTCGATTCATGTTCATATTGCTCTACTTCCTTCCTTACAACCAACCTCTGAACATAATTCTACTCAACATTGCCCAACTGAAGATTTCTCTGAATTTAATGCTGTTGTTCCATTGCTTTCTGAAAGCTCTTCTACAGAAACTTTTCAATCAGGGGGACAGAACTCAAACTCAGCAAAGGATGTTGAAAATTTTGTAACAGAATTATCAAGGGAAGGATTAATAGCTAATCAGAAATCTAAACATGTTGCACCTCCAGGAAGGACAGGGAGAACTCAATTGCAGAACAACATTAAGGTGCCTAAGGTATGAATTGATGGCACTATTCCTTATACTGCATTGTTAGTTAATGTTGTCAGCTCAGAACTTGCAACCTTCATTGAAGCACTAAAAAATGTTGAGTGGAAAAAGGCAATGGATGCTGAATATGATGCTCTCATTAGGAATGAAACTTGGCATTTAATCCCACCTCAAAAAGGACTTAATGTCATTTATTGTAGATGGGTATATAA